>JAGDYQ010000373.1:0-481506 GCA_021962125.1 Bulinus truncatus
CCCCAAGATATACACATAAGTCTATGTAGGGGTACGCAACGACATTTAATTTTCATTTTTAAACAACCAATGAGGTTAAAGTAGGTCACCAGTTTTCTGTAAACTTTGAGGGGTACCCGCAGACATTTTTACGCATCCTTCGAAGTATAGTCACAAAAACGGTTGAGAACTGCTGCTCTAATAGAAACATTTTAAGGACAAAACAATCACAATATAAAAAAGACAAAATATGTTCATATACATCTACATTTTACTTTATTTATTTATTTTTTTTGTTCAGTA
The DNA here is from genome assembly GCA_021962125.1 of Bulinus truncatus. Classification (NCBI taxonomy): domain Eukaryota; kingdom Metazoa; phylum Mollusca; class Gastropoda; family Planorbidae; genus Bulinus; species Bulinus truncatus. The sequence goes on from JAGDYQ010000373.1 coordinate 283, forward strand.
CAAATTCTCATTATCTGTATTACGAGACAATCAATAAACAAAATATTATGGGGGACAAAAATAGAAATGAAACACAAAATAAAACTGGTAGACTACAGCATAAATACTTGCAATGGCAGATAACAGATCTGACCTATAGAACAATTTTATAAACTCTTTAAGTAAAGTGGAGAAATATTTTTTTTTTAATTTAACAGATTTGAGCTGAGTCGTTAAAAAAAAGAAGGTTAACATTTCATAATGATTGTTTATGTTAACATTTCATCATGATTGTTAATGTTAACATTTCTTTTTACAGTGTAACAAAAATCATTGAAATAATTACATTTTTTTTTAAAGTTTACACTGTCAGAATTGATTCACACAAAACTATTGATAGACCGAAAGATCAAATGCTAACAGAATTTATGAAGGGTGTATAGATATATATACATGAAGGGCATCATACATGAGATATTGAACTGTACAGTAGTTTAAATCTTTCAATTAAAAAAAATGTTTGTTTTACAAATAAGATTGACATGAGAAGTATTTATATATTTTCAGCTTGACATTCAAAGTAAGTACACACAAATTGAATTTTTTTTTTTTTAATCAATATAAGGCATACAAATATTTTACTATGTTAAAATTAATGGAGGGATTCATGAAAAATGGATTAAACAGTTTAACAAAAAGATTATTTTAAATAAAATGTATTTCTTTAGGTTGTAGTTATGGACCAAAAAAAGGGGGGGGGGGCTTCTATGAAAGTATTTAAATGTGAATTGATTGTTTAGAATGCAAAACTATAAAAATAAAATTGGTTCAACAAAATTTTTACACATAGCAAAGAACCAGAAAACTAAACAAAATGATACTAACTACATAATAAACATGAAAATTAAATAAAAAAATAAATTAATAAAACATAAGTACAAGTGCAGCAGTCTGAACATTAATTGTGCCATTTATTAAAACTTAAAATCGACTCATTTATGTACACAAACACACTAACCTATATATTAAAAATGATTTTTAATGGGGAAACAGGGAACAAATGTAAACAATTATACATTTGAACAATAAGCAAACAACTTTGATCTAAGTTACAATTTTTATATTATATATTTCACACATAATCAATATAAGTTATATTAAGTACAAAAGTCAACATATTACATCAGTTTCAAATATGATAAATTCTGTAGAAATAAACAGGAGAATCAACAAAACCTTTATTTCCAAACAAAGTAGTTTACATGGCATCTTGTGATGCAAGTTAATGGACTGATCAAAGCTTTCAGTTGAACACACCAACAAACACACATGCTAACAAGTGCATCTTGCCAGTTAAAAATTCAACAAGATAAAAGACACATGTGAAAGCTTTTCAACTTTCCACAATGCAAGTTTACAAAAACATGCATACATAAATGAATGCCGATTGAATACTTAAATAAGAAAATCTAACATAAAAATGAAAAATTCAAACTTAAAAAAATCAAACCCTACAAATTATGCTAAACAATGAGAATAAAGATTCTTGATTTCATCTACAATCACATGAGCTGTTAAATGACAATAAATGTTCCACAGGTAAAAATTTAGATTTATACAGAGCTGACAATAGCATTCAGTGATGCTATCTATAAATATAAAGTTTAAATTTGTTAAGACAACTGCTGCCAAATGATCAATGTAAAATTATAGTTAAATAAAAACAAATGAATAAATGTGTTGTCTAGACTGAAATTGTTAACAATAAAAATCTGAGTAAATAAAATTAAGATTTCTTATTTGATGAACAATAGAATAGACCACATGGCCTTAATTAATTGGAATTTTTAGAAGACAGACTTTCTTTAAAAATGTACAAATCTATGATCTAAAATTTTAACCTAAAAATGAAAGCAATGTTAAAATTAATTTGCTAATTAATGTCCTAAAGTCACTTTTTCTCCTAAGGACAGCCACACGCACAAATCACAAGGTTAGTAAATCATCACAAATATCATCTGTCTTCACAGAAACAGACTCGTTATTTGTCTCAAATCAAAATAAGAGAAAAAAATGTCTTAATTAAAGTCAAGATAGCGAAAACTAAACTTTTCTTGAATGTTTAATAAGAGCCTGAAACAGACTATTTGTGAAGAATTTAAATACAATTTTCTGAAATTTGTACTAAAATCTCAATTTGTACATTAATTTATTTTTTATCACTTTAAAATATCAAGTTTACAAATGCCACAAGTTTGAAAATATTTTTTATTTATCAATAACAAATCCTCTCAATCAAAAATGGAAAAAAAAAAAATACATTTATGCGAAAAATCTCTAAGGAAAATTATTTATTTTTGCATGAATCATGTTGATTTGGAGAACTGATTATATATGATTATGAACAATAGTTTGCTAAAAACCACCATTTTTGCAACTGATGACTTCAGCAGTTAATATTTAAAAACAGAAAAAAAAACATGCATGTCATTAATAATTTGGTCCTTTTAAAGTAATTTATATATTTACAGTATTCAAAATTGGTTAATGTAGTTGCATAAAATTTTGTAATGAAATATTGAGAAATCTTTTCCATAAAACTACTAATGAGCTAACATCTGTCAAAAAGCAACTGTTAATTTTGCTTAAATTTAATTTAATTTTTCACAATAGCTTATCAGCCACATAATGTCTATGTATCTAAAAATGTATCTTCAGTATTACTTTATTAGTTCTATTAAAAAAGATTTAACTATTTTTACTTATCTATCTTTAAAAAATAATTGATAAATTTATCCTTGAAATTTTGTAAATACATTTTTTTCATGTTAACCAACACTAATTTTATCAAGTTAAATACATAACTTATGAATAATACTTTGAAAATACAGTATTTGTTCATCCCAACCCTGATCCAATTATTTTTATGTCATGTTTCTTGAAAAGCTTGTTTGGGGTATAATTTGCAAGAAATACCAATCTGGCATGAATACCAATCAAAATAATGATTGTCTTAAAAATTGGGTTTATAAGTCACAATTTATAATAAATCTTATAGCACATTGGAGTCTTTCAATGAAGAAATGCAATTGAACTTAATCTTGTAGCACACAATAATAAACTACACAAAATGAATGTAATCTGATGGTTAGAAATAGGCAGGCTCTGCATGTTTGTTCCTATTTGGTCCATGAGTTATGGCAGGGACAGGGCTGGAGATGCCCTCTGACCAGTCCGAGTGAGCAGAATGGGGCGATGAACTTGACCAATGACCTGGTGAGTCTGGAGACGGTGTGAGTAGATGGTCAGGTCGGAATGAGTTGAAGACATTGTGCTGGTGAGGGGGTGAGTCTATAATGTGCTGGCTATTATGGGATGGTGGGGTTGGGTACTGTTCTAAGGTGTGGGTGTATACCCCTGATGGATGCTGTGAAGCCAGCTGCTGCTGGACAGTTTGCTGCTGCTGCTGTTGAAGATGATGCTGTGAAACCATCTTGTGCTGCTGTAGGCCTGGCGGATAAATCTGACCATTTGGAGTCTGCATGGTGCCGTCTGGTGGGAAGTCCCCTCCTGTCCTGTGGAGAGTGCTACCATGGGTGGCCCGCTGTTGAATGTGCTGCTGCATGGCTTGCATGTGTGTAGGGGACATGGGCAAGTTTTTTACTTTTAACGGAGGGTTCACATGGCTCACTCCCAATATGGCAGTATTCTGAAGATTAGGGGCGCTTCCACCCCCTGTAGCGCTTAGATGACCATTCGGCAAACTACTCAATGTAGTGCCACCAATATTCTGCTGAAGGTGCTGCTGCTGCTGTTGTGAATGCAACTGTTTGTAGTGGGGAATGGACCATTCTATTTGGTGGTCAAGTAATGTTGGTGAACTGTAGTGACCTGTCATCACCTGGAAATCATCCAAATGGTGTCGCCCACCAGCGTCTGAATGTAACAAGAGATTAGAGTCCAAGTCATAACCATGGGGTGAGTGATGGGACTCAACAGTGAAACTCGCAGGGGAGATTGTGCTCATTGGTGAAGACTCACTGCTGGATTGGTGCCGAGCCAGTGGCTGGTTCTGTGGTGTGGATGAAGATGAAGAGTGATGCATGTTCTGCTGCTGAAGCTGGCTCTTCTTGCTCCCTGCACCAGCCTCTCCTTCTCCCTTTTTCTTCCGAGGCTTGGAAACCTTTCCATTAGCTGACGGGGCACTGCTGGCACCTGGTGGAGATATTGGATCTTTAACTGCTGGGGTCTTCTTCCTGGCTTTAGCTTTTGTCTGCTTGGGTTGGTGCATGTAGGCTAGGCCTGCATGATTAGGGGAAGTGATTCCACCTAAATGAACTGAAGATGGGGAGGTAACTTTGTAAGTGTCCAGCAGATCCACAATGTCCATATGGCGCCTCTCTAGTGCAATGTCTCTGGGCAGACGGTCCATGTGGTCAGTCATGTCACGATTTGCATAGTGGTCAAGCAGTATCTTGACAGTCTCATAACCACCTTCTTTACATGCCAAAAATAAAGGTGTTTCATCCTGGGAATAAATATAAAAGATCACTATGGATCAAATATATAACAAAATCATTAAAGATCACACATATAACAAAATCATTATAAAGATCATCCACTTATTAAAAAAAAGCAGTTTGGAGAACTTATCCACAATAACACTAAAGATGTTTTTCTTTAAACATTTTCTATGCAGGTTAAGTAAAACTTCAAGCACATTATTTATTGATGAAATTCAGGAACTAACCTTAGCATTTTGGGCATCTTTATTAGCATTGTTCTTTAATAATATCATGACGGCACTAACATTGTTGACTGAAGCCGCCCAGTGTAAGGCTGTTTTGCCTGAAATCAAGATGAATCATACATACATCAGTGAATATAGTCATCATAGACAAACAATATCATCACTACAATTAAAAAATTTACTGTGTTTCAGTATAGAAATAAAACTGTTACCATTATTATCAGCAGCTTCAATATCAGCGTCAGCAGCTATCAGTTCTTCCACTGTATTTTCTATAGCTAATCTACATGCCAGCATCAAGGGAGTGAAACCATGACTGGTTCTTGCATTCAGATTAGTTTTCCTTGTTCTCAATAAAATCTATATAAAAAAAAATGATATACAATTTTACAATTTTTCTATAAAAGAATTGATGCTAATTTAAAAAATGTAATGTTAAAAAAAAATTTCATGTAGGATGCCACAAAAATGTACCTGGAAAACTCCTTGAGCATCTGCGGCGATTGCAGAGTGGAGAGGGGTTCTCCCAGTAAAATCTTCTATGTTAGTATCTGCACCAGCATCCAACAGAATCTTTGCAGCATCAGCTCTTGTGTATCTAGCAGCAAGGTGCAGAGATGTTTCTCCTGTGACAGAAATAGTTAAGATGTTAATATTTTTTTTAAATCAACTGAGCTAAACCAATCATGGGGCAGGAGAAGGGTCACCTGAAGATTCCTGGTTCAACCCTTGCTAAGATACTCTTAGATTTTTTTCAGGTGCATGTCCACCCTGCTCAAATGCAACATTAGTTGGGGAAGTGCATGTATCCTGCAGTGCTTACATGCCACTGGATGAAAGAAGGGTGCTACAAAACGCATCCCATAAGTGGTTTATAGGATCTAAGAGATATATATTTCTTAATTTAATCATACAGTGTACTAGTAAAAAATAATTCCTCAAAGGGTTCAGCCCTCACCTGTCCTGTCAGTCTGGGCATTTATGTCTGCTCCCTGAATGATGAGGCTTGACAAAACATCCAGCGTGTTGTTGTCACCGTCTCCACCCTCAGTTGATCCTGAGCCAGAGTTGCTCTCATCATCTTCACCAAGTCCTCCACCTCTAATGGCAGCCAACATCAGCGGTGTATAGCCATCTAAAAAAATGTATTTTTGAAAAAATATTATTATGAAAGTTAAAATAAAATTGATATTTTTATAATTAGATAATCTAAACATTAATAATTTTTTTTTTACCCAATTTAATTTTTTATTCTTTGTGTCTTACCTGGACCTCGGACATTAACATCGGCACATAAACCATCTTCACCCTGAGGTGGTGTCTGAGCTTGGTGTGGGACTTTAGCCGCATCATAATGTTTAGGTGTCCAGTGACGAATGTCAGTGCTGTCTATGACATAGCGTACATCGCTGCGTCCTTGTTTATCCATCTGCATTTCATAATGGTAAAAAAAGGTTCAAATATAATAAAAACATTATAGATTTATTTTTGACATCTTTAACATCTTACTTAATGAAACAAATATTTGTAAGAAGATGAAAAAATTCTAAACAGCACAATATCTAACCCTTACCCTAGCCTTCTTAGTCTGCGGACCAACATCGTCATCATCTTCTTGCCAGTAATTTTCAATACTTGGTGGAGGAGATGTATGATTGTCATTGGCATCGATCTGATTCATCTTGTCACTGTAATAGTTTATTACATTATTTCATTAATATTTTCTTGAATTTAGATTTCTAAAAAATTTAATTTAATGAAACGGAATTTTAAAAGATCATGTCAAAGACAAAAAAGTCAAATAAACTCTACTCAAAATGAAATTCTTTTAAAAAAAAATAATGACTGATTAAATATCATTGTACTTACTGCATTTCTTCTCCATCAGGACCTTTACGATTCTGCCCTGGCTTGGCATTATCTTTCGTGCTCTTTTTGGAATTTTCAGGGTACCAAGTGAGTCCATGTACTCGTTTCCTCTTCACCATAACAATAACTCCAATAACTACAGAAACCACAGCTAATGCTATGCCAATTATAATGTACAGAACATTCAGGTTGGATGGTGTCACTGGTGAATCAGGATCTCTTTCAGCTGGAAATTAAAATGGGATTTTTTTATTACGTTTATTTAAAATGGAGCATATCAAGCTAAAAAATAAATAATCTCTATCAGCTATAAAGGAAAACAATGTTTTATAATTTTGTTTACAATTAAGCATTAAAAATTACGAATAAAAATTGTTTTTCAGCTAGAAATGAAATTGTTTGTTTTTTTTAATTCATATATATGTTTAGAATAAAGTTAAACAAATTAAATTTCAAAGAAAAAAAGACAAAAACAATTCTTACTTCCAATTTGTTGCACCGGTAGACCCAGAACTTCATCATTGCTCCGAATGTTCTCAGCAACAAATTTAGCTATCAGATCAGCATTGTCAAAACACTGGTGATCCTCATATTTGTAGCAAGCTCGATTGTCAATCTCAAGATAGACTTTAGTGCTGGTAATAAAAAAGTAATTCTCATTTTAAAACATCTACCAACAAGATTAGGTAATTGAACAACAGGGGATGAACTTGTTACTTCTACAATAGAAATTACTGAAACCATGTGTTGTATTTTACAGATTATTTCACTCAGTTTCAAATAAAGAAATTATTTTGTTTTTATTTCATGAGCTAATGAAGGCAAAGTTATTTATAAAAAAATAAACTAAAAAAGTACAAGAAATGTCTATATGAGAATACTAGAAAAAAAAAATTACCCAGTAATAGCGTATCTTTTCTCTCTATGGTTGGTGTCAAAGAAATATTCTGCCCAACGCCTACGTCTAGAGCTCTGACCATCATCTCCAGTCCATGGATAGATCATTTCCTCCCCTGAGTTACTTTTCTTGATTCGAACCATGGCACGAACCAAGTAGCCCAAAATTCTCACAAAATTCAGTTTTATTTTGGCAAATTCCTTTGGCTCAATGCGGACAATGATGAAGAGAGTCCCAGGCACAAGTAACTCCATTCCTGTAGATCAAAAGAAGAGTAATCTAACCAATCACTGATGTATTATAAACTGTGAAACCTAGCAAGTGCTTGAATTTAAATACATAAATAATCACATAATTTTAGTATCACCATGGTCAAAGTAAAAAATAACAATTAGACTTAAGACTGACCTTGGTCACAGTCCAGGCCATCCCAGCCACACTCTGCATTGTTACAGCCATTGTCACAGTGACCGTTGTCATAGTTTGTCTGGCAGTAAGTCTCAAACAAACAAGTCTGTCTCTGTGGCTTGCAGTCGAAACCATCATACAGACATTTCTGGTTACTGCACTCCTGGTCACATTTAGAATCTTTGAAAACCTGTGAAGTGATAGTTTTGTATTTACACACTGTGTTTGGATATATCTACAGAAAATAGTGTTCACAATATAATTTACTGCTGTATGTCAAAATATTTTTATGCTTCTGTCAACCTTAACTTAAAAAAATTCAACTAATTACATTATAATAAACCCAGTGAATATATAACAGTTATAGCAAAGTATATATTTTTTAATAAACAATTTACATATTTGTACAGCAAAGCTAAGCAATAAATTTAAGTTTTTTTTTTCATCCCTAACTCAATAACAATTTCCCCGAAATACAAAAAAAAAGTGTAAAACTAACCTGCCAACATGACTGTCCAGTGCTTGTCCTAACTGTGCAGTTCTCCCAGGGTTTCGTACCATAAGAACATTCAGTATTATCATAATCACATTCTATTCTGTTGCAATCAACCTTTTAAAGAAAAAGAAACGAATTATTTCATGGAAACAATTTTTAACTGGACAATTATCCTTAATACTTTGAAGACTTTTTATTATCAGTTAATATTTGAATGTGAGAGTAAGTGGGAGATTTATTTACATCACAGATGCCATTATTGGCCTTCTCTGGACATTTGTGATCCAAGCAAATCTGTGGAATGGTGTTGGTAGTTAAAGTTGGCAGGGTGCCCAGACCACCTTGAAAGTTAGGATCATAAGTTTCACAGCTGAGTCCATTCCACAATTTCGGACACATACAATCGAAAGAGCCTACAACAACAAAAAAAAAGTAGTTAAGATTAAATATTCTAGGTCGCTATAATTATCTTATAGTAATAGAACAATTAATAATCTGATTAAATGATATTTAACAAGTCAACCAACACTGACCAATTTTATCTCTGCAAGTCCCACCGTTCATGCACGGCCTGTTGATACAGTCATCATTACTGTCCAGTTCACAGCTGGTCCCTGCAGAGCCCTTAGGACATAAGCAGGTGTACCCATTGGCAGTGACGGTGCAGGTGCCTTGGTTCAGACACGGATTAGAATCACAGTCAGATGTCTTGACATGACAGAACTCACCACCGTAACCCTAGAAACAGATAAATGAATTTTTGAATGAAATATGACAAGTAAAAAAAATTAATGCTTATGAATACCATTTTAAAACAATGTCTTATAAAAATAGTATTTTTTAAGTATGTATAGTTAAATGATTTTTATAGTGAACAAAACAATTATACTTTGGAATATCATTTTAAAAAATTATGAAAATAACTGTTTTTATATGAAAAAAAAAATAAAGATGTAGGATGAGATGTCTTACAGATGGGCAAGTACAGCTGGCACCAAATTTGGTATCTTTACAGGTGCCTCCATGTTCACAGGGAGTCTGATCACAGGTTACCCTCATATTGCAGGTTTTACCTGGAACAGGAGGAAGTTAAAAAATTAACATTTGATATTGTTAACATTACTATAGTGAACAAAAACCATAACAAATTATCATATTATGTTTCAAATATAATTTTTTTGTCTTTTTTTTAATAATTTATGTTTTAAAAAGGGAATAAAATTACTAACCTGTCCAACCTGGCTTACAATCACACCTGAAGTTGTTGATGAGCTGGACACAGTCCTGAGTTCCGTAAGGGTCACAGGGATTGGACAAACACTCGTTGACATCGCCCTCACACCTTTTGCCTACAAATCCAGGGGGACAGACACATTCATAGCCATTCACCTGAAAGCAGTGATTATAAAATTAAAGACCAAAAAGTTGATCAAAATTGTTGAAAAACTAAAAAAACAAATAAGTTTCACTTTGCAGAAACATAATTTTTTATCATCATAAGGACCTTGTCAGAGTTGATAAATATATAGAAAGTAATATTCTGCTCACCTTATCAACACAAGTTCCTCCATTGTGGCAGGTATTGAGGAGACAGTCATTTTCATTGACCTCACATAGCAGTCCAGCCGTTCCAGGTGGACATGAACAATGAAAGTCGTCAATGAGATCATGGCAGATGCCACCATTGGCACAAGGGTGTGTAGCGCAATCATCAATGTTGAGCTCACAGTTCTGACCCTAAAATGAAATTTAAAGAATTTTTTTAAAATTTCAGCATAATCTGAAAATCATAAACAAATACGCAAATAAACTCTTGCTTTGAATCATACAATAATTTAAAAATGTAAAATATTATTTTAAAAGTTTTGTCACCTGAAATCCTTTGGCACACTGACAAGAGTATCTGCCGACCAAGTCTGTGCAAGTGGCTCCATTCTGACATGGAGCTGACAGGCATTCATTGATATCTGACTCACAGTACGAGCCTTGAAAACCTTTAGCACAGTTACACACATGGGAGTTGTCTTTATTCTCACAAGTTCCTCCATTTTTACAAAGATTGGACACAGAAACTCCTGAAATAATAAATATAAACAATTTGAAAAAATAATTTAAAAAAAAAAACATAAGTCTATCCAGCTTTATATGATTCAGTTGGGCAGCTGGGCATTGTGTTAACCACACAATCTCTTTACATGTTGAGGTTTTCAGCAACAGATCAGATTGTTGAAGAAGAGTTAGTTAAATACAATTTATATATTTAAAATATTTCAAGGTGGCCATTGTTTTTAACACAAACCTTTCATAGCTGCTGCTGTAGCACAAGAAACTAATCGGACATCGCACAGTTTTCCTGTCCAACCATCGGGACATGTACATTTGAAGTTGTTGGCAATCTGCTCACATGTGGCTTTGTTTTGGCATGGTGTCTGGCTGCACCAATCAATGAAGCTCTGAAACATTAAACAAAAAATGTTGATCCTCTTGCAGTGCAGATAGCAGTATTTAATCTTACTACAGTCATAATCCAGTAAATAATATTAGCATTGACATTTCATCTTATTTGAACATTTACCTCACATCTAGATCCGGTGTATCCATAAGGACAGTAACACACGTAGGTGCTACCCTGGTTGTAGCAAGAGCCACCATCCATGCAAGGATTGGAATCGCAAGGGTTGATCCTATTCTGGCAGTTGCTGCCAGTGTAACCTTTAGCACACTCGCAGGTGAACCCATTTACCTGATCAATACACTTTCCACTATTGAGACAAGAGCTGAAAAAAATTGATTTTTAAATGTAAATATTGATTCATTGAGTAAAGAAATATATAATAATAAACTTTAGCAAAGTTATCAAATAAAACAGGCAAATAAACAATGATTCAGAACTTAAATTAAACCAATCTACCTTTTAGAACAATCATTGTCATTAATCTGGCAGTGGGTTCCACTGAAACCTGGCTTGCAGGTACAGGTGTAAGAGTCCACATAGTCTCTGCAGGTACCATTGTTCACACAGGGGTTAGAGGCACACTCGTCAATGTCATTCTGACAGTGATTGCCACCAAATCCACTGACACAGTTACAAGTATAGCTCGCAACACCATCAACACAGGTTCCTCCATTTAAACATGGATCTGCAGCAAACAAACAGAAATTTAGGTCAAAAAGACATTGATAAAAAATGCATTCACACAGAATATAACATTGTATTACTTAATTTGTTTCATAAGATAAACCAGACTTTTTAATAAAGATGATTCATCTAAACCACTGATTCTATTATGCAACATGGCATGGCTACAGAATAAATACATTTGACTTACTTAGTTCACAGTCGTCATGGTTGATCTCACACTGCCGACCTTCATAACCTTTAGCACAGGTACAAATGTAAGAGCCCTGGGTGTTGCTGCAGGTGCCACCATTTCTACACGGGTTGGTGCTGGCACATTCATTGATGTCTTGGTCACAAAGTGGTCCTGCGGGTTAAGTAAATATACAGTTTTAATAAAATATACAGTTTTAATTAAATATATAGTTTTCATTAAATATATAGTTTTCATTTCATATATAGTTTTCGTTAAATAAATATATAGTTTTCATTAAATATATAGTTTTCATTAAATATATAGTTTTCATTCATTATATAGTTCTTTATTAAATAAATAGTTTTCATTAAATATATAGTTTTCATTAAATAAATATATAGTTTTCATTAAATAAATATATAGTTTTCATTAAATAAATATATAGTTTTAATTAAATATATAGTTTTAAGAAATTTAGAAAACAAAATAGATTTAAACACTGTTATTAGAAATAAACCCATCAAATTTATAAGTTTATATTTTATCTATAAAAGTACATCCATTAACGACCAACCTGTGAATCCAACTGGACAGGAGCATCTGAAAAGCAGCTGAGAGCTGGACTGAGGCTCACACTGGGCCATGTTTTTGCAAGGGTTGGGGCTGCAGGGGTCCATCTTGATGTCACAGTTCTTGCCAGAGTAGGCTCCCTCACAGTGGCACTGGTAATCGTCCACCAGGTCACTGCAGATGCCATGCTGACAGGGGTTGCTGGCGCACTCATTGATGTTGGTTTCACAGTTTTTACCTGATGATATTGTTATTCAAGTGGATCGTTAAAGGGGGAAGATTTGGATTATGGTGAGATAAATATTTGCAAAAAAAAAATATTTGACAATTATGTCACTAAAGGTAAGATTTGGACTATGGTGAGATAAATATTTGCACAAAAAAAAAATATTTGACAATTATGTTATAAACGTGACCCAGTGGAATGTCACAGGATAAAGTAAACATTTTAAGTTCATTTACCTGTGTAGCCAGGTCTGCAGGAGCAGGTGTAATAATTGAGGTAATCCTGACATGTCCCTCCATGCTGGCAAGGGTTGGATAAACACTCGTTGATCTGTGTTTGGCATCTGTTACCTGCATAGCCTTGTGGACATTCACAGTCAAACCTGGAACAGTGAAAACATTATTTACCCTTTTGTTAATAACCAAACTAAAATGCATGTAACAGTAAAACAGACAACAATAAATAATCTTTAGAAAACTTTTTTAAAAAAATACTTTATATTTCTATTAAGTAAGCAAATCAAAGTAATCAAATGCAAGTTCAAATTCTTGTCGTACATTAAATACCTTGACATCATGGTTAATAAATTCTTAGTATTTCTATTCAATGCCAGGATCATATAATAAGAATCTCACCTGTTATAGCCATCAATACAACGTCCACCATTGACACAAGGATTTGATGCACACTCGTCAGTCTTGGACATACACTGGCTGTCATAGTATCCGGCTGGACAGTCACATCTGTAGCCATTCTCCAGGTCAGTGCACTTCCCGCCATTATAACAAGGACCTGACTTGCAGTCATCTATGTCCACTTCGCAAAATGACCCTTAAATAAAAAAAAATACAATTTATTATTAAATAAAGTAGAATATTTAAATTAGCAATAACATAATTCATTTATTATATACGAATTATGAAAAGTTCAAAGTGAAGAATTAAAATGGCTAAGTTAGCAGCATCTGAAGGAATAAAAAAAAAAGGCTACACAATGTATTCCAAACTTGTAAGTGTGACATACTTTCACAAGTTATTTGTATTAAACATTCTGACCACATTTAGCTGCCAAATTTAGAAAACTTCAACTTTGGGTTTACTCAATGATATGACTTCAGAACAAGAAAACTACTCAATGATATGACTTCAGAACAAGAAAACTACTCAATGATATGACTTCAGAACAAGAAAACTACTCAATGATATGGCTTCAGAACAAGAAAACTACTCAATGTTATGACTTCAGAACAAGAAAAATTCTCAATGATATGACTTCAGAACAAGAAAACTATGGCAACTGAGAAATTGCTTTAAAAGCCGAACCAACTCGTGTCTACTTCTAACTAAAAGATGAGACATCTAGTTGGCTAGACATCAATTACCTGTGAATCCAGCCTTACAGGTGCATGTGTACTGATTAATGCCATCATTACAAGTGGCTCCATTCCTGCAGGGGTTCACAGCACAGTCATCAAAATTTTTCTCACAGTTTACTCCTACAATAAGACAAACAAATTACAATTCAAAAAAATATATTTATATTTCAACAATTTGGGGGAAAATATGTAAATAATTAATATAAACATGTAATCATTTATAATTTATATATAAAGAAATGTAAGCAATATGTAAACAAATATAATTAATATGTATTTATTTCTCTCTAATATGTTAAGAATTATAATTTTATAATACAGATGTAAACATGTAAATCAAATATTATAAATATGTAAGAAGATATAAACATGTAAAAGAAATTCTAATTAATAATAACCAATTATAATTAGTATATAACATCAAAAAACAAGACGGAATATTACCTTAAGCTTTGAAATTTTTTAATATATGTAATACTATCATCAAATATATTTTATAAGCTGATAAGGTCAGGTTGAAAATCTTACCTGATGTTCCTATGGGACATTTGCACTCATAGCTGTTCTCCAGATCCTGGCAGGACCCTCCATACCTGCAGGGATTCGATGCACATTCATTCACTGGGGCATCACAGAATCTACCAGTATACCCGGCCTGGCAATTGCACTGGTAAGAGTCAAAGCCATCAATACAGTAACCATGGTTACAGTTGACACCTTCGCAATCATTTTTGTTGACTTCACAGTTGACGCCACTGAAACCTGTGACAGAGGGTAGACAGATTCAATACATTTGACACATGTAAACCTACATGTTGTTGTATGTCTTTGACACATGTAAACCTACATGTTGTTGTATGTCTTTGACACATGTAAACCTACATGTTGTTGTATGTCTTTGACACATGTAAACCTACATGTTGTTGTATGTCTTTGACACATGTAAACCTACATGTTGTTGTATGTCTTTGACACATGTAAACCTACATGTTGTTGTATGTCTTTGACACATGTAAACCTACATGTTGTTGTATGTCTTTTGTTTTGGTTTTTTTTTTAATTCTTTTTAAGAAAACAGAAGTTGAAGATTTATTAAATTATCTTTGCTCACCCTTTTTACATTCGCAGGTATATTTATTGATGCTGTCAATACATGTGGCTCCATTTTTACAAGGGGAGCTGTCACACTCGTTGATATCAATTTGACAAGTGGCTCCTTCAAAACCTTTAAAAGAAAAAAAAGTAACTTGATTAAATATGTGCATTAAAGTAACTTGATTAAATATGTGCATTAAGTAACTTGATTAAACATGTGCATTAAGTCACTTGATTAAATGCATGCATTAAGTCACTTGATTAAATGCATGCATTAAGTAACTTGATTAAATATGTGCATTAAGTAACTTGATTAAATATGTGCATTAAGTAACTTGATTAAATATGTGCATTAAGTAACTTGATTAAATATGTGCATTAAGTCACTTGATTAAATGCATGCATTAAGTAACTTGATTAAATATGTGCATTAAGTAACTTGATCAAATGCATGCATTAAGTAACTTGATCAAATACATGCATTAAGTTACTTGATTAATAGCATGATGGACATAAATAAAGGGATGATAAATAATTGATATCAATAAAATGAAAGAAATAATCATCAAACTGACAGACTTAGTGAAGAACAAAACTGTACCTGCAGGGCAAGAGCAACTAAATCTGTTGATATGATCTTGGCAGACACCCCCATTTAAACATGGACTCTTCCCAGCGGAGGTAATACATTCGTCAATCTCATGTTCACAGTTAGTTCCCGTGTAACCTGAACGATAAATGAAACAAATACAACAATGCGTCTCCAACAGATTGTATACAACTAAAGCTGAATCCAAGTTTTTATAATCATAAAGTAGATAATTTACCGTGGACAGGGTTTCATTACAACACCCCCTTCCCAACCCCGGTCATTTCTAATTAGGGGGGCATCTACAGTCAATAGTCAATATGAATTGAGCCTATATATAGGCCTATATACGTGTGCCCGTCCTCAGGGGCAAGTGACCGGTAAGGTTCATAAGTTAAGATGACCATTAGTGGAAAGTTATTACAGACATGTGCCCATCTAAAATAAATGGAAGAGTTAAAAGTGACAATCTTTCTGAATAGCCGCACTATCTACTTCAACGTACTATTAACACAATTTATTTTCAAGCTAGTTAATTTAAATAAATGACATTTTTTGGGATACAAGTAAATTCTTTGATTATTTTTTTTTCTTGACAAAATTTTTAATCGTCAGTCATTTGAGTCATCAATTTTCTTGTTTTTTTTTTTTTTGAGGAAATTGTTTTGATTTGGAATGCAATATCCACGGATGATGAATTTAAAAACTAAATGTACTGCATTGAATACTTGTAAGGTGTAAGTGTATTACATTCAATATTTGTAAAGGCAATAATATAATGTGTGGGAGACATTGTGGTGCTTTTTCATCCCTCGTGATTCAAGAAACCATCAGCCATATCGAGGGCATGAATACAGATCGAGTGCACTACTCTCAAAGACCTACTTCATCTGCAAATGTTTCCCACGATTTACTTTCTATGTGCGTGCGAGTACGCATGCGCAACTTTTTATTTTTTTTTTCTTTTCTTTATTGCATCGCTAAAGGAGAGTTCAGGTAGTAGTGATGGGCGAGGTTAGCAGACGACATTTCAAATTAACTATTCAGTCACAAGTACTTATAAATATTTGTAGCTGTACTTCCCCCCTATGGCTGAACCTGTATTTAAACACCGACAAATTAAATAATGTATTCACTAGAAATTTACGCAATTTCGATTTTTTTTTTTCTTATCATAAAAAAAAAATACAGGAACAAATTTTATGTCCACAAGTAAACAATCTGTGAGAACTCTGGTAAGGAGGGAGCAGGGGGGGGGGGGTTACAAACCCGTAACAAAATAACGAACTGGAGTATTTATATAACTGCAGGTCATTGCCAAGAGGGTTTTTTAAAAAAAAGACAACTTGTAGGCTACGCTAGATTGACACGTGTCACTGACTCAGTGTGTAAGTCAAACAATATACTCACATAATTAAAACTTTTATCTGTAACACACAGATGTGTGTATACATGATTGACATTCAGAGAACGGTGATGGGAGGGGCGGGGCGTGTGTAATTAGACATGTGTTAAGTTTCTGTTATGACACACAGTGGCCTATATTTCTACTAGCTCCTCCTCACCCCCCCCCCCAATCCCATTCCACACTGCATCAGCTACTTCTAACCACCCCCCCCCACTACACCAGCTACTTCTGGACAATAGCTATGAAAGGCATATCAGTTTTTATATCATTGTAATTACTCCCCCCCCCCCTCTCATTCCCCCCCCCAACTCTAGCATTTTTTTTTTTTTGTGCTTCAAAGCATTCGGTCAGCGATGGTTCTAAAAGTTTGGTCATTGGATGTCATTTCTACATGAACCAAGAGAACTGAACTACTAAATGAACTGAACTACTAAATGAACTGAACTACTAAATGAACTGATCAATTAAATGAACTGAACTACTAAATGAACTGAACTACTAAATGAACTGAACTACTAAATGAACTGATCAATTAAATGAACTGAACTACTAAATGAACTGAACTACTAAATGAACTGAACTACTAAATGAACTGAACTACTAAATGAACTGAACTACTAAATGAACTGATCAATTAAATGAACTGAACTACTAAATGAACTGAACTACTAAATGAACTGAACTACTAAATGAACTGAACTACTAAATGAACTGAACTACTAAATGAACTGATCAACTAAATGAACTGAACTACTAAATGAACTGAACTACTAAATGAACTGAACTACTAAATGAACAAAACTGCTGAATGAACTGAACTACTAAATGAACTACATTTTTTGAACGTGTAACTACAATCTCTCTGTCCGTAAGTCTCAGTTATCTTTTGTTTATTCCTCTCTATATAATTAAAACTTTATTTATATCTTTGGGAACCACTGTCGTCAGAAGACCGAGACCAAGGGGACACCACCAAGTTGTCGTCCAAGTGGTCCTGAACAATAGACAAGTTTTAGGTCCAGAGACGGGGCGGTGGGTCACTCAGCTGTGCTGACAGATGGCTCGTTACAATAGGTCAGTTAATATGGTGGTGACCATGGGAGGAGGGGGCGAGGTGATAGTTGGTCAAATACAACCTGTTAACTAGAAATACTGACCAAGCATCTGAAACCTGGGAATGGGAAGGGACGGTAGTTTCAGTAGTAGTAGTTGTTGTTGTAGTAGCTGTAGTAGAAGTAGTAGTTGTTGTAGTAGTTGTTGTTGTAGTAGCTGAAGTAGAAGTAGTAGTTGTTGTTATTGTAGTAGTTGTAGCTGTAGTAGTTGTTGTTATTGTAGTATTTGTAGCTGTAGTAGTTGTTGTTATTGTAGTAGTTGTTGTTATTGTAGTAGTTGTAGTAATAGTAGTAGTTGTAGCTGTAGTAGTTGTAGTAATAGTAGTAGTTGTAGCTGTAGTAGTTGTAGTAATAGTAGTAGTTGTAGCTGTAGTAGTAGTAGTTTTTTGTGTCCAGTTGTTTAGTTTCTATTTAAAGCATTAGACTATAATTACTATGAAGTATGCAAATGTACACAGTGCCACAAATGTACACGGTGCCACAAATGTACACGGTGCCACAAATGTACACAGTGCCACAAATGTACACAGTGCCACAAATGTACACAGTGCCACAAATGTACACAGTGCCACAAATGTACACAGTGCCACAAATGTACACAGTGCCACAAATGTACACAGTGCCACAAATGTACACAGTGCCACAAATGTACACAGTGCCACAAATGTACACAGTGCCACAAATGTACACAGTGCCACAAATGTACACAGTGCCACAAATGTACACAGTGCCACAAATGTACACAGTGCCACAAATGTACACAGTGCCACAAATGTACACAGTGCCACAAATGTACACAGTGCCACAAATGTACACAGTGCCACAAATGTACACAGTGCCACAAATGTACACAGTGCCACAAATGTACACAGTGCCACAAATGTACACAGTGCCACAAATGTACACAGTGACACAAATGTACACAGTGACACAAATGTACACAGTGACACAAATGTACACAGTGCCACAAATGTACACAGTGCCACAAATGTACACAGTGACACAAATGCGTCGTGACCACCCCACCACCCCCCGCCCCCCACGGGAAAACGAAGAATGTACCCCTCCCCCGTTCTAATGACAACCACAGAAGAATGAATAATAAATCAATACAAATTAGCACTATGCCGTTATACCCGGGGGCCCCAGCAGGTAATTCCACAGGCCTGCCCGCGCGTTGGTTGGGCCCCCTGTATTAACTACTAAACTCTAAGTATACTGATGTGAGGCTACTGCAGATGCCGCTCTCTGTGTTCTATGGAACTTAGTGACAAAAAAAAAAAAACTTATTTTCCCAGAGTCGCCTCCCCTGATGATCAAGTGCAAAGAACAGAATAAATAAACTGACATATTTGTCTGGTCCTCCCCTACCCCCCCCCCAATCTCTTCTACTTAAAGGCCTTGTATAGACAATGAGACTGTATACTGACTGCATCGTGCACTTAAGAATTTTATTTTAAAAAAAAATTTAACATATGAATAACCGCTTAGAATTCAAGAATAAAGAAAACAGGAAAATGTGTTCTATTCATTTTACATAAAATAATACAAACATACATACATAAATACTGGGCAGACTATGTGGATCAAATGTAATATACATACAGGGAGGAATTACTGTAGACATCAAATGACTGGAAGAATTTGAATGATAGAAAATCAGTTCTCCCCCCTCTCTCTAACACTTAAATACTTCGGTAACACTTAAATACGTCGGTAAATTATTTGTTTCGTTTAAAACTTGCATTTAAGAAACAACATTTGATTTGCTAAGTTTTTATTTTAATCTACTACCGCGTGCAATTTTTTTTGTTGGTCCGTCTGGAATATAGAGCCACGATTAGAGAGACAGTAATATAGAGCCACGATTAGAGAGACAGTAATATAGAGCCACGATTAGAGAGACAGTAATATAGAGCCACGATTAGAGAGACAGTAATATAGAGCCACGATTAGAGAGACAGTAATATAGAGCCACGATTAGAGAGACAGTAATATAGAGCCACGATTAGAGAGACAGTAATATAGAGCCACGATTAGAGAGACAGTAATATAGAGCCACGATTAGAGAGACAGTAATATAGAGCCACGATTAGAGAGACAGTAATATAGAGCCACGATTAGAGAGACAGTAATATAGAGCCACGATTAGAGAGACAGTAATATAGAGCCACGATTAGAGAGACAGTAATATAGAGCCACGATTAGAGAGACAGTAATATAGAGCCACGATTAGAGAGACAGTAATATAGAGCCACGATTAGAGAGACAGTAATATAGAGCCACGATTAGAGAGACAGTAATATAGAAGGGGGGGGGGAGGAGATGGCGGTATAGAGATGAGTTTGGGGAGAGAGAGAGGGTGGGGACATGTCTGCACACCTGACACATGACAGGTGATAATGTGATGTGTCTCAGTGGGTAATGAACAGACGTGTGTTAGCGTATGACGGATACGAAACATAACAATAAGTATTACAGCGGTTTAATTTGGGTAATGCTGGGTTTTAAATAAGTATGTGTGAATGGTAATGCTGGGTTTTAATGTGAATGTCTTCCACAGGTCACTAAACGATAATCTACCGCGACTGCCCATTTATTAATTCTTACTTTTATATCTGTGTACATCGTAGCTCAAATTTATTTATAAGTTTTATTTTCAGTTTGGTCTGGGTTTTTAGTTGTCTTTTTTTTTTTTCAATGAGTGTAATCGTTGTTCAAAACCAAATATCGGAATGTGTGTATACATTATCAATGTGTTGCACAATATGTTCACTAGCTGTATATGATGGAGTACAAGAGGACAGGAACTGAGTCAAATAAAGATACAATAAAATAGGTAATCTATCTAGACTTATTACAGGCCATGTGTTGCCAACTTTTAAACAGATAGGCTAACTAACAAACTGAAGAGAAAGCGAGAATTCTTCCAGCCAATGAGAACTGCTGTTTAAATCTGATGTTTAACCCTGTTTGTTTAACCCTGTTGATGTTTAACCCTGTTGTTTAAATCTGATGTTTAACCCTGTTGATGTTTAACCCTGTTGTTGTTTAAATCTGATGTTTAACCCTGTTGTTGTTTAACCCTGTTGATGTTTAACTCTGATGGGTTTTTTTAAAGTTTGAATGGGTCTTTTTTTGTTCAATCTGATGTTCAAGGCTGTGTTGTTGTTGTAATCATATGATCGTGTTCAAATTATTTATGTATTTTTGGACACAGATGAACAAGTCCCCCTTTCCAACATTCCCAAAAAGTTGAACCCAACCGCACCCAAAAAATGAGAAATATTGGTTCCGTGTGACTGCCAGAAGGCGCTGTTTGTGTGAGAATCGGCTTCAAAATTTGAACCGCTTCAACGGTGTGACCTACATAACACACCGTGAGTAGCATCTCCCACATCTCGATGTACCTACAACCTCCCCCCCACGCCCCCCTTCTCGCGGTGGTAAACTCACCACACACAGGTTTAAATCTCTCTCACACACACACACGGGACGGACACGAATGCAGTCTCTCGCGAGGGTGGTTGAGGAGGGAGGGGTTGAATGTTGTGTGTGTGTGTGTGAGAGAGAGAGAGAGAGAGGGGTAGGTCTGTTGGGTTTCGGGTACCGTTTGAAAATAGCAGGCGTCAAATTTCTGGAACTACCAGAACAGTTACTTGAACAGTTAAAATGTAACAGAAGGTATGGGTTAACATAGGTAGTTGGTGGGGAAAGGATGCACAGGAACAGCTCAGAAACACACACCACACACACACACACACACACGATACAGTAAACACACCAGAGATTACTGTACACATAAAACAATACTTACACAGAGAGAGAGAGAATCAACAGTCAAACAAGCAGCAGTACACACACATAAAGGAAACCTTCAGCAACAATCAGCGATCACACAGAATCTGCCTGGTTCTCTACAGTTTCATGATACATTATTGCCTAACATTAAGTATCAACAACACACAACACAGAAGTAAAGAGAATACACCACACAGAAGTAAAGAGAATACAACACACAGAAGTAAAGAGAATACAAAACACAGAAGTAAAGAGAATACAACACACAGCTGAAAAAAGCCTCTCGCGGTTGTTGCACTGAAATGTGTAGTCTAGTTTACATTGCATTTCATACACACTTACACACACATAATCCAGTAACATATAAACATGAAACACACACAAACACATGAATTACCCTGTGTAGTCTAGTTTACATTGCATTTCATACACGCTGACACACACATAATCCAGTAACACATAAACATGAAATACACACAAACACATGAATTACCAGTGTCAATAATTTCCAATGTGGTGGTTGGTCATTTAGATGTAACACCCAATGTTGTCAAACTATTCATAAATATCATTTGCTGTGACCTAAATTAAAATCATAACTTACCAGGCATACAAAGACAGCTGTATTTGCCTGTCTCGTCCAGACATGTTCCATCATTCTGACAAGGGTTACTGTTACATTCGTTGATGTTCCTCTCACAGAAGTTCCCCGAAAATCCAACGGGACACTGGCAGAAGAAGGAACCGTTGGTATTGACGCAAGTTCCGCCATGTTCACAGGGACTGTCTTCAGCTGGCGATGATGAGAGAGATGATACAACAGATGAAGACAAAAAGTATACATTCACAATATAATTATCAAACAAAAATATACAGACACTCATATGTACACTCTGATACAATTCAATTTTTTAAAAGTTTCTGTAATGATGAAATGTTTATCCAATATCTTGATCCCATGAACCACTACTGACGACTGTAGAAATCGCCCCCCCCCCCCGATTTTTAATCCCCCACCTTTGGCCGAGTGTGTGATGGCAATGTAGGCACCAATGAGAACATTAGTATGTGAATGAACTCTGTGGGATTTGAACCTGTGACCTACAGCATGCAGCAGAAAGTCACAACCAAAAAGCGCCACTCAGTCACACAACACAGTTAAATAGAAAAATGCACATAGAGAAATTGTATATATATTTTTAATGATTATTGTAACCTGAGACAGTCTATCAGGTTGTACCCCCTTAAACTACATTACTAGAATGGGGACCAGTGAGTGGTAGAATGCAGTGTAGATCCTGTAGATTTTTAGATTGGAACCTCAGTGAGAAACTTTGGATTTGTTCATGTCCTGGTGAAAGTTCCCAAGTCCACCCAGATTTAACTGGGTACCTGATTTTAAAGTTGATGGAGTAAATGTGCTAGCCACATAATCTAATCTTTCAAAATGCTTAATTACAGGAACATTGTACATTTCATATGCCCTTGGTGAGCCATTATGGGCTGAAAGGAACTTAAAATTTACATTCCTAGAGGTTTGGGTAAAAAGACCCCCCCCCCCCCAAGATACTCTGTAGGTTGTATGTGGTCAGATCACAACCACGCATTATGTAATTGTATGCTATTGATGATAAATAACTTAAAGTACGGAGCTCAATAAAGAAATTAGCAAAAACTTGTCATCACCACCAAGACTTACTTTCTGAACACTCGTCCACGTCCAGCGAACAGTCTCTCCCTCTCCACCCCTTCTTGCAGTCACAGATCGGCTCCCCGTCGATGGGAGAGGTCTCACAGCTGGCTCCTGCAAAACAAGGGTTGCTCTGGCAGGCGTCCTCCAGGTGACACCTCAGACCTGCAGGGACGTGACAATGTGGGGGAAGTAGGGTGGTCTCAATTAATTACCTTTTATTGTTGTTGTACTAATGCGATATACACCTTTGTGGACATGTTAATTATTAATTGCTGTTTGTTTATTTTTTTTAAATGTCATTTTTTTTCCAACACATCTGTATAAACATTCACTAATGAGAATAAAGGTTTTAGCAAAGGTAAATAAAAAACAACTAAAGTGTATAGACAAGTGAGATTGATGAGAGTGAGGAGATGTCAATGCAGTGACCACCTACCTGTCTTCCCAACTGGACATTCACACTCGAAGTAGCCCACTCGGTCGTGGCAGGTGCCCCCGTTGTAGCAGGGCATGTGCTTGCAGTCGTCCTCGTTGTGGGCGCAGTTCGCCCCGTCCCAGCCGTTCACACAGACACAGAAGAATGACCCGGGGCTGTTCATACAGGTGCCCCCGTTCAGGCACATGCTGGGGTTCAGGGCGCACTCGTCAATGTCCTCATCACAATACCGGCCTGGACAGGGGAGGGGGGCACACAAAACCAGAATTAGACTTTAAAAAAGTACTAAAGGAGCGACACGTACATAATGAGAATAATTAGAGTTTCATAATGAAAATAATTCAGAGTTCCAGGAGGGAGAAGTTGTCCAAGTGTGGAAAGTTTTATTGTTTTTTTTTTTCGTTTCTTTTTAATCCCTTAAAGTGTGAGTTTTTTTTTTTTAAATGAATTACTTGGTGAAATACTTATAGAGAAGTCAATGTGTTGTAACAAAAAATAAAATCACAAACTAATTGATGAATGTTTTTTAATGACTTTGGAGAAAGGGGTTCTCACACAGACTAAGATGTTGGTTTGGAAAATATGGACAACTCCTTGTCAAATAAGTCAAATAGGCAAGGTTGTTATTATAATGATAATGTTTTTCTGATTTAAAAAAAAAAGACTAGTTCATTTTGTTTTAAATTAAAATACACTTTGAAATGATGTGGTCTAAAAAAAGGCCAAGTTTATGCTGGACTAAAAAAATAATACAAATATTAACATAGACTGTAGACTAGTGATCAACTATTGAGGATGGCATTTAATGTTGGGCCTATTTTTCACAGAAGGACATAACAAACCAAAACAAAACTAAAATATCCGGGCTGTGCGAGATAGCCAGTGGTCAGCAGAAACGCTTACCTGTATACGTAGGTGGACATACACAGATGTAGTCATTGACCCTGTCCACACAGGTTGACCCGTTGTTGCAGCGGTTGTGGACACAGTCATCGATGTTAACTTCACAGTTACGTCCCCTGAATCCTGTGGCGGGGAAAAAATCAAATAAATAACAACGAAATAAACTGATGTATTAAAACACAATTTTAGTTCACACACACACACACACACACATACACACAGACATGTTAGATAAGGTAGTAAATAAAAGACGGGATTCTGGATCAAAAGATACAGATGAACATAGACATGTTTGTCAAATTCTACAATTTAAAAATGGGTTTAGTCGAGACTGGTCCGATGATGCAGTGGATTATAGTATAATCGGTTTGGGGGGGGGGGGGGTCGAATCTACCCCTCATCGGCTTTGGTGATATAAGACAGATGACTTGAGTGACAGCAGACTACGTCGTCAGAATTTTACACACAAAAAAAATGAATGATGTCTCGTCACTCATTCATTGGTTTGCTACCTTGAAATCCTGTAACATATTGGGTTCAAACCCCCCCCCCTCCACACACACCTACCCGGGCAGCAGAGTTGTAAATTTTACAACAACAAAATTTAATAACAAGAAAAGACTTTTGATATGACTTGGTTATAAGGGAAGATATATTTTGTTTAAAACAAAACTAGTTTGTGTTGATTTTATCTTCAAACGCAAATATCAAACACCGGGAAAGAATTTTCTTTTTTTTTTAAAACTGATAGATTACAGAGTTCTAAAACTTACAATCTTCACAGCCTGGTATTAAGTTTCATTCCGTTTAATCGGCACTTGATTACCACATTAAGTATCCGCCTATACATCTGGTATAGATAATAGCAGGTCATAGGTTGAGTAGGTCTGATACACCAGGACAAGTGTATGGGGGAAGGTGGGGTGAGCGCTAAATACGTCACATGTAAACACACATAAACACAAAAATAACATCCTTTACTGCGGGGGATGGACACTTGTTAACGTGGTCAACTGGCGATCACGTCAAACTGGTCAGCTAACTTTCGATGGATAGAACAATGTGGTATAATTGGCTACTCGAAACCTTCGCACGATAAGGTTTTCTATTAATTGATTTTTTTTTCTGCCTCTGCCAGATTGTTTATTAATGTGTTTTAAACTATCATATAGATGTCCTCAAATATGTGTATTTATTCACTGTTTGTCTGTATTTGTTCATCAACCACTAAAAAAAATATTTTTAAAACAAGACTTCTGTGATATCAATGGGTAATAATATTCTTTAGTTTTCATCGGATAATTGTTTGTTTTTAATATAATATTACTAACAGCTTCCAAGAATAAATACAAAAATTTAATTCACCTGAACAATCAACCACTGAGATAAACTAAAAATATTTTTGTCAAGTAAAGTGACACTAGTAATTAAGACAATTCAAGCTGAAGGCCATTCAACGTGAGAATAATTCCAGGAAATGAAATAATTAACTAGATTTTAATGTTAACAATAGATTTGTCGTGGCAAGGGGAGGCAACGTTTATGGTAATCTAAACTAAATTATCTCCCGTTATTTTTTATCCTCAAGTAGCCGAATGAGTCGATGTACGTAACTGTCTGGTGTCTGTTAATTGTGACATACTTCCTATAATGAGCCAGGCTTAGGTCAGTAGTCCAAGTGACCCACAGTAGTCAAGTTCCCTTAGTCCAAACGGGCCATCGGGTAAAATGCAGTGTAGAACTCATCTGTTTCTACAACCTCGGCACATGAAGGGATTGTGTGGTTAACACAGAGGTTTTCAACCTGTGGTCCGCGGACCCCTAGGGGTCCGTGGGGAGCTTCAAAGGGGTCCGTGGGCAAGTCAAGGAAAGTAGTGATTTTTCTTGTATAAAGCATTGCTTGGTTTGGTTATTTGGTTAGCTTTTAGTTAAAAAAACAATACTAGCTATGTCAATGTTTCAGGCACAGACAACAATGTGTAGAATTGAAAACTTCGCTGGTATTTCCTTATATTTTTGTCTGAAGTCTGAACTAGAGTGCATACTTCATGTACTTGTGCAGTGAGTTTTTGAGTCATCTTGGCAATATTTCTTACTTACTGAGCCTAAATGTAAATCTAAGCCTAGGTTGGCCTAGAAGTAATCTTAGACAAAAGTTTTTGATATCAAATTGCTGGTATACACTGCGCATGTAAATTTTAAATGACACACACATATTTTGTGGTTGGAAGAAGATTTTTCGTAAATTTTTAATATGAAAATAGGTCAGAACGATAATAGGGACTTTTCGTTAACGCATCCATGAAACGGTGCATAATTCTAGCGATGAACCTATTATGCTGCTCTGTTGTTATGTGACTTGCTTATGTGCCGAATACTTTTTAAAATGTTGGAAAACAATTATAGTCGTCGATTTAATGAGTTTTCGTCATTAGAATATGAAATATTTTTTACAGATAGTTATCTTCTATAACCCTCTCTACTCTGAAACTTTGTCTCTAATTTTTTTTTCCTTGTGAGATCTGAGTCAACGGGACTAAACTGTTGTTGGTCATGTGTTTATCAATATTTGTATAAGTAAACTGTCCAAGGCTAGTAGCATGGATACATTTGTGAAGAGAAAAACTGACTAGAACCTGGAAGATTCTGACGATCAAGCAGCCAAAGACGAACGAAAAAAGAAAACGGCGCAAGTATAATCCAGAATATAAACCAAGTGACTTCACCGCAGTGGGGACCGATGCTGACCAACCTTTTTTTTTTACATGTTTTGCCCGTAACTTAGGCCAGGCCTACCGTTTAGTAGAATTTAAGTAGATTGCATCCGCAAACTTAAGACATATCCTGGCCCAACCTGAGGTAAGAAAAGTTGAGGCCAGGGCGCCTTGGCATATGGGGGTCCGCCACCCGAGCTTGGAATGTCTGAGGGGTCCGCAGCATAAAAAAGGTTGAAAACCTCTGGGTTAACACAACGCCCAGCCGCCTTTACTTCCCCAACTTAAGTCAGGAACCCATTTAAAGCTGGCTGGGCTTGTGGGACGACTTTGAAACACATTTCACCTGGAAAAATTCCCATGGTTCTCACGGAGGATCGAACCCAGGACTCTGAGGTCGACAGTCGAGTATCTACATCAACGAGACACATAGCTGTACCGTTATTATCACATGACATCATTCTACCTCCACCCTATCCCCTTATGTCGAAACAAAAATGAAAGATTTCTTGTGAAAACGTCTCAGTTGTTACGTACAAAGCGGTTCCCAAGGGAAGTTACCGTTCCAACTGTGTACCATCATGAGTTACTAATGGTGTCATTATAAAATCTGTTGTTAACTAATTACTGGAATTTATAATTGGTATACAAATATATGTGTATACATTTTAAAAAAACTCACGTAAATGACCCATTATAACAAGTCGAGATTTGTTGCTCGAAAATTGGTTCCTATGAGGGCGATGCTCCGACATTGAATATTGTTTTCATGTATTTAACAGTAACAATAAACATGTATATATACACCTTTCAATCAAAACACATGCAATTACAATCTGCCCAAGTGGTAGGCCCAGTTAGGACCGTTTTAAGGTCATCGTAGGCCCTAGGCACTTTCGTAGTCGTGGGCCCTCCCCGATTTCATTTGTGTAATATTTTTCAAGAATGCACTTGTTTTCACTTTATGTTCTGGCTTTCGTAGGCCCTTGAAAAGTCCGTAGGCCCTAAGAACAGTGCCTACTGTGTCTATAGGATAAAGCGGCCCTGGGCCCAGCGACCCTCATAAGTCTACACACCAGTTAACATATATATGATGGACACATCATATGACTGTACAAAAATATGACCATAATTTCTAAACAAACAAAAAACCCACAGATTTTTTTTTAATTTTAAAAATAACAAGGAAACTTTAAAATGAACGTATGTATATAAGACACTTTTAAAACGTGGAGGTAAATGTCTAACAAAATACTTCATTGTTAGCTTATTTGAGATGTGGAGGTAAATGTCTAACAAAATACTTCATTGTCAGCTTATTTGAAATGTGGAGGTAAATGTCTAACAAAATACTTCATTGTCTGCTTGTTTGAAATGTGGAGGTAAATGTCTAACAAAATACTTCATTGTCTGCTTATTTGAAATGTGGAGGTAAATGTCTAACAAAATACTTCATTGTCAGCTTATTTGAAGGGGATCTATTTGATTTAAAACGTAGGATCCATGAGGTATTACAGTTTTATTCACTGGTAACATCAAATGTCCAGAGACTGTAAATAGAACCCCAAATACAACTGTGTACTTTCAGGTGGCCGGGGAGGGGGTAATTTATTTACTTAAATACGTCAAGTCTGTTTTCTTTACAGTTTCCAGAGGTTTTATGTACCGAGGTCAAACCATGAAGAGGAAGAGAGAAAAAACAAAAAAACCAACACTAGCACCTAGAGACAGAGTTAAAGGTCGCCATTTTTACCAGGTGTGTGTGAGAGTGGGTGCATGTGAGGAAGGTGGAGGGGGGGGAATACAAATACACATAAATACAATCACACATCACATGAATGTGTGTGTACCTAAGCTCCCAAGCGTAAAGGACTTGACCAACTTAATACATGTTGCATGGCGGGATTTATATACTGGGTGGGGGACATATATATACCGGGAGTTGATGGATGATGGGTTTGTCCAAAAAAAAAAAAAAAAAATCCAAAAGAGCAGACATAACATAGTAGAGTTGTGCAGGATGTGCATAATGTGAGAGTCGTTGATATTTCTGAATCATGGCATGTGAATGGACAAATTATGGTTTATATAGAGGTGTGTTTTGTAGTGTAGTGGTGTGTTTTGTGGTGGTGTGGTGTGTTTTGTAGTGTAGTGGTGTGTTTTGTGATGTAGTGGTGTGTTTTGTGGTGGTGTGGTGTGTTTTGTTGTGTAGTGGTGTGTTTTGTGGTGGTGTGGTGTGTTTTGTGGTAAAGTGGTGTGTTTTGTGGTGGTGTGGTGTGTTTTGTGGTAAAGTGATGTGTTTTGTGGTGGTGTGGTGTGTTTTGTGGTAAAGTGGTGTGTTTTGTGGTGGTGTGGTGTGTTTTGTGGTAAAGAGGTGTGTTTTGTGGTAAAGTGGTGTGTTTTGTGGTAAAGTGGTGTGTTTTGTGGTGGTGTGGTGTGTTTTGTGGTAAAGTGGTGTGTTTTGTGGTGGTGTGGTGTGTTTTGTGGTAAAGTGGTGTGTTTTGTGGTAAAGTGGTGTGTTTTGTGGTGGTATGGTGTGTTTTGTGGTAAAGTGGTGTGTTTTGTGGTAAAGTGGTGTGTTTTGTGGTGGTGTGGTGTGTTTTGTTGTGTAGTGGTGTGTTTTGTGGTGGTGTGGTGTGTTTTGTGGTGTGTTTGTTAATGTAAACAATAAACAAATATTTACGTTTAGTTTCAGCGTGGGTTTATCTACAGCCTGGTCTGATAGACAGGACACAATACTGAGGCGAGCGGCAACAGGCCGTAGTTTAACCATGTCTGGGTCTAAACCATTCAATGTGTTTGTACACATCAGTGCACATCTCTACACGGTACACATAAGTACACAGTACCTACACCAGTTGTAGACACAATGGTTGATAGAATATCGTTGTGTGTGATTCCATGAAAGAGAAACCAGTGACTGGTGGTTTGTCGTCGTTGTCGTTGTTGTTTGGTTTATTTTTCCCTCCTTCTGTTTGCCCACTGCCTGCAATTATTCTGACTTCCGGTCTCTCGGTGCCATGACAAAATTTCGAGCTCCCCCTCCCCAGAGCCTCCACCTCCCCTCCCCCCCCCTTCCACCGATCGCGAGGGCTGCAAAAGACCAAAGCTGTTAAGTCACACGGGGAGATAAGCGTTACCCACAAAACAAACACAACCACCGGACAGGCCTGTGTGACGAACAAATCCCATCCCGGTCCCCCCCCCCTCTCTCCGACCCACTTTCCATGTTCTTATAGCATCACTCGGTTGTGAGGAGAATGGGGAGGGGGGGTATGGGGGAATACGAGGGCCCCGAGAGAGGAATCTGACCCCCCCCCCCCTCTCCTCAGATTGACAAACTCCGACATGAAAAAAAAAATATTAAACAGTCATGTCTTTGTGAGGACATGCCTCTGTCAAGCAATAGGAGGGGGGGGGGGGGGAAGAGGGGTGTCGAACGGACGTGGTGAAGGGCACACTACTCTGACAGTACATGTTATGACAGCCTGTTCTCTCCTTGTCAGACAGGGCCTTCTAACTAAAACTGTAAACCTCGATATTGTTTCAGAATGATCTTTTCATCGCGCAATGCGCACTGAAGCTCAATTTATATGAGTTGCTGGTTGCATATGTCATAACATGATTCGGATCAACTCAGATGAGTAAAATATAATAGGTAATTCACTGCATCAAAATGGTTAGGTACTTGCAGAAGGAAAAAAATGTACTTTGATCCATTAAGAAACAGTTTAACTTAATATTGTACTCCGAAAATGTCGAGTTTCTAGAATGGGAGGCAATAAAATGTTGAAAACTTTTTTTTAATTTTAATTAGTTTTTAATAATTTGGCTACAAATTTGAATTCAGTTAATTAAATGCGAGCATTAAAAAAAATTACTACAATAGAAAAATAATTCCATACGTTGCTCTGCTCTAAAAGTGCGTGAACTAAACATCTACTTGAAGTTATTTTGCATGATTTGTATCTCATGATATTTATAATTAGTGGGTTAATTAAACGAAACAAAATGAGGGGAGTGGAGAGGTTGGGGGAGATGAGAGATTGACAGACGATGATGTGTTGTTGAGATCAGGGCCAACATGGCAAGTGAAACTGATGTGGGGGGGGGGGAAACAAGCCCCCCTTCCACCCCCACCCCTTCCTAACCCTCCGGCCAGAGCACAACGAAGGGAAGTAATTAAAAGAATGTGTACCGCCAAATGTTAATTGAGCGGCTTTCTTCATTGACAGGAGTACAACAAGCGTCTCAGTTACGTCCCTTGCAGCCTTTCCCTCTTCCTCCTCCTCCCCCCCCCTCCCCACTTGACCAGTTTTTATTGTCTGGGGAGCTGTAAGGGAGAGGGGGGGGGTGACGACGAGGGGGCCCGCTTGAGTGACGTGTGAACACAAAACTAAAACAAATGAGAAGAGGAGTGTGGGGGGGATAATGACAATGGTGGGATGGGGGTTGGGAGATAACTGGATCATTGTTTGATGACTGTTTTGACATCTCATGTGTACTAGATATACTGCACTAGATATACTGCACTAGTGATGGAGGAGACAATGAGTCTGCCGAGGGCCCAATCTTCTATGGGTGTGCGGGTGTGAACGGGGTGGGGCTGTTTAGCCCACAAGGCAGGGAGGGACAGATGACCGAGTGCTGTAGATACTCGACTGTCGACCTGAGAGTCCTGAGTTCGATCATCGATGAGACCCGTGGGAATTTTACAAGGTGAAATTTGGTGCAAAGTCGTCCCGCAAGTCCACCCAGCTTTAAATGGGTACCTGACTTTTTTAAGTTAGTGGGAAGTAAAGGCGGCTGGGCGTTGTGCTAACCACCATACAATCCCTTCACAGGCCGAGGTTATAGATACAGGTAAATTCTACACTCCATCTGCCCCGACGGCCCTTTGCGGCTCAGGAAACATAACAAGGAAGGGAAATAATTAGGGGGGGGGGGCGCTTACGAAGGCGCCAGTTTGTTTGTTTTTTTTTAAATTATTGGGAGCAGGAAAGGGGGGGGGGTGCATTATTCACAAGTTGTTTCTTTTTTTTCCGCTATAGCCGCCAAATCATCATTCGCACCCCCCTCCGACCACCTTAACCCTTTCCCCCTTCCCAACGCAATATTATCTGTACACGCAGAAGGATGCTGACTCCGATATTGTTTAAATTCTATCTTACATACAACAAATGTTTTTTTGTTAATATTGTTACTGTACCAACATTTCCTTTTCAGTCCGCAATTCATCAATGATACAATCTGTAGATTTAAATTATTTCTCTATCCCCCAAAATAATCCATCATTACCTGTCTTATTGAATTCTTCGTTTTTATTTATTTATTCGCGGTAAAATAATAATTTAAAAAATCGCAAAAGTTGAGTGAAACAGAAATCTATATTTAGCCTGTCAACTGTCTGGGTCGATGTATGAAAAAATTATTTTATTTTTTTTAAAATCCACCTGACAGCTAAACACGCCCCACCCTCTTAATCCCCACCAACCCACCCCCGCCCCGCCCATCAAAGTGTTAGGCCTGTCAGGAGAGTTTGGTTAGTTTTAAGATAAACATTTTTAGGCCGTGACATGAGATGTCACCAAGTGATCTAAAGGCACGGGGTGTCTAGAGTCTAAATAGATCACTTTGACACTCGCATACCACAAATCAGCGAAGATTATTACTGGAGATTTAGAACATTTTGCCCTCAAGTGATTTTCACGATCATCAGGAGGGAAAGATGGGGTTGTGTGGTGCGGGGAGGGGAAGGGGCTCCCCACATCTTTATAGCAATTTTGGTATCTTCTGGACTTAGTAGAATTAATTTTTATTTTTTTTTTATTATCATTTTAATTTAATCATAATAAATCAAATGTCGAGAACAAAGTTTTATATTTAAATAGTAGTCTAGACTAAGATCTAAAGAGAATAACCGGCTATTCCACCACTATATTGATAAGGGAAACGAAATATTACTGATTTAAGAAAATATGTATTTAAATAATGACCCGGTGCGCCTGCTACCAGATACATAAATTAACAGATGGGCGAAATACGAAATAAAGAAATCACAGCTGAATTAGCAGGTCTGCTATATCAGCAGTTTTAGCAGTACAATTATAATGACGTGTTTTTATACAGAGATAAAGTTAAGTCTAAGTAAGATATGATTCAACGTAAATATTTTAAAACGTATAGTTTGAGGAAACTCAACTCCATTCTTGCAATACTTCAACTTAATTCATACATCTAGGTATGCGTAATTACCATCTTCATACATCTATGTAAGTGTAATTATCATCTTCATACATCTATGTAAGTGTAATTACCTTCTTACAACGATGTAAGTGTAATTATCTCCTTACATCTATGTAAGTGTGATTACCATTTCCTTATATCTATGTAAGCGTAATTACCATCTTCAAACATCTATGTAAGTATGTATACATCTATATCGTCTTACTAATTCACCGGTAGCTGTAGTGCAGTTTAGAAAACAAAAAATAATAATGTTATTTTACTAACAGGAAAGACTTTGATAATTATGAATTCTGTTAGAGCTAGACCACATTCTGACCCGTGGGAGGGGGAGAGTGAGGGTGGGGGTTGAGATACCAGGCTACAGAGCTACATAAAGTCATTGGGTTTTTTTTTATAGATGGGTTGGGCCCGGGGGGGGGGGGAGTTGATTTTGAAGAAAAGAAATGTATTAAGTGAAAGACCTGAATGGATTCCAGTGAATGGGGAACGGAAGAATACGGCGTTGAATGCAACCCAATGTAGATTTTACCTACAGTGTACAGGTATAATTATATATGATGTGAGAGCTAATGTATGGGTGTTGAACAGGTACGTATGTAGTTGGGGCAGAAATATAATTTTTAAAGGATTTTTTTAGAGGAAGATATAGGTCACGAGGCCGGGACATATTTGTATACAAGTTATATTGCACAAGGGCAAAAAAAAATATTTCAAAAACATTTTTAGATCACATTTTGTTATGTTGGTAAAATATCTAAATGTCCTTAGATGATATGTGTTGTTATGTGAGATAAATGCTTAACATAATTCGAAGCCATATTGTCATGTGAGTTAAATGTTTGAAAGTCATTTAAATGAGAGTTGAAAGCAATTGGTTTAGAGAGTAAAATGTCTGAATGTAATTAGAAAGAAATTGGTTTAGAGAGTAAAATGTCTGAATGTAATTAGAAAGAAATTGGTTTAGAGAGTAAAATGTCTGAATGTAATTAGAAAGAAATTGGTTTAGAGAGTAAAATGTCTGAATGTAATTAGGTGACAGAATGCCGCTATCGAGTGCGAGCCAGGCGTGGTCAGATTTGTAAAGAGTAATACTATATCAGGGCAGGGCCGTAAGGGAGAGGACCGGTGGGATATTGAGAGGGGTGGGGGACGATGCTTAACTTATAAACAGTGAGCTCTGATTTCAAGATCGCCTTCACGTCACGCGCTTTTGTTGGGGGTCACGTGTTTAGAGATAAGTTTATCTCGACAGCCCAGGTTATATGTATTAAGACACACGCGTACATTATTCAGAATAAAATAAAACAAAGAATATGTTATGTTGCAAGAAGTATCATAATGTGCTAGCGGTGCATAATGGTCGCCTTGGTGAGTAACACACACATATATATATATATATATATATATATATATATAGGTTTATACAGAAAGACGAAGGATATAAGCATACTAGCTGTACCCTGCAAAAACCTTTGGATAGAGTTATATCCCCTTATGCTTGATCGGCAGACGAGGTTATTTTTTTTTTTGGTTTCGGGCAGATCCGATTTTTTTCATGGTTGTATTTTAAACTGGAATACTGTTGTATTAATTCTTTACTTTCGATTTAACGCACACTGGAAAGGAGTATTATTATATATGATGATATTGAATCAAAGGGCGAGAAACAAAATGGATTGTCAGTCATGGGATTACTTAACATTCTCCAGAGGAAGCATGAATGTGAGTTGTGTGACGTTCTATCAGACATTGGGAAGTGTATGAGTCAGTGATGGCACGTTGAGTAACGCAGCTAATATTTTTTACAGCGGGCGCACGGATATTCGAAGGTCGTCGCAAAGCCTAACTTTTTATCTATATAAAAATAATAGCAATTTGGGTTCTGCGTTAAATCGAAAGTAAAGAATTAATACAACAGTATTCCAGTTTAAAATCGTCAAACGTAAACAATGG
Organism: Bulinus truncatus; assembly: GCA_021962125.1. Classification (NCBI taxonomy): domain Eukaryota; kingdom Metazoa; phylum Mollusca; class Gastropoda; family Planorbidae; genus Bulinus; species Bulinus truncatus. The sequence continues at coordinate 36,121 of JAGDYQ010000373.1, forward strand.
TAATAAAAATCATGAAAAGATCGGATCTGTCAGAAACCAAAAAAAAAAAAATAACCTAGCCTACTGATCAAACCTAAGGGGATATAACTCTATGCAAAGGTTTTGCAGGGTACATCTAGTTATACCATAATATCAATGGTGAATGCTTCTATTCTTTTATTTTTTTGCCCAGGGTCCTCAGACGACTTAAGGCCTACCCTTGGTGAATGATATCAGGTGAACCACATGCTGTGCAAATATTCCATGCCTGTCTGTATACCAATGTTACAGTGACCTGCTCATACAGACACAGCGGTCACCTGAGAAGTGCCAAGACAACAGACTGCAAGGCTTGCTGAGTCCTGGTTTCAGTAGTTCTCTCAGTCGGCAGCGAGTGCCAAGACAACAGACTACAAGACATGCTGAGTCTCTGTTTCCGGAATTCTCTCAATTGAAAAAAAAATTATTCCACAAAAACTTTCATTGTTGTGAGACGGGTGAGCTTCAGGTACACCGGGACAATGATGTCCTTGTGGAACAGTTGGTCTTATTCTTAGATTGTTTTTGTAATGTCTTATATCTCCTTCACCCCCCCCCCCCACGGGGTAAAGGTCTGACTTGGTGTTGTCAACAAGTGATGACGTCATATAACAAGTAAATACACCAACAAGGCTGCTGTCTATCCGCGAGGACACGAGAAACAAAAAGGTTTCACATTATAACGTTTCTAGATATTTAAATAAATAAAATGTCCAGCCAGATAGGGATGGGTTTATTATGTGAAAGGGGTGATGGCATCACATGCGGCTTCAGATTTCAACACAGTTTGATGGCATCAGTCCACCCTGTTTACCCTGAGAGAATAATGAGCAGCAGCAGTAATATGGGATGGACAAGTGAATGCATTGGTGTTTTTTATTATTATTATTTTTATTTATCATTATGAAAACAAACAAAATTACAGGAATAGAGAGGGGGTGATGTAAACAAAGCTGCAATCATCAATTGTTGCCTTTATGAGTAGGCCTGATATGCCAATACGTCTCCCTATTTCACTGTGAACTTCTGTGTGCGATGAATTCATAATAATGATAATTCTTAAACAAACAATCTAATGAGATTTTAAATATTCCGTTACTCACACCGTGCGTGCACGCACAAACACACACACATTATGTCTGGTCAAATCTCTCCACTGCTTAACTTATCTCCAACAGCCAGTATTTACAGACACAAACATACAGCAAGCAGCGTGTAATTGATATTTTAAGGATTTTTATATATATATTTAAACAAATGGGGGGGGGGGTAGGTGTATTTTCCTGGCACCCCTCTCTACCCACACCCCTTATCTTATTTCAACGCCCCTTCCATACCCTCACCACCCCACCCCGCTCCGATTTTTTTTTTCTCTTGACTCTCACTTGCAACTTTCTCTCAACCCCTCCCAGTTTACCCTCCCCCCCCAACCCGAGTCTGCCACACAGAGAACCAGGTTTCAAAGAACCACGGCTCGTGACAAAGCCCCCAGTAGACTGGATGCCAAGGGCTGTAACCCCTGCTGCAAAACTGGCTCATTATAAACAAAGATTTGAAGAGAGGGGGAAAATATTTGAAACAACAAACAAACAAACAAAAAATGTAAAGTCCTAATTCATCGCAAGCTGTCTGCACGTTTTGAAGTTAAGTGCAAGGGACATTACTCTTTCTTCCACTGCGGTTTAGATTTATCCATTACACATTTGAAAATAATTTCTTTTTATTTTTTTGTTGTTGACATTAATAAATATATATGTTTCTCAAATGGCAGAAGAGTATTCGGCAACTCATTCGTACAAAAAAAAAATGTTCAAAAATATTTTAATGCATGTTAATTAAGAGGTTCATCACCATTAACTGTGTAGAGCGGTGTTTCTCACACTTTGATATCTGTGTACCCCTTGTGTATATTTCACATTACTTACTACCCACACCTCATATATATATATATATATATATATATATATATATATATATATATATATATATATATATATTACTTTCAGCCGGGCACTATTACCCGATGTTCTCAACCAGGTGCAGCCCTTCCCCCCCTCTCCCCCACAAATCTCTTCTTGTCATCCTGAGGTTACGCGTAACAATTTTTGAGAAACACTGGTTCAGAGAGTAGAGAAAGAAAAATATTTTTTCTAAAAGCAATCCGATGGGGAGACGTGGTTCCCTGGGTCCCTTGCTGTGGAACCCCCCACACACACATTCACCTCCACGACAGCTTTTGGAATAAATAAACTACATATTATCAATTAGCCATTATAATTCATGCGTCCCACCCTGTGTAAGAGCCCTATTTTTATGTAGATGTCGGTTGGTATCATCTCACATAGTTCCACTCTTCAGATGTTTCTGTATGCCACATTCAAAATACAAACCCACAAAGACATATCTACGGTGGCCGCATAGTTATTTTGGGTTAACTGATATCGCTGGGGTTCGAAACCCTGTAAACCTGTAAAGTTAGGAGATCGTCCTCGTTACATCATGAATCATATGGAATGTATTCAGGGGAGGGGGGGGGAATGTTCATTTCTCTAATGTGGTACAAGTAAAATATTTCTCGTGTACAATGCCTGACAAACTTTTTTTTGGTAAGTTACTGTAGAGAGCTTGACGATTATAATCATTCAACAAGACCCGTTGATAAATGTGTCCACCAGACTGTGAGAGAAGGACTGTTAGGGGGGATGAGGAGTGGATGGAATAAACAACCATTCGTGGATGAAAATAATATTTCCCCCCAACTCTTTAAATGAAATGACGTCATTAATTTAGGTGCTATGACGTGCGCACAACAAAATGAACCTTTGTGTTCTACGTTCTTCACAAATGCGTCATCAAAGACTTCCTTTTAAAATGTATACAAGGGCATGCATATTTTTGTACAGTGGAAATGTTAGCTTTCTTAGTCACAAAATTTGAGCTTCCAATTTCAGTATTAATGCAAATGTGCGTCTTGGACTACACACTTTGTGCTGAACGTACACACACACACATATATATAAATAGACTTTAAAAAGAAATAACGTAGACACAAAATGTAAAGAATAAGTTCTTATTGTCCTCATTCTAAAGCTCAATGGAAACTATACATTCGGCAGCGGATTATTAAACCGTTTAATCCCAGACATTTAAAAAAAACAGTTCAAAATTCAACGAAACTTTCCCCCTACTGTTTAAAATAAAGTGGGTCCCTAGACATACAGTTATGTAGAGAGAGAGAGAGAGAGAGAGAGAGAGAGATTCCTGCAGCTATCAGAAGGGAGAGAGAAAAGTGTTTTGTACTGTCGTGTGCCTGGGAGTTTGAGACAGTGTAGGGGATCGCATTACGGGCTGTTTGATACGCTTGAGTGAATCTTTAATGTTGTTTTTTTTTTATTTTTTTTTAAACTTCAAACTTTTTTTTAAATTTACCACGATCAGTTTGAATTATGTATGTAGGTTATGTCACTGGAAGTTAAGCTGACACCAGGTTATACTGCAACTTTAATGAAAGTGGCTCTCGTAAGTAAATTGAATATTAAGTAGGACTGAATAGGCAGAGGCCTTTTATCGGGGGCGGGAGAGGGGAGCTCTATGGAGCCGTAAGCGAAGATACAACAAGGCCGTAAAGCTGTACAGAACACCGATAGCTACTAAAATTGTTGATAACCGGAGCCCCTTTAGCCCCCCCAGGGGCCCCCCAATTTAGCCCGAATCGAAAAAAATTGTAAAGATTGACTTTTTCTTTATAATGTTTATGTTTAACAGCAGAGATGCAGATCCCTAAAGAGGGGGTCTCCCACCTGACTACATGACCCCTAGGTATCTGTCTAGTTTGTCCATCCACAGGAATAGCTCTATGTGTGTAAGTGTATACTTTTAAATAAGTGGGGAATATTAATATAGGCTATGATGGAAAACAACTGACACCCTTCCCCCCGGCCCCGTTTACGACGCGATTACAGCACCTTGATGATGTGCAAGGTATTCATGTTAGACATTCTTGTATAGGCTTTACCCCCCACGCAAAGAAATGAAAAAGAGGAATCTGAGCTTTAAGACAAGTTGTGAGAGCTATGAGTGGTCAGCCTGGTGTTAGGTAATATGTAGATGTGTCAGCAGTAAGTGTGATTAAAGAAACAAACGACGGCAGGTTTGAAAGAAATGGACTTAGTAGTGGTGTATCGCTTCCTTGAATGGTGCACATGAGAAAGGGGGAGGGGGAGATAGTAAGAGAGAGAGAGAGAGAGACAGAGAGTCAATATCCCAAGATTGTAATCGGTTGAAACAAAACTGTGATATGATAAGTCGTCAGCACACAGATAACACACAAGAGTGTGCTGGACAATCGAAATATTACGTCATAAAGTATCTCGCCGGTCTGTGTACACTTTCTTATCATGGTCAACGCTGTCACGTGATACGGTGGTCAGCGAGTTCAAAGCTGTCCAGTATATTGACCAGGTCCTAAAAGTTCAAAGTTTATTTTACCCCGGCTGGCGATGTCTAAAGAGGGAGGAGGGAGGTGGAGGGTGTAAGATATGCTGCATTCAGCATAACTCTCTCGATTATATTAACAACTGTGATTGATACACCTGAGCGATGGATGTAAAACACTGACGCTGGATGTAATACACTGACGCTGGATGTAATACACCGACGCAACAAGTCGATGTCAGGTGTAGTAGCCTCAGCCAGTTTAATAGATAAAGCCATCATGGTATTTTATTCAAAACACGGATTTACAATTATATCGAAACGGAAGATGCAGAGAACGAAACATTGGTGGGAGAAGATTTGTTTCAAATGAGTTGCACGTGCCACCTAGGGGTTGTCGGTTTTTAAAAACCGGCGGCGAAAAACCGGTTTTTTGACAAAAGTCGAAGCATTCGACAACCGGTTTTTTTTACTTTAAAAGCCGGTTTTAACTTAGAACTAAACAAATAGCAAAAAATGTTGATACATTCCACGATATTACAGAGAAATCTGGGAAACTGTGACTTTCCAATGAACTCCCTCCTCAGTCCGACCTGTGTACATTGGCATTGATAGAAAGTAACTGTTGAGCGATACAAAAGAGAAGGCGTGCCCAAGTGGTTCAGGGGTAACTTGAGGATTGGATGGAGGTGAAGGGGACGGTATATACACATTGAGAGATTTATTGCGTCCGTTTCCTCGACCTGGAAAGAGGGCTTAATTCAAGTTGTTAACTAATTCCACAAAACAACCCATGTTTTTTTTTAGCGCACGAATTTAGTGTTGACTTGCGGAAAGTATACAACTTGAAACGGGGAGTGGGGTGTATATAATCGGTGCCTCCCTAGCTCATTACTAAACAAAAGACAGAACGGGGCTATTTTTTTTTCAAGTTGACTAAATTATGTTCGCCATCCAACACCTCCACCACCACCAACCCGTCTAACCTAAACAAGGCATTCACATGGCAGGACCGTCATACAGCAGTTGTAATGACTGGTGTAACTAATTCATCTCAGGGATGAGAGGGGGTATGTGGGGAGACAATTGTATGAAGGGAGGGGCGAAGAGTTCAACATTGCAGGAATGTTTTTAAACGGGCACTCGATGTGAGTCCATGGAGGTGTAGGTGTGTTTGTGTACTGTGTCACATATATAGATAACGTTAGAAACTTATACAGAGGGTGAGAGAGAGAGGGGGGGGGAAGGCAGAAAGTGAATACCAGAGTAGAAAGAGAACGTAATATCTATAGACTATACTCATAAATAAGCTCTGTACTGAGGTCTACATCACAACGGCTGATTTCAGAACGGGTCTGTGTGCGGCAAACCAAACCTCTTGTCTTTGACAATATAATATAAATGAAACATGAGAAACAAAGGTCATGATAGCAATGTGTTTAGTTATAAAGCATTTTAAATAAATATATAGGTACCCAGTAGACAGTATTTTTACTGTCATATTGATATTTTTTTTCTTGTATTTATTGTTTTACGTAAAAATTGGTTGACTTAATTACATTATCCTTCATTCTTTCTCATACACGTTAATTAAATACTACATACATTGAAAATAATTATTGCTAGAATGCTTAAAATATCCGTTATTTCACTTATTTTATAGTAAAACCGAAAACCGGTTTTCGCCGGTTTTTTGAGAAATTGACCTTCGATAACCGGTTTTTTCAAAAGTCGGTTTTTGTATAAACCCTAGTGCCACCCGATAAAATGTTGAGCCAAACATAAAAAGTTTGTGGAGATACAACATGTCTAGACTTTGGGTCACGGCGGTGTTGTGCAAACAGAGTTTCTAATAATTAACTGCCATACACATATAACAGACATGGAAGTATATACAATCATTACATAATACGACCAGACACACAGATATACATTTATATGTTGATGGTTACGCAAATAAAAAAAACCCACAAAACACGGATTTGATTGTACTAAAATAAATCCACAAACCAACACATGCCATAGAATACACATATAATTTAAACACAAGTACATACTCACGTATAATACCAACACAAGTGCATACCCCTACAAACGAAAAGTACATACATATATAATACAAACGAAAGTACAAACATATATAATACAAACGAAAGTACAAACATATATAATACAAACGAAAGTACATACACACATATAATACAAACACACAAGTACATACACATATATAATACAAACACACAAGTACATACTCACATATATAACACAAACAGAAATAGTTACATACACACACACAAACAAACCTAAAAGATTGAAAAGTCGCTCACGCAATGAAAAAAAAAATGTTACTCACCAAACATAAATAGTATCCACAAATAGAACACCGCGTCTCGCTTCATTGCTACTCCACATTGGACACGCTTATGATCATGCTAAGATATCCAATGATAATTTTATACCGATAACCTCAGGCGAGTCCAGCCGCTCTGGGGGGCTAAGTGCACTCTTCTAATGGGCGCAACTGAAACGTTGCACTGTAATAATCTGTTGACCGCTGACCATCTAATCCTTGACCAAAAATTTATTACAGAATACGAACGTGTAACAATAACTGTAATGAATCTTTTTTTTTTTTATTTTCAAGTGTCAGGACTACTTGTCCAGTGCTTGAGTGACCACTGGACGAATGATTCACACACAAGAAACTATAAATATCCGCACATTCCTTCCTTTACAAGATCACGTGACTAATGATCCACTTAATACTGAAGAACTTTAAAAAAAAAAATACATCACGGTTGGTATATATAATCGTTCAACAATGACCTAATCTAATAATAATCAATAATGCACCTATAACATTTAACAATGAAACTGAATGAAACCGTTTGCACAATCCAAATTATACACGAAATGATATAAATAAAGCAAAAGATGTTGAACTAACGCGCACAGAACGTTACAAAAACTTTAATCCACAGAATCAGCCACTTGTTGCAAGCATCAAAACGTGCTGCGTCTCTTACCTGCTCTACAGAAGGGAATATACACACAAAACTACAACAAAAAAATATATATATCTACGGTCTACAACCCGTCGGTAGATACAAAGTAATGTAACAACAGGTCACTAATAGCACAGAGGTAGAGACGGCAAGGGGTGGGTGGGGGGGGGGTCTCTATGCTATACGCTGTCACCTCACTACTAGAAGAAGTAAAAATATATCCACCAACCACCAGTGGCTTTCTCTCTCCCTCTCTCTCTCTCTCGCGGAGAGAGACCTACGATTTGTTGCTAAGTGTGTGTACGACTATACGTGTGGGAACTTCGGTGTCGGGGTGACACAAACTAAACACCGTGACGCAAGCGAGGGCTCTCTACGTGAGAGGCAACAATAGCCCGCGGGGGGGGGGGGGAAGGTGAAATGGACTTCAAAGTGAATGACCACTAACGATTCACTACAGGTGGAGTGGACAATAGAGTGGACGTGTCGGAAACATCAATGTTAACAAACAAACATCCTTCCCCGTCCCCCGGGTTGAATGGGGGGTACACCATACGATATTGAATTCACCACGGAAAAACGACTTACGTGTTATTGTTTCTTGAAGTACAACTTGAGTAAACTAAGCTAGATGTGAAGTGGCTCATACAGGCCTGCGTAGATTACAATTACACGCACACACACAATAAAGCCAATATACTGTGAAATCTTTAACAGAAAGCCCATTTCAAAGAATCACTTAGCATCATATATGTGTTAGAACTATTCGAACAAAAGAAATTCTGTTCGGTAAAACAACAGTTTAATTAAATTAAAAGTGGAATACACACATTTACGTATTATGGTCAGATCAAAACATTCACATTGTAATCTATATTATATCTCCAGATAGAATTATTGCCCTTTAATACTGTCGCTTTTCATTGCAATTAAAACACAAAAAACTGAACCATTCCACTGTCCACTACAAAGTGTCATCCACTACCACTGTCCACTACAAAGTGTCATCCACACCAATCGAGATGTATGTCGGACTGTTTTAAAAAAACAACACCTGTAAGCAAAGTTGTGCGATGTGTCGTTGTAGTCCGCTTCCTTAAACACACTCCCCTCCCCTTCCCCCAACCACCATCCCTCCTCCCCCGAACCATTTCACCTGTTTAAATATTCACAACAGAACTGTAATCTCCCAACTAATCTGCGCCATACAGACCTGGACAGTTGAAGTCATATTTGACAAAGGATGCACGAGCTTATGGCTGGTGACACATGGTTTCTATGTGTGTGTCCAGAATTAGCAAAAAAAAAATATTAAAAAAATAAAAGACATTTTTCCATCCGTCGATGTAGACAAGGTTATCTCGCCAGCTGATCTTGGGCCCAGAACAGTTTCAACCAAAAGGAAGGTGGGGGGGGGGGCTTCTATTCTCACACACTCTATTGCAGATAACAGTACCTGACGTGGGGGGGGGCTTCTATTCTCACACACTCTACTGCAGATAACAGTACCTGACGTGGGGGGGGCTTCTATTCTCACACACTCTACTGCAGATAACAGTACCTGACGTGGGGGTGGCTTCTATTCTCACACACTCTACTGCAGATAACAGTACCTGACGTGGGGGGTGGCTTCTATTCTCACACACTCTACTGCAGATAACAGTACCTGACGTGGGGGTGGCTTCTATTCTCACACACTCTACTGCAGATAACAGTACCTGACGTGGGGGTGGCTTCTATTCTCACACACTCTACTGCAGATAACAGTACCTGACGTGGGGGTGGCTTCTATTCTCACACACTCTACTGCAGATAACAGTACCTGACGTGGGGGAGGGAGGGCCCTGACTCATGTTTAGGTTCCACTCCACCCCGACCCCCCCCCCTTTCTCTTACGGCGATCCTGATTCCAGCCTATTTACACCGACCTACGCTTACTTTAATATCAAAAATCCCTGGCGTCGGATATTGTGGCTCTAAGTATTGGTTAGAAATGAGCTGAATACACCAGTACTAACATATGTGTCACATGTCCGAACCACTTAATTAACTCAACCCACCCCTCCTCCCCCCTCCCATTTGCCTTTTCCTCCAGCTAGAAATCCCCAACCCCCCCTATCCTCCCCACAACAGATGTAACATACAGATACATTAAGACGTCATTTTTTGTTAAAGAAGAAGAAGAAAAGAAGATGAGATGAAAATTCAAGGTGGGTCGCAGTAGTAGAGTTAACAGTCGCGATGCATTAGACAACATTTAAAAAAAAAACACACACACACACACGCACGCAGAGAGACAGTCCGATTCACCATCATCTACATTTACCATTAGTCACCGCGACAGTAGACATAAAGCAGCGGACGAGCTGATGCCCTCGACACTAGGTTCAAGCCAGAGATTTAAGAACACACGGAGAGAAAGTTATAAATTAAGATGTCCATGCTTGCAGTATAACATGTTTTTACGGAATACTACTTCTTAGATCTTTACCAGATTTCTCGCACTTTTTGTTCTCGGCGTATCAAAAGAGAGAGAGAGAGGGGGCGGGAGAGGTGGGGGAGGGAAGGGTCGGGGATTCTCACACTGATTGTGCTGTCATGCCCAAGGATCCTTGAGAAGTTTAGATTTGTAAATATAAATAAATAAATAATGGAGTGGGATGTCTCTCTCACCCCAGGTGGTTAATGAGTTTAAATATAAAGATAAAGGTGGGGGGGGGGGGGAGGGGCTTACATTAGAGCGACATCGTCTGTAAACATGGCAAGATGCAGGATGGAAAGGGTAACTAAATGTCAGAGGGTAAACATATTGGGCTGAATATTGAAAGTAAGTTGTAAAATAAACACAGTAGCGAAATATTGAAAGTCGTAATGTATAAATAGAAGCGAAATATTTGGTTCTCTGAAACACACTGTAGTGAAATATCGGAAGCTGCAATGTATACATAGTAGGCAAAAGTAGCGAAATATTTGAAATTCTAAGAAACACAACGTAGCAAAATATGTGAAGTTCTAAGAAACGCACCGTAGTGAAATGTTGCAACTAGTTGTAATGTACACCAAGTGACGAATTATATTTATGTATAAGACTTCAAACATTATCAGTATCTTCAGGATTACTGGTTGACATAGCTACTGGTAATAATAATTGGGAGGAGAAAATCACCAATTTGAAACCAATAAGTGATGAGCCCACTATTGAGGGACCTACATCACCTGATTGACCCAAAGAACAGTTCTTGAACACCCCCACTTCCCCCCCTCCACCAAATACACTTTTAACAGTGAGAATCCCTGGTGTTAGAATCCCCGATGTTGACTTTGTTCATCTGGTGATAATTATGACGGCGTGGTTAAATGTAGCAATTATCTTAAGTCAAAACAGGCAGGCACGTTTTGAGACCATACAACTGGACATCACTTGCAGCGTCCACACGACGTACATCTGTCTCTGTCTCAGTCAGCCCCGCCCACCGGTCTGTCTAGCTGACAATCTAACACTCACGCACACATACACACAATTTCATGAAGATAACTATCAATCAACTGTTGTTTTAAATGTTACATAATTGCACTGCAGTCCGATGGAATGATTAATTTACATCTGTAACTACTACATTAATATTTCACGTGACAGGCCAGAACTGATAATCCAAGAATGTCTAAAGATTAAACGGATGAGATTAACAAACAAATGATAACATGGACAGTCAGTAAACCGCGAGACTCACTAAATACACACACACACACACACACACACGTACGTATGTCCGAGTGTAAGAATGAAATCAACCCAATGGATGCAACAACAAGTGAGCTCAGAGCGAGAGATACAATTCGCCCCACCATCTGGAGACGTATATAGAATGTATTTAGAAGAGGAACCAAGAGAAGTTAAAAAAACCACCGCAATAAAAAAAAAAAAGTCATCCTATTATTACTCCCCCTCCCCTCATACACCTCTACCCTTGAACTTCCCTCACCAGCCCTCCTTGCGTATCTCTTTATTTCACCCTCCTTCCCTCACTCTCTCTCCCTGGCTTCATTATCACCCACTTCTCAGTAATTTTGCACACTGCTAAAATGTACTTGTACTATATCTAAACTCTCCCGCATACACACACACTTTCTTTCTCAGACACACACTTACTCACTCTCTCTTTCTCTCTCTCTCAGACACACACACACTCTTCTAGCTCTATTCTCTGTCTCACTTTGTGTGTGTGTGTGTGTGTGTGTGTGTCTCCTCTCTCCCTCGCTCTCTCTCTCTCTCTCACCCTCTCTGCAAGTCAGTCCAGAACTGGCCCGTGTGATCGACATGACCTCTGGTTTACGCGTAGAGAACTTTAGTAACTATTTATATAACTACCGTAGGCCATGTAATAATTGGGCTGTCGTACAATACATCTTGGTGGACACAACACAAATTGCCAACCAAATGAATACAAATAAATAATAATGATATACCACACGAGACAGGTACAGACTGAAATGTTCACTCTATACTTATGTATTACATTCATAAAATATTATCTTTACTCGAATACATAATCTTTTGTTGTTGTTTTTTTTTAATTTCACTTTATTCACATTTTTAATAAGTAACGTGGTATTTATATTTTCCTCTGGGAAATCCCGATGAAATTTTCAAACCAAAAATGAAAAGCATAAATCCACACGTTCACTGATATCCACAAGTGTGTTATAAATGAAATAAAAACAAACCATGACGTCTATAATTGAGCATCAAATACTGATGATGTCATCGCAAAACACCAATAGAAACTTGTTCACTGAGACTCGTACATTTTAAACAGCGAGAAGCGACCGAGTTACACAACTTATCCAACCACGTGACTCCACAAGAGTCGTCTCGGTGGTTCCAGTCGTAGACCTGAGAGTTGGGGTGGGGGTGGGGGGTGTTTAGACATGGGGCATCAGGGGTGGAGGTAGGGGGGGGGGTAGAACGAAACCTAAAAACAATTGGGGCAAACGTAGACTTTCTCGCCCCCCCCCTCCCTTCAATCCCCACCTCCACGTGCACACTAGCCCCCCCAAAATGTGACATTCATCTCCCAGGTCATACTTTATTCCACCCGCCACCATCACTTCACTTCACCCTCACACCCACACCCACACCACCCGTTATATATATATTTATCTGAGGCTTAACATCAGCATTTATACCTTTCTCTTCCCAGGGCTATGGGGAAATGAGGGTGGAGGGAGGGGCGCCGGGGGTGGGGAGGCTACAGGAGGAGGACAACGGTGGGAACACCGCGTGTGTGTGCGTGTGTGTGTGTGTGTGTGTGTGTGCAGACGTACATAAAGACCTGCAGATCCTTGCAGATGGAAGAACAAGGGGGGAGGGGGGGTTCGAGGATAGGTTGAAGGGGGAGGGGACGGGTAAGTCTACGACGAACAAAGAAATTACTCGCTGGCACTGTAGCAGAGTCGATTCCTTAAAAAGAAAAAAAAAAAAAGAAAAATTGTCTTAGAGAATTTCTGTGCAATAAACCGAATACGATTACTCATGAGAAAAGAAATAAACATTAAAAAAAAAAACAACCGCAGCCTCACAGAATCTGTTAGAGAATGTATCACAGCGTGTGTCTCTTTCTGGCACTTGTGACATTTTCTCCGGGGTTATGCGCCCATTTCATATTTTAGCAAAAGATATGTGCATCCATAATGCACTCACATGTTGATATTTTGAAAATATTTTTGTCTCCCTTTTTTTTTTATCAAAAGATCGATCGACCAATACGTGATAAAACTTGGTCATCTGATATTTTTAGTGATAAAACTTGGTCTTCTGATATTTTTCGCGATAAAACTTGGCCATCGGATATAATTCGTGATTTATATTTGATCTGTCATTAGGTAACTAATGGATATGACACGATGGCAAGCCTTCTAAACAGATATGTCTATTGTCATGGCGACGTCATAATCGGTCACGTGATCTGTCACAAAAGTAAACCAAGCTAGTAGCAAAATAAGAATAAAAGTCCCACGGTCTAGTTTTACTAAGTGACCTAGTTTTATTTTTAACATTTTATTTTTTTTTTTCAAATTCTTGTTAATCTTCTTTCCCAGGCTCACTGTTTTTAATTTTTAAAAATCTATATTTATTATTTTTTTTTAAACTGTTAACAAGTGCTGCGTGCACACATATAAACACACCCTCGATGTAGCATCCACACATACACACACACATACATATACAGTCATTCCTTAACCACAGATTGCTATATATACATATATGTATATAAGTGCAAGTTCACAAGTCATCACTTGATGGCTCTACTAGAGCAATGACAGACATTAACCCCGCCCCCCCCCCCCCACCACAACCCAGGAATAATCTGCCAGTGTAAATATGTCACAGCAGATATAAACTTGATAAAGGCTACAAGTCCTGGAACCAACTCGCTATCAACATTTCAAGTCGGCGCTCACTCCACATATAAAAGACCTTGTGCCTGCTCGCTGCTACGCCCCCCCCCCCCACCGTCCCGGTCCCCTTCCCCTAACAATTCTCGTGTCATGAATGCTTATGACCTTGTTAAACCGTGGAGGCGGGATTGAGGGTGGTTTGAATAAATAAAATGGTCCTCACAACTCGTCTGAACTTATGTGAAACGTATCCAAACAGATCAGTTGCTTAGCACGTCATTTTATACGCTCGTCTCTCTCTCTCTCTCTCTGTCTATCTCTCTCTCTGTCTCTCTCTCTCTGTCTATCTCTCTCTCTCCTCCATTTCCTCCATCCCTTCCCCTCTCCCTCCCTCTCTTTCTCTCCCTTCCTTCCCCCTCTGTCTCTTTCCCCTCTCTCTATCCATCCCTTCATCCCCATTGTCTTTGTCTCTCTCTCTCCCTCTCTCCCTGTCCCTCCCTCTCTGTGATTTCTCCATTAGACAAGAAAGTTTCTATTGTTTTTTGTACCTTGCCTTAAGGCCTTGAACACCTCCCATATTAACCCCCCCCCCTCCCCCGGCTTGATAAAATACAGAAGCTGTGGTGTTGATCCACATGTGGATAACAAGCAAACCACATGCGTTCGAATAATCCATCGTCCACAGTAAAAGAAACATAAAATGTCCATACAATATTTTCCAGGACTACTGCCGCATCAAGACCACGAGTCGTATGAGATTCGCTTCACTGTGAATATGTTCACAGAAAAAACTAAACTAAATCTTCCAGCGAGGAAGGTATGGAGTGAGCTAAATGTCACAAGGGCAACTTATACGTTGAATGTTTCCTATGTAGGCAGCATACATTTCTATATATTCTCTGCGCTGCGCGGACTAAACCTCGGTTTGAAAAGTTCAAAGTAAATTTATATGGTATAAAAAAGAAAATGTTGTGAGACAAAGAAATGGTCTGTGAAATGTGTGGATGTAAGGGGGTGGGGGAGTAGGGGGGGGTACACCAAGGGCGAACAAGGGAAATAAATAAAACTGTACACGTGGTATGTTTGTGGCTGTACCGACTATTGTCTGTTTGTTTGGTTTCGCCCACTGTGACATTATTACCCCCCCCCCGGAAGATGTGACAGATGATGTCCAGCGAGTTGGTCAATAAAAAAACAAAACCTAAACTTCAAACAACAAAACAAAAGTCTCTGATGCATAACGAAAGTAAAAATGTGTCGCCATGGCCTCTTGTAAATAAATAAATACAATACAACCCCCCCCCCCCCAGTGTAAACAGAACACACAACATCACTCGGGTAGTCTATCTCTGGTGTTGTTTGTGTTGGTGGATTTGTTGGTGTTGCCCTTGTTTTGTTTCCACGCTTTTTGTTTCAACGCTCAAGCGGACTGACCGTGACGTCACATTCGGCAAGGTGAGAGAATCAAAGTGGACACACACACAAACTAAATCCATGGGAAAACGGCCAGTGGTGGTGGACGCTAGGTGTGACGGGGTGGGACAGAAAGTGTTTTTAATTGGAAACAAACATTTATTTATTTTTTTTTTACCCCGGTGGTAGAGTCCGACCTATCTAGCACCACACCATGGGAATCACACAGCTTTGGCGAGCTCCGCACAATATTATTGAGAGATCCATTGTGTCGTAGGCCCATCTTCTAATCCTGCAGGACTCTGCATCACATTGTTGAAACTAATCAATGAACGTAAACTTTTTACATTTTAATAGTGTGATAACATAGCCCCCCAAAACACACACAAACAAAGAATCAATGCACCTACATATATATTTTCTTATGAATGTGAAAAAAACTATTTCTTTACACTTAATTATGTGTCAACTCATTGATGTATTGAAGTGGCCCTTAACTTGTGGGTCACGACTCACGAGATAAATTGAAATGCAGCTCGCCAGAAAAATGACATGATTTCCTTATCGATAATTTGTAATATTCACAATTCGACTTTAGCTTTTCTTTCTTTTAAGCCGTTTTCGTTCATTTTCCCAGTTCGAATCGAAAACGTTTGAGAATCCCTGGCTTATGTGTGTAATTATTGTACAAACAGATATGTAATTACACATTTATTGTACAAACAGATATGTAATAGCACATTTATTGTACAAACAGATATGTAATAGCATACTTAATGTACACACACTTTATACCGCCGATAAAACATTTTTTTATACAAAGGTGAATTATGAGACAACGTGTAGAATTTGAAAAAAAAAAATGGAGTTAATTATCCTCCATGACGGCCAGCAATGGTCTGAAATGTCAGCGGCCATTTAAAGTACGCACGTCCTAGTTCATCAACTTCCTGTCTGTGGTAGAAACCAAAGTAGTCCGAGTGGTTCCCTCCCTTTAGTTCTCGGAGATCAACTATTCTATTTAATGATGGGGGTGGGGAGGGGATGATTCTCCCCCCCCCACAGAGGTCAACGTCAGTATTACCGAGGTCAAAGGTCGCGTCATGTTCGGTTGACGAAAATGGTCGGATGGTATATCAAAGACAGCGAACGTAACAACAGACGTCAGACGTGAGTAGATAAGCGTGTAGGTGTGTGGGGGGAGGGAGGCACGAGTGAGTAAAACGGGTGATGATTATGCAGGTGCAGTGTGTCTGAATTGATGACCAGTGGCACCAAGTCAGGTCAGTTTTGATGACCATGCTATAGCATTTATTTATTTTTTCATCCTTCGTGCTATATAAACTCTACTACAATTTAAAAATAGATAATGGTTTGTTTGTTGCCCACATGAAATACGAAGGGTCCTAGTTATGCAACTCTTGAAACTATATTAAGATAAACACAACACTAAATATAGCCGCTCGTCATCTCACTAGGTGACTACTCATCGTCATACGTCATTGGCAGAACGCGCTTCTAAATGACGTCATCTGCACCGCCCCCCCCCCCCAAATATTTCCTGTTTCTTCCACGTTACAAAAGTGACCAAAGTGGGATGGGCGAGAGAGAGGGGGGGGAGAGGGAGAGAGGGTGTGGTCACAAACGCAAACTAAAGTTGATCGTTACAAATACTCACTCACATAGAAAATAACGATATGCACTTGTGCTCACATAGCCAACCACGGTGTTTTAAAAAAAAATACAACATACACCCCCCCCCCCCCTTTAACGACATCAGGGCCAGCTATCCCATATTTCAGTCCGGGTTTGAAACACCGACGTCACAGAATATGGCGTCTCATTGCGTGTGCCTTAAGACAAAAAAAAAAATATTCAGTTCAACTTAGTGTGCCCTGGCCCGACCCACGCGCACATAGTACCCACCCTTTCCTTCAACCCGGTAGTTGCTTTTTTTTTCTCCGTTCATTAAATTTAATGTCACAATTTCAAAATGTATCAAACAAATAATGACCCGTTCTGTTGTCTGCAGTAGCTGACAGTCTAAACTTAATGTATCACGTCCTCTAACATATGGAACTACTTAGATGTCTAGTCAACACATTGTATCAACTTTAAGAAAGTAAAGCGTTACAAGTCTAATAAAACAAACATTCCAATTAACGCCAATTTTTTTTTTTTTTTGTATTTATTTATTTCACAAAACATTTTTTTTATTTGGTTCATCATAAGTCTATCCCCCAAACAACTCAACTCCCCCCTCCCGCGCCCTCCCCCCCCTACGCCCCACCCCCCAAGGCAATTCATGCAGACGTGTGTAATGATATGGCGACTGATGGAGATCCCGACTGCTGGCTTCATATTGTCCAGCTCTTCCGCATGTTTCACCGGAAGTGGGACCGGCAGCGAGATGGCTGGCGAGGGCAAAAAAATCGAGAGACTTGATCAGAAAGATAGCGCCAGAAGTTGAAATATTTCCGGAACTGCTGACATGTTCCCCTCCTCGCTAGTGTTGTAGGGCAGATCAGTGTTGTTTTATATAATGGGCAAGTTTAGGTACTCACAATCACACATGCATACAAACGCACCGTCATAATACCGTTCACACCATCATCATACATCCAACGCTTACATCGTCACACATGCATACACATATACATATTCACACAATGTTCATAACCACATATCATTAGCTGTTTAATTGGCGTGTGTAATAAACAACACATTGTACATAAGCCACGCATACACAAACACACACACACACACACACACACACACTTGCATACAAACAAACAAAATCAGTCCATACGAGGGGAAAAAGAAACATATTAATAAAATAATTTTTGAAAAAATGCACAATTATATGTAGGCCTAATTGTAATAGCTTAACGGATTTAACTCACAATATATCACACTGCATCACAGTATACTAATGTGTATTAAGTAAACATATAAATACATAAGGTAGTAAAAGACTATTTTAACCAGTGACATTCTGTGTTGGGGATTGTTTTAAAAATACTCGTTCGAAAGTAAAGAATTAATACACCAGTATTCCAGTTTAAAATACAATCATGAAAAAAATAAATTGGATCTGCCCGAAACCAAAAAATAACCTCGCCTGCCGATCAAGTCTAAGGGGATATAACTCTATGCAAAGGTTTTGCAGGGTACAGCTAGTATTAATAAATACATGTGGCGTGCACTTAACGCAGCGCCCAAATCGCTATTATTATATTATATTATAAGAGTAACCGACTAACCGTTTCTGAAACCTGTGAACCAAACATAATATGTATGTCTATATCTTAAATATATATAAAAAAAAAACGTACATATATGTATGTTAAACATGTTAAACTTTCAAACCAAATAAGTATGACTGCCAAATGAAATAAGACAGATTTTTTTTTCCCTTTCCTATATTTTGAAGCTAAATATATTTATGACTTCAATTTGCTCGATGCAGGGGCTAAAATGTCCCGGGCTAAATGGTCTGTCACGGGAATGAAAAGATGTGGCCGACCTGCTATCCACACACTCGAATGTATCCAGACGAGGTTCTTGTATGTGGATATATCAACCCTCGCCAGTTCCCTGGAATTGATAGCTTTTATCTCGGGAACGTTTTGCAAAAAAATTGCACATCTTGCACCGCGAAGTCGGCAGAAAAAGAGAAGAGAGAGAGAGAGAGGAGAGCGAGAGAGGGGGGGGGGAAGGTCAAAATTAAACGATTGCGACGCTAAACGTCACCATGAGTGAATTCATAAATTTGGTTTGAGATGTTGAAAGGCGGCCAACTTTTAGAAAATTGAAAGCTTGGAAAGATCGCAAACAAAACAAAACAAAACAAAAAATGTAATGTATTAAGATAATGAAGAGTCGCGGATTTGAAAATGTTGGACAGATTTATGACGCAATCAAATGTTGTGTACCTAAATGAACGAGAAGAGCAATGAAGAGTGTGCGGACATGACGTACGGCATGAAATAAGACTGGGAAATCTGTCTCACTAATTTTGTTTCTGGCGGGTAGCGAGGTTAAGAACAATGTCTATGAGCATATGACAGTGAGAATTGGTGAAGTCATTCCAGTAAGTGTACGTTGATAGCTCTTGAGCCTCAAAGGCTGAGAGATGGATAGACAAACAGATAGATAAAATTTACATTCTATATAATAGTATTGGTCCATCCACTAAATGTAAACTGGCAGCACTTGGAAATTAAATTCATATAGATAGACAGACAGGTGATGATAGATAGATAGACAGACAGACAGACAGACAGACAGACAGACAGACAGACAGACAGATAGATAGATAGATAGATAGATAGATAGATAGATAGATAGATAGATAGATAGATAGATAGATAGATAGATAGATAGATAGATAGATAGATAGATAGATAGATAGATAGATAGATAGATAGATAGATAGATAGATAGATAGATAGATAGATAGATAGATAGATAGATAGATAGATGTACAGATACAGACAGACAGACTGGGGTATAATTGGAAGGTAGATAAACAGACAGGCAGACGGACTGAAAGAAATTGATTTAGATATCAGCTCATTTTATTCAGCCAACAATGCCTGTCACATGATCTTTCTACATTAGGAGATTTAAAAAAGAAGATTCTCAGAAAGTCCTGACTAGAAGACCTTCCCAGCAGACGTCTGGCAGAAGACATGCTTAGTTCTTAGATCTACAAGCTACAGAATGATATTGCGCGGTTTTGATTGGTGATGGGAGGAAGGAGGTGATGGTGGGAGTAGAAAGGATAGAATTGATATTTTCAAATCACCCATGACGATTTAGGACTTTTTTTTTTTTTTAATTT
This sequence comes from Bulinus truncatus, assembly GCA_021962125.1. NCBI lineage: Eukaryota > Metazoa > Mollusca > Gastropoda > Planorbidae > Bulinus > Bulinus truncatus. Next base: position 56,236 of record JAGDYQ010000373.1, read on the forward strand.
TTTGATGATTGAAACAAACATGACACATCACGACTACATGTCACTGACAGAACAGTTGTGACTTGACAGCAGCGTGTGTGCAGAAATGACAGGCGGTTATCTTCCAAGACATGGGAGTTGGGTCTTGTCATTCAAAGAAATATTTGTAATGTAACTTTACCAGGAAACGAGCCATCTTCAACCACTATACTCCCCCACCCCCTCTTTCCCAAAAGTCCCGTATTGTAACAAGACAATTTCTTGCCCCTTCAACATCAGCAAACAGCTGACAATACGCCTCTCCTTTCCTCACCCTCAAAATGTGTATAATATTTTATGAAGAGACAGGAGCGGGGAAAGAGGGGGGGGAGGGGCAGGTCTACTATGGGAATCAGGTCAAATTTTAATTCCCCCCCCCCCTTTTTAAACGGAGCCTTTTTTTTTTTTTCACAAACAATTATTATCTCCCCTCCCCCCCCCCCCCCCCCCCCCGGTGCTGTAGCTATCATTGGATTCATAGAACAGGGAGAGGAGAGACAAACCGTTAACAATGGACGTTGAACTCTGCAGACGACTAAGACAGAACGAAAAATGATACGGAGATAGGGGTGGAGTTGGGGGAAGAAGGGGGGGGGGTGAGATATTTCCTGTCCATTGAATGTTTGAAAAATATTTTTAGAGACACAATTGGATCGGAATTTCTTTTATTAAAAGAAGAAAAAAAAATTAGTGTTATTTAATTTTGAAGAAGTGAATTGAAACTGAATTGATGGCTGGATGTTGACATGTGTTGTACACCAAACACAAGCTATTAAAGAATAATATAAATAATAGCGATTTGGGCTCTGCGTTAAATCGAAAGTAAAGAATTAATACAACAGTATTCCAGTTTAAAATACAATTATGGAAAAAATCGGATCTGCCCGAAACCAAAAAATAGCCTAGCCTATCGATCAAGCCTAAGGGAATATAGCTCTATGCAAAGGTTATGCAGTGTACAGCTAGTAATAATAATAATAATCTTTGCTCAAATGGATTATGCGCATATAAATAATATATGACACATTTATTTAATTTTTTTGTTAATAAATGAATACAAAAAATTAAGGTATAAATTCGAGGGCAATAACAAGTCGTGCGTCAGTATCAAAACAAAATGGCGTGTACAAAACAAATTAGATTGACGTCCCCTTTCTCTTCTTATGATTGGTGCACCCACCCCTCTCCACCTCAGTGATGTTAAAAAAAATGAAGTTATAAATGGAAATGAGAACTCGGTTTACGTTAATCAACTGATATAACAGTTCAGAATGGGGGGATATTGTCCTAGTTATGGGGGCTAAAGGTCACACATGCTCAAACACTAGACGACTACACGCAGTAAGGGCCCTAAAGGTCGGCAACTGGTGGGACTGCACCGTACCCCGCGCGCAAGGTGGTCCCCGCACTAAGAATTATTTTTTTTCCAAAGCTATAAAAAAAAGATAAATGTTTTTTTCGAGGCCTCGAACTTGGCACTAGGCCCCAGGCACCCCACGTAGTGTTCAGCCCGACCCTGCTAGACGTCACGTGATTATAAGACTGACGCACAAATCAACACATTCATTCCCCAACAATAATTTTTCTAACGTCCAACATTTATCTCTGACCTCTATTGACATAAATATTGTCTCTTCGTCCAAAAAAAAAAATAAATAAATAAAAAGCAAAAATACAAATAAATTTAGGAAGAAGAAAGACACTGAAAGGAAATATTTGTTTTCTTCATCTCAAATTGTCAATTCTCTTTATTATCTCTCTTTTTTTTTCAAACATTATCCGAAATGGGAATAGCGTATAGAGGGCGCATGAAGAAGGAAGGGGGGGTGAAGACTAGGGTGGAGGGGTGGGTGCACCAATTAAAAGAAGAGAAAGGGGACGTCAATCTAATTTGTTTTATACAACACGCCATTTTGTTTTGTCACTGACACACGCCTAATTATTGCCCTTGAATTTATACCTTAATTTTTTTTAATCCATTTATTAAAAAATAAAATTAAACATGATTTAAAAAAAAAGACCTTCAACACAAATCCTTCCATCAAGTTACAAGTATTATCTTTTTTTTTTTTTTGATGACTTTTCAATGCAATTACATTGACTGCTTCATTGAGAGTGAATTGTGCTCTTAATGCCACAGGTCTTATGAAGTTTCATACGATAGAAGAGAATTGATCCCAAGTCGTTGCCGAACTTACCCTATACATTTACAAGTGACAATAGTAGAGCACACAGATCTCTAATGTTTACAAAGTTACAAATGTTATTTTTTTAAAGACGGTTCGTATCAAACACAATAAAAACATTATAAACATGGATAACTACATTTTACACCAAGGTCAACTCTAGTCTATTCCACAGATTAGCTATTTAATATACTTTCTACGGAATTAAGTACACAACAAAATCACCTTATTTATTTTTTTAAAGGGGGGAGAAGTCGGAGGAGACCTGAATAGGGTCAGGAAAAAGTGACACCTTCCTAATATCATCATCGATTACTGTAAGACACAACATTAAGACTTAATACCGTATATAATTTTGGAATGTGTTTTGTACAAATATAAGTACATAATTTTGTATCTAAAAATAGTTTTAATAAGTTTAAATACAATCAAGGAATATACTGATTTGTTTATTTTTGAAAACATAATTCGATGTTAAATAATGAATGAAGTTGGTAATATCTCAAACAATAATATTGCTCATAATTTTTTTTTAAATATTTCTATGTACCAAATTTTTTTTTACTAAGTTTAGTTTTATCTCAATTTTAATTTCACTGTTACTTCAATCAGGGGCATGTACAAACAAGCAATTAAGCCTGTTCCATTCTGGACACAGGACGTGTTAGCGCATTTTCGTGTTATGTATCAGTACGTTTGTTAGCTTTCAGTAAATATTTGTAAATTTTGGAAATGTTTATAAATTCAATTGTGTAATGCATATATCTGTAAAAAAAAATATTATAAAGACGTTTCTTTATATTTGAAAAAAAATTATTTTCTCTTAAATCTAACTACAAGTGGTTTGTGGTTACTGAAATAGGACTCATAATTGAAAACATTCGAAATTGTAGTCATTTAATCGTCCGAAAACTCCGTCAATTGTTGCATAGCTCTGATACTTTCAGTTAAACTCAGAACACAAGCTTACTATTTCATTTGATGAGTTTCTTAATAAATCTTGGTGAAACTACGTGCTGCAGTATTTCGCATCAAATGAATGGGTTATTGAACGTACAAGGTGTATATATAATATATAGCCCCTTAGGAGCCCTGAAGCCCGGCCCTCAGAGGTCCTATCGCGAAATGAACTTTTGATGTACACATGGCAGGCCAAGACCTACAAAATGATATATACATCATGGGTCTAGGACTTATGGCTGCTGAGATATAGGGCGCTCCATTATTAATATAGCTTATATAGTAAAAAACGGTACTTTATAAGGCCCCTTTTACGGCCCTGAGAGGTCAGATCGCGAAATGGAAAAAAGTCATTTCTTGGCAGGCCAAGACCTACAAAATGATATTCATCATGGGTCTAGGACTTATGGTTGTTGAGATCTAGGGTGATGACAGACAGACAGACAGACAGACAGAGAGACAAAAAACGGGGACAATAGAGCATTTTTTTTCGAAAATGCTCTAAAAATGCATCCTTCGTGGTGACGCCCTTGTAAATGATAATAATCTAGGACGGTAAATAAACGGTCCATCATCTTCACACATACAGTGAATCAGATGACGCACATCGCTCATAAAACATAATGTTTGACAGCACACAAATACTCACTCAACATCTCTCACACACATACGCACGCACACAGACAGACACTCGTCGACACACACAGACAGACACTCATATTGTGATGAAAACAAAGAGGTGCCATCAATGCTCACAGAGGGGAGAAAAAAAACGCAACGCAAAAAAAAAGTGGGCCGCCTGCTGTCCAGATGACCAATATTTGACCAGTTAACTGGACAGTTGTGGCCAGTAGAGTAACCCAGTTGTCTTTTTTTTTTATTTCTTCTTCCGAACTTCTTGGAAGTCTTTCTCCCCCCGCCCCCCCATCCCCCCCCCTGTCAGCCCCCCCCCCCTCTACCAAGTAATTAGTCCGTTCAAGTGACCAAACATCATCAAGTCGTTTTTTTACCAGTAGACAGGACCAATTCATCTACCGAGTGATTTAAAGGGAAGCTACTCCACTCATATCATCTGTACATACAGGGACAGATAACCATGGGAACTTTTTTAGTTTTTTTTTTTACACACTGACCTTTTGTTTTTGTGTTTTTAAAACTCCGATGGTATCCTTTAATAAAAAAAAACTTGAGCTCAATTAGCTTGACCGAAACGTTAATCGAAATAAGTCAGCGACTGACAACGATGTTTAAAGCGAAACAATTAACTAGGTATTTTAACTAATTGTACGTAGTATTTGGCCTTGCTGCCTTTAATACTTTGCCGTGCGTTTGTGTATGCACACACATCTCACCGAGTGGTGGGCGCGGACACACTACAATATAGCGCAAATGTTTCAATTAGTAGGCGTTAAGTTGCGCACCAAAAAAATGTTGCGCACTTCCAACAATGAAAAAATGACTTGCTATATTTCTACAAGATTTCAGTGGCTGTTTTTGTTCCTGTCACTGGGGGCTACAAACTCTGGATATATCCCACACCCCCCTTTTCCAAAGATATGAATAACACATGAAGGTTTATTATCACCGTGAACAAAATGTCAATCCGCGAACAAAAAAACATCTATTCATTTATTGTTCAGATACCATCTCCGTTCGGGAAGGTCAAAATTCCTAAGAAAAAAGAAAATTGTGGATGTGTTTCATGTATGAATAAATGGTATGAATCTAGAGTCACCTCCCAGGTATTGGAGGCGTTACTTAGCTGGAGATGTGCTACACTGACCTCCTAGCCATCAGTAGCCGGAGATGTGCTACACTGACCTCCTAGCCATCAGTTCACGAGAGAGAGAGAATGAAGGACGTTATGATGAAACAAATAACGGCACAAGTTTAACGGTAAATAGTATATAGACTTGTATTGGTTTAATAGGGACAAAATTAGTGATTCATAGACTCGTATTGGTTTAACATGGACAATGTTGGTGATTCATAGACTTGTATTGGCTTAACATGGACAATGTTGGTGATTCATAGACTTGTATTGGTTTAACATGGACAAAATTGGTGATTCATAGACTTGTATTGGTTTAACATGCACAAAATTAACGGTATAGCAAATTCAATGACAGTGGCTCAAACTCTATACCCAACTAACAACATACATTTGTATTGTGTATATGATTCGATTGGCCAGGTCTGTAATTTACTATTATTCAGAAAGTACATATATACAGAAACACACACACACACACACAAAAATCAATACACATAACTGGAATGACTAAATCGAACACAAATAAATAGAATTCAATCATCGAGATTTAAAGAAGAAAAAAAAAAAACGATCAATGTTGCCACGAAGCAATCTGTACATATCAGAGCTCTCCATATTTTCATTTCACCCCCTCACCAAGCACCGCAGACCGGGCATTAAATATAATAGAAAAATTGTAATAAAAAAAAATCTTTCTTCAGGGCCGCCCAACACACTAGGAAGAGGGGATGGGGGGAGTTCATGTTGATACAAAGTCTTGCACTTAACAAAAATCAATTTCTCTTTTTCCATTTATAACCCGAAAATTACGGACGCAACAACTTTAATTGTGAAACGGGAGACATGGGCGTGGGGGTATGATGGGAAGGGGTGGAAAGATGGGGAGGAGGAACGACCACAAGCCGATGAATATAAACCTTCGGGCAGTACCTATATATGACGGGAGGCGGGAGGGGGTGGGGGTGCAAATCGATACATCTACTGGTTGAATTGGAACATTTTGTAATACACTTGAAGCAATTTGTTTGTTTTTTTTTTTATTATCGACGGGATTTTTTTGTTTATCTAACAGATTTATTTTTAAGCATCTGAAATGTAAATAATTTAACAAAACTATGACGTAAATAAGACCATGTGAGTCCACTAGAAGTCATGGCACTTGTACATATTTGACCATTGTCCTGAAAGAAAAATCCCGATGTGTGGAGATATACAGTTGTACATTGTTTTATTTATATTCTCTCCGTGGCAGGGCTCGATTTACCGCCGGCGATATCCCTGGCACTTAGACCTGTCATCACCGGCTCTGCTTTAGCTAATTTCATCCCTGCCGGGGATAGACATTCATTCCCGGCTCTGCAGAATTTTTTTTTTCATCCCCGGCACTGGTTTTTTTCTTAAATCGAGCACTGCTCCCTGGGAATCTACCCGCTCGAAGTGACAAAAGGCCAGGATTATAATGGTTATTGAAGTGGCTGAAGGGTCAAATGTTTGTTTCACAAGAACCAATGATAGGAGGGATTTTGTTTTTGGGGGCCCCTTTTTCATCATCACCGTAGTCGAGTGTGCAGCGGCTGTAGAGGCACCACGGGAGACAGGTGACTGGACTGAACCTGTGACCTTCACTACGCTATTCGGGCTCACAAACAAAAGTGTAAACATTCATTTCGCAGAATCGTATTTATCAAAGCAAGAGAGGTTATGAGAGTGTGCGTGATGGGGGGGGGGGGGTCTTCCCGAACGATCACATCCTCAAAAATTATTATTAATGTGTGCAAAAGTGGAGTGGGGAATTCCGTCACATGACCACTAAACGTCACATGACTACTAAACGACACCAAACAATTTGGTAACATTAACAACGCAGTATCAATATGCTGTTTTGTATTATGCCCTTTTTTTTATTCTTTATGTTAAATTTTAAAGTGAATTTTTTTTTCTATTTAAATGTTTTTAAATCAAACAGGTTTTCTTTATATCCACATTACAGCGAAGAATTGTTTTGTTTTTTTTATTTTCCCTTATCGATAACAATTTTACATTCAGCCTTTAGGCCGGAAACCAGATCACCTTCTCACACACACAAACTCTGAAGTAATCTTACAAGACCGTAGAGAGACAATAAAACAACCACCACAACAACAATAGCTATCTCTGTCTAATAGTTGGTTGTTGCTGCATGTCAACAGCCAAGGTGTATCAGCTCCAAGTCTGTAGACAGGTGAACACGTTCCCTGAGTGCAGTGAATGAAATGTGTTACATCTTACCTTTACAGGTGTGCGTGCGTGCGTGTGTGTGTGAGGGGGCGGTGGAGCTAGAGAAAAAAAAACATTTAGGCCAGGTATATATTTATTAATATGACTCATTCCTAGAGAGAAAGGGAAAATAAAATCTCTCCCCCCCCACACACACACACATACATACACTCAATAGGATACGCCTATGTATTTGTGCTAAATTGTAAACAAGAGAGACTTTGTATGATGAAGATTGTATGATGAGATGGAAGCTTGGAATACAAAATATCAAAAGAGGCGGAAATGATGGTGTGGGGGGCGGGGGGTATTTTTGGGGTTCTCTTTATGAGATTGAGATCAGTTCTATAGTTACAAGGGTAACAATGAAATTCTCGGGGTACTCAGCTATTTCACACAAGAGTTTTGAAGAAGGTCGCCAGCTTTGCTGCGTGACCCATCACAAAACCACAGTCCGAGTTATAGCGTAAATGTGGGGAATTTCTAAAAAAATGAACATGAAGTTCTTTTATTATAATTTAACGTCTAGAGAGACACTACTAGAGTTTTTAGAGTTTTTTTTACGTAATATGTGTATCTTGACATGTATCTGACATGATAAGAAATATCTCGTTTGACAAACACAATCATACTATTGACAGACTATTGCTGTAAAATAATCATTATATTTTTTTCTTAATACAAATAATTCTTTCTGAGAGATGGGGGGGAGGGGTGAGTTGAGGGGGGAGGGGTCATACAGTGTTAAGTCCGTGCAAGATTAATGTCACCATGACCTATCTGACACATGTCACAATCAGAAGTCTATAAAATCCATTCTCTACGCCACCTATTGTGTTCCGTCCCACCTACAGGTGAAACTGTGTCCCACCTGAACACTGTATGTCAGAGGGGGGTAAAAAATGGATTATTCTCTCTCACGCCTGCAATAAGCCATCTTAATCACTGCCTCACTACTACTCCATTTGGAGAGTTGAGAGGGGGGGGGGATTTGGGGAGATTTTGTACAGGTCACAGAGTTGGGATAGTAGAGGTATTGTCCATGGGGAGATAAGACACGAATCATTCTGTTTCACAGTATCTCAAAGTGTTACTTATATTTTTAATAGACTCACAAATCTATAGTATCAAATGTCGCTATAAAATGATATTGTAACAGTATATTTATTGGCTGTCTGGAATAGTGCAAGGAAAAACATAAACTTTTTTCCCCCGCTATGCCGGCAGATGTAGCAGGAACACTCACTCCGCCGATCTGCAAGCATAGCAGACACGATCTACAAGCATAGCAGACACGCCAACATGCGCCTCCAGAAAAACTAGTGTGGCAGACACATGTGTCATGCTAGCAGTGGCATCGCAAAAAAAAATAAAATAGTTATTGGGCAGACTAGTTAGTATTTTTTGGATCATATAGGCCTACTTAAAAACATCATGTCATAATATTCATTGGCAACGACAGTCCTTAGTTTTATGGCTAGGGACAAGATTTCTTTATGTTAACTGTATGCTGCTATGAAAGATGCCTTGAAAGATGAAACGGGGCTTGCAGACACCAACTGATGCCCATGAAAGTGCTGTGTAACATTTTACTCAACTCCTTGAAACCCGAACCTGCGATGTTCAGTTTTTTTTTTAATTTTAATACGAGCCAAACTAAAAAAAGCCAAACTAAAAAAAAGCCAAACTAAAAAAAGCCAAACTAAAAAAAAGCCAAACTAAAAAAGCCAAACTAAAAAAGTTGTAAAACTTGAGACCTCTAGATCTTATGTCATTGGGAGGGGGTCTTAAGGGTATCCGTTGTAAAGGCATTGTTGTCTTGAGAGGGGGGGGTGTAAAATAAATTACTTTGTTTTTAAGTAGCCCATGGTCAAGGTTGTATATGTTCTTTGACAAAGTAAGAGAGAGGAAAGTTAGAAATTAAAAAATAAACGTTTTGATGCACTCACCAGACGGACACGAACACTCGTAACTGAAGGCTCCGGTCTTATTGCAGGTTCCGTTGTTCTGACAGGGGGAGGGCAGGCAGGGGATGTAGTTGTCCTCACAGTGTGTGCCTGTGTACTCCTGGGTGCACTGACACCTGGGAGGGTGGGTGGGTGGGGATAGAGAGAGATGAGAATCCAATGAAATGTACTGTGGGCACACATATCATAATCAAATTGTATTCATGATTGACATTGTTGTTGTTTTACCGTTTGTTTGTTGGTTGATGTTGTGATTGTGATGAGGATTTATGATTGTTTTGTACTTCAGCTTCCTATGTGAAATGCTGTTATGAAGTATCAAGACCTTATATTGCACTGGATATGAACAACACATGGTTGATACATTGCTATCAAATGTTGGAATCATTACCGTGACATATTTCAAAGCAGGCTGTTCACCGGACCGTAGTAAAACTGTTGAAATTTAGTGACGTTGTCGAAATTTCCAGCAAAATAATTTGAGCATTAGATATATATATGATAATATGATAAATAATTTTTTTTAATTATATCTATGAAAATATAAACACGGAAATCTTTTATGGAAAAAAAATAAATTATATTAGGTCATTTGTTCAAGATCAAATGGCGTAGGGCATCAACATTTCAAACAACAGGTTTATTAGACCCTTATATCAAGTCTCCATTTCTATAGGTTACATTTCTATAGGTTACATTTCTATTGGTTCCATTTCTATAGGTTACATTTCTATTGGTTCCTTTTCTATTGGTTACATTTCTATAGGTTCCATTTCTATTGGTTCCATTTCTATAGGTTACATTTCTATTGGTTCCATTTCTATAGGTTACATTTCTATTGGTTACATTTCTATAGGTTACATTTCTATAGGTTACATTTCTATTGGTTACATTTCTATTGGTTACATTTCTGTTGGTTACATTTCTATAGGTTACATTTCTATAGGTTACATTTCTATTCACCAATAATTCCGCCAATTAAGTCCAACTTTCCTTGCACAAAACATTGTTGCAAATACAAATTTTAAAGTATATAAAAAAAAAAAGAACACAGCTGCCTTTCCCTCCCCCCTCATCTTCTGGGCTTGTAACCTTTGACCTTTAATTTATATAAATGACGGACACCATTGTTATTTTGTTCACTAAATTCCCCCCCCCCCAACCTCCAATGTATCTGTCCAATACCACCTAGATCACGTGACCCATCAAACCCAGTGTGACATACGTGGGAACACCATACATTTAGCCTAGAGGGAGGGGGGTGTGGTGTTAGTGAAATACTTCAGATACATAGATTAAACTCATAGGAAATTAATCAGAAATAAAGGCTATATAATTAAAAGTTGTTTTTTTTTAATGCAAACTTAACAAAAAAATTGACGTAGGCTGTTTGAAAAGAGGGAAGAAGATTTAGGCAGTTTTGACAGTCTTATTTTATTGCGTGTGTGTGTGGGGGGGGGAGGGGAAGGGGGGTAATCAGGATATTAACAGCTTCAGCAGTTTCAATAATTCACTTTATTTTCCCCACATTATGTATCATTTAACTATTTAAAAGCAAATTATATTATTGCTGTTATTCTTTTAAATAGTGACAGAGATCGACCACTGCTAATGTTCATTAGATGCTGGTAACTGCAATGAACTCTAGCTTAAAATGGATGTTTTCTAATAACTAAACTGACCACTACTTTGAAAAAGAATATTTGCTAAAAAAATAGAATGACCCTGACTCCTTCAGCATTTATAAAATTAAGTTGACCAAGATTTAAGCTATTGGCTAACAGAGAGGTCTAAACTAGCCAGATAGTCACCTAGGTCTAAACTAGCCAGATAGTCACCTAGGTTTAAACTAGCCAGATATTCACCTAGGTCTAAACTAGCCAGAAATTCACCTAGGTCTAAACTAGCCAGATATTCACCTAGGTCTAAACTAGCCAGATATTCACCTAGGTCTAAACTAGCCAGATAGTCACCTAGGTCTAAACTAGCCAGATAGTCACCTAGGTCTAAACTAGCCAGATAGTCACCTAGGTCTAAACTAGCCAGATATTCACCTAGGTCTAAACTAGCCAGATATTCATCTAGGTCTAAAATAGCCAGATAGTCACCTAGGTCTAAACTAGCCAGATAGTCGCCTAGGTCTAAAAACTAGCCCACACTTACTTGTAGCTGCCGTACATATTCTTACAGCGGCCTCCATTCTTACAAATGTACCCATCCTGTGCGCACTCGTCCACGTCCTCCATGCAGGTGACGCCCCTGTACCCCGGCAGACAGGCACACTCGAAACCGCCTTCATTGGGGGAACAGGTGCCGCCATTCCTGCAGGGCTGGGAGGCGCAGTAGTCCTCTTTCTCACAATGTTGACCTGGATAGAAGACAGAAGATTGACAAGAGTTATGGCTCCTGTATTTTTTTATCTATATACTGCTAAATAATCTTTATTACTACTACACTGATGTATTCCAGAAGCAGTTTCCTCTTTATTATACAACAACTAGATAAATATTTATGCGCAAGTCAATACTGATGAGGAAAACTGTGTATTTTCAGAGATTGTTATTTATAGATGCATGCCAGAGGTTCTCATTCCTTTTACGCGACTGCATCCCCAAAGGGTGCGAAAGTTATGTCCTGCGGTAACCCCCCCCACACACACACACACATAAGTTCGCGAATAAATGTACTTATTCTCGTAATGGAATGTGCCTTCTTCCTTTCTAATGCGATACTCGGACTGTGGTTTTGTGATGGGTCACGCAGCAAAGCTGGCGACCTTCTTCAAAACTCTTGGTTGTTTTAAACGATGCGTACCCCCTGTATAACATCTCCCGTACCCCCTGTATAACATCTCCCGTTACCCTTTGGGGGTGTGTGAGCCACTGATGGAGAACCGCGCATATATGCTGATGAAGCTCTTTCTGTTTTCGGATATCTTGTATTATATAACTACTAGCTGTACCCTGCAAAACATTTGCATAGAGTTATATCCCCTTAGGCTTGATCGGCAGGCGAGGTTATTTGTTCGTTTCGGGCAGATCCGATTTTTTTTTCATGATTGTATTTTAAACTGGAATACTGTTGTATTAATTCTTTACTTTCGATTTAACGCAGCGCCCAAATCGCTATTATATATATTATGATTATTTTTTTTTTTGCTTTATGTTTTCTGTTTCTTGTTACTCTGGACAACCTACAAGGGGGGCGGGGGGGGGGGGTTAAAGTTAATGGAACAGCTCAGGATGGAAACTTACCTCTGAAGCCAATCAAACATTTGCACGTGTAGTTGGTCAGCGTGTTGCCAATGACACACTTGCCCCCGTTACGACAAGGGTTCTTGTAGCACGCGCTGTTCAGGTCGATCAGGTCACAGATCTTACCGACAAAACCTGGGAGACAAAAAAAACAGAAACGTGGCTAATGAACGTGACAATATGCACCAACTAAACTGAAGTCAATATTACCATAGATAATCCCTTCAGTCTTACCGGTACCTGTGGCGTAGTGAAGGAGGGGGGGGGGGCATCATGCCCCGGGCGCTACTCACAAAGGGGCGCCAAATGTTTTACATATAATATTATATGGTTTTCAAATGTGACGGTGGGGGGACGGTAAAAAGGTATTGTGCCCCGGGTGCAAGTTAAGCTCGCTACGCCGCTGACCGGTACATACCAAAAGAATCGCCTGTAATTAAAAATGCTTTACAATGACCTATATATATATATACTGTTTGTGGTGCTAATGAAATATAAGTACAGCCATTGCATGTTGTTTGCTGAAAGGGGGGGGGATGGTGATGTTTCCCTCTCTACTTACCGACTGGACATGTGCACTCGGCCTTAGCATCGCCGTTCGAGTTGTGAATGACGTCACATTTCCCGTCGTTCATACAGAATCCGTTACGACAAGGGTTATCATCCTGACAGTATTCGCCCAAATAGTTCTCTCCGCACCTGTGACAAGGGGAAAAAATAATAATAATAATAATAATAATGTGAGAACCACTTAGCAACAACTTTAACAAGAGAAAATGAAAGATTTATTGTGCAACAAAATGATTACAGTCACATTGATGTCATTGGTACAAATACGTAGAGTCTCTGACACAATTCACTTGAGTGAATATATAACGTAAATATCCAATCAGTCAAGACTATCAACACGTTCAAATAAGACAACAGGATTCTTGTATGAAACATAAAATTCGGGTTTTTTTATTCAGCTGTTTGTTTGTTTGGTTTTTTTTTAACTTAGATAGCGAGGTCAAATGAGGGTGTAAACCAAAAGATAATGTTTTACTTTGTCAAGTATGTTAAACTCTTAAATTTGCCAGTGACTATTTTCATTGTGGTTGTGTCTTGTCAATGGTTTATCTGTAAACATTCTATACAAATCCCGCAAGATTTTCATATATTGTCAACCTTCATGACAAATATTGTTGTTTATCGTCTATGATCTACATCAGTGTTATGATTTATATCAGTATTATGATTTATATCAGTATTATGACCTACATCAGTATTAAGACCTACTAAATTAGTATTATAATCTGCAATAGTATTATGACCTACTACATCAGCATTATGACCCTACTACATCAGCATTACGATCTACATCATAATATGTCCTACATGTGTATTTTAAAAACTGACAAAGGTGATGTTTAACTGTGTGCGCGATGGTTTCTCCCTTCCCTATAAACTCCAGTCAATATGAGAGTACAGCTTCTTTGTTATCCCAGACCAGGTGATGTATTCAAGAAGTCTACATGTATATTTAAGAGCGGTATTTATGATAGTTCAACAGTCAAAAGTGGTCTCCAGTTGAGAGACCATCTTATGTGTGTGAGCGTCTACCACTGGGCCCCCCCCCCCTATAAGAGGGTCCTCTTAGGGCGTACTCACACCTACCAGTGAGATGCGCTTTCTGGCTCCGTTTCTCTGCCTACACTTTCAAACTCAAAGGAAGAAAGAAAAGAAAATTAAACTTGCACGTGTGTTCTCACGACCTAACCGCCTGTGTGTGTGTGTGTGTGTTGAGTGAGCAGCTGTACGAGTTTGAGAATCACGACTCAATACATTCGTTATGTGTGAGCAGAGCAGTGGCGTTGCTAGGGTGAGGTGGGGGGGGTCGAAAATCTAAAGTGCCCCCGGGCCCCAGCTCGAGGGGGGGGGGCGAAAAATTTTGTTTACATTAAATATTAAGTACATAATCTCATGTCATGGTGTCGAATGTCAAAATACACCCCCCCCCCAAAGAGGCCAAGCGCGCCCCCTCCAGGGCTCCCAAATCCCTAGGTTCGCCACTGGAGCAGAGCTGTTAAGGGGCGGGGGGAGCGCGTAGGCAGACACTAGGATATAAACAGGGGCTCTAGGTAATAGTACATGTCGGGGCCTTTACAGCATCAGGGTTGTTGGAAATGAGTACTGGTACTGTGGTGAGGGTGGGGGTTTTCTTTTGGAAGTTGTGTGAGTAGGGATCTTTTAGGTTGCATTAGAACGATTCTGTTTATAAGTTTGATTGAATGTTTGATTGAATATTTGATTGAATGTTTGATTGAATGTTTGATTGAGTGTTTGATTCTAAAAAAAGTTTCTTGAACTACTTACGTTAATGTTTCTTGTTTTTGGTCATGGTGGGGAAGGGAGAGAGAGGGAGAGAGAGAGAGAGAGAGAGAGAGAGAGAGAGGGTGTAGAGTTAGTCCCATGGTTTCAACATGGCGATCTACAAACACTGTTACCCCCCCCCCACACACACACACACACCCATCTCATTGAACCTGTTCTACTAGGGTACAGCCTGCTGCTAAAAAAACAACATATTTTGTCCTAAAAGATCTTTCCCAATAATCGTCGAATCATTGCTTCGCACGCACCCAAAACTGTGGTTTCTTTAACACTCACACCCAAATCTCACATTCAAGGACAGTACAACTGAGACTAACACACACACACACACACACACACACATAAACACACACACACACATACACACACACACATACACACACACACATACACACATGCACTAAATTACAAAAATTGCCGTTTAAAATGCAGCTCGTGACCTTGCCAGCACCCCATCCCCAAAACAGCTAATTCCCGCCCCTCTCTACGCTACCAAACTCAAAGTCTCAGACCTGTATCTCTACCTACCCAGAAAACGCGTCTAAAACTTTAAAAAAAAAACCATGGTAACGCTGAGGTCAAAAAGCGTACCAGAAGTTTTAACGAAAAACGAAACAAATGAAAGATTTGTGTACAAAGTGTGGAGCCGGTACATCCGTATGTTACACAGTCTATTTAAAGATGGTCTAAATACAGAAAGAAAACGAAACAAAACAAAAAAATTCTACACAGAACTAACCGGGGGCGCAAATCCAGCATGTTTTTTAAATTTCAAATTTAAAAATACAAAACATAAACCAAACAAAAAAAAAACTACACGAAGTCCTGGGCTTGTTTACAAAATAATCTGATTAAAAATAGAAAATAAATTTTAAAACACTGGAAATCGCGGTCATTAGCTGGCTTTTTGCTTTAAGTGCATGTGGTAAAAGTACAAAAACTTAACATTTGGCAACTATCATCCATCAAGAGTAAACCTAAAGCAATAGCTGTCTGGGTATTTTCAGAGGAAATTTGGGTATGTATATAACATATTAAACTATTTTTAAAAAATGGGCCACATATCTATTGCCTCAAACTTTTATAACCTTTAAATTCCCATCTCCGACTAAATGGCTATTAAAAAAAATATTAATAATTTAAATGTTTCCTGATGCATAATATTAAGATAAATAAGGCAATAGGTGGTAACAAGCCAAGGGACGTAATTCAATCATTGTCATTGCCACATGAGCACGAGTGATGCAACTTTGTCTAGAAAAGATTTCATTCCTGTTCAACACTGGGCATATGTTTTAAAGCTCCATCTATTGAATATGGATGGTCACGTAAGAGTGATATGACTGGACATTAGATGGTCACGTAAGAGTGATATGACTGGACATTGGATGTTGAAGTAAGAGATATGACTGGACATTAGATGTTGAAGTAAGAGTGATATGACTGAACATTGGATGTTGAAGTAAGAGGTAAGAGTGATATGACTGGACATTGGATGGTTGAAGTAAGAGTGATATGACTGGACATTAGATGGTTGAAGTAAGAGTGACATATGACTGGACATTGGATGGTTGAAGTAAGAGAGATATATGACTGGACAATGAAGATAGAAGTAAGACCTTGGTTTTATTTATGGCCCCGGTTCAGATCCAACTTTTTTAAAAAAATCAAGGATTCGACCTGGTGTTGACAGTTCAGCGTCCTTTTCCAGATCAACGTGAACTCCTCCTCTCCCCCCCCCCCCTACAGTTAATTGCTTGCCTTTGATCTGGTTGTAAAACGTCTGATTGTTTTAACACCCTTCCCCAACAAAGTACTGAGTTCGTATGAAGTGTTTTTATTTTTTTACTCGGAGAGACAACGCCCCCCCCCCCCTTATATTTTGTATTCTTTGTTTAAGAAAGAAATCAAATGTTAAAAGTCAAACAATTTGTTTTTCTCTCTCTCTTCACAGCTGTCTGTAACACGGTAATTAAGAGATAGGGAGATAGATTTAATAGATGCATCATGGGCAGACAGACCGATACACACAGACTTGACAGATTGAGTGACTGATTGGCTGTCTCACTGACTGATTGTTCGTCTGTCTGTCGGCCGGGCAAAACACTGTGACTGACAGACATTAGGACAGACAATATAGGAGACATTTTAGGAAGAGTGTGTTTTATTATTTATTAATGTATCTGTAGATGTAGATGGACAAAGATGGGATCACTTTGACCGGCAGATGGGGCTGGACAAATCTGGGATCACTTTGACCGGTAGACTTACATAGATCAGCTGACTGCCATGTTGTTTGTTTGTTTCATGCCCAGTAACTCCAGCAACACACACACACAAAGACAAAACCAGACACAGACACGCCGTAATCCTGGACAGAAATGACATTCACCTTAAGTCTTTCCCCCCCCCCCCCATAACCTGGTTTATATCCGAATGCGTTCACTCTAACGTCTGGTTAAACCGAGATGACGGGTGGGGAGAGGAGTGGGGGACGAGGCCTGGAATCACGTGACCCCCCCCCCCCCAAGCCCACCAGACGCCTCAACAGACCTCAGAGAAACTCAAAAGGCTTGCTGGTGCGAGAGGCGTGGCATTTAGGAATGTATCTTTCATTTTATGTAAGGTATTTTTAAAACGTTTTTTTTTTTGTGTATGAGTTATCAAGACCCCCCCCCCACCCAGCCTTACCCTCCCACCCCAATATATGGGAGGGGGTGGATGGGGGAGTGGGAGGGGTTTGAAGTAAACCAAAGGGGCGGAGTCAAGATAATAAAATAAAAAAAAAAGGGTCAAGTCAGGCAGAAAGTGGTACAAGACGATGGAGTGCTGGGAACCGGAGAAGTTGAGTACTTCAAAGGCAACTGGGTCATCCATGGAGGTTAAGTGGGATGGAGGTGATGGGTTGGGGGGAGGGGGAGAGAGGGGAGATAGGTTTGAAGGTTTGCGCGTGGGGTGGGGTGGTGTGGGTGACTGTGAAGAGATGAGTACTGATAGTGCCAGGGCCGGTGCTATAAACCGCCAAACCCCCCACCCCCCACACACACACACACAAAAACCGAAGCCCGGATAAAAAAAAAATAGTGTTCTAAAAGACATATTCTTCTTTTTGCGCATGGCTGAAAGGTTAAAGGTCGCACGATTCCAGACGTTGCACGTGAAGCTCAATACTCGCGCCATGCCAAAGAGAGTACAGAAGGAAGAAGAAGAAGAAGAAGAGGCGAAAATAGGAGTGGGGAGGTGGGAGGATTCTAGGTGACGGGGCGAGGAGACAAGGGTTCTGGGTGTGAGGGGGGGTAGCACGGGGTGGAGGAGGGTGGTGAGTGTGTAGAAGAGGTAAGGGGAAAAAAAAAAAGTAACGTGAGAAAGTTTAGAATAAAGACAACAGACAACAGAAAACAGACACAAAAAAAGTTGTTTTTCCCGCCTCGAACAGAATGCACGCTGACCTCCCTCGTGGCATAGGGTGAGCACGGTTTTATTTACAGGGGTCTGACTATATCTTTGTGTGTGTGTGTGTGTGTGTTATGTGTGTCAGAGAGAGAGAGAGAGAGAGAGAGAGAGAGAGAGAGAGACTGAATTAGTAAAAGATGGCGGGGTGAGGGGTTATACTGAAGCAACGGGACCGCAAATGATGACGTCACTCTGCACTGCCAGTAATATCGCCCTTTTCACCCCCACCCCCCATTCGCCCCGGGACCACGATGGCCCGTCCCACCGTCATTGCCTACAAAACAACTCTGACCTTTCGCTTTTGATTCTCTTTTTTTTTTCTTTTTGTTTGTTTGTTGCGAACAGAGTTTGTTTATTTACTTGATACATGAGGCAGAGTGCGCACTAGGTGTGAGGTTTAATGAGGTCATTTCCTGTGCACATTGTGTATATATCACAGATATAAAGAACCTATGGTGTATATGATGTTGGGTTCTATGAATGTGGGTCTGTTTACACACACACACACACACACATTTATTTATTTATTTGTGTGATATGCTTATGCAGAGCCAATCGTATATATTGGCTCTCCTAGGCGATCATCTAGGCTCCCAACTGGCCATGGGTCATTTTCACAAATCCAGTGTTCATTTCTAATATATCTGGAGCTAAGAGTGTATTTTATTCTACGGTCTATATCCCCCCCCCCCCCCCATTTTTTCTCTAAATGTCTTATTCTGCGGAACCCCAAAGAACGCCTCTGTGTGTTTGCGTGTGTGTGTGTTGATGTGACATGAAATGTGTACAATTAAATGTGACTAGGTGAGTATGTGTGTCTTTGCGTGCGTGTGTGTGTGAGAGAGAGAGAGACAGAGAGAGAGAGAAAGAGAGAGAGAGAGATGAGAGACTTTATGTGTGATAAACTGAATTTTATAAATATGTGTAAACTAATAATTGTGTTTAACTTTCCAGTGGCGTCGTCCTAAGAGACCTTCCATAGGGAAATTAACGTTTATTCTTGTTTCTTTATGTTTGTTGAGAAGCGCTCCATGTGTACTACTTAATGAAACATTCTTCAACTAAATGTTAACTTTCAAATTTACTTCATGAAACTAAACATGATGTTTGTTTTTTTTTTTTTTGCAGAAAATTATGCTTTCAATCTAAAATTTAAAAAAAAAAAATAGAATAAATCTGTGTGGTCCAGAGTTTTAAAAGCAAACAAAAAAAACTGTTTTCGAGAATTTTACTTCTGACCTCATCTCATTAGATAGTTGATTTATATACCCCATGTAATACACACACACACACACACACATCCTCCATCTCTCTCTCTCACACACACACACACAAACACACAGAGGCACCTAGACACACTTCCAACACACACACAGAGGCCTACACACAGACACACAGAGGCCGACACACAGAGGCCTACACACAGAGACCTACAAAGAGAGACCTACAAAGAGAGACCGACACACAGAGACACACAGAGGCCTACACACAGAGGCCTACACACACTTACATATTTCGCTCCTTTCTTTTATTTTCCTCCAAATTGATGTCCTCTTTTTTTTTTTAATTTTATTCTTCTATCTGTTTCCTCTCGGCTTGATCTAAGATAAACGCAAGTGTAGAGAGGGTAGAGGGTGTATAGTGGGTGGGGTAGGGGGAGGCAGGCCTGCGCGAGTGCCTGGACAGTTGGATGTAAAACACGTGTGTAAACTCCAGAAGAGAAAGACTGAACGATGGAGCAGATCTAGACATTTTGAGGAAAGATGGCATCTCTGGGTAACAAGCCGGCAGTAAAGGGACATAACTCGTCGCGCCGCCCGTCAAAACCAATCAACATTTACATAATTTTTATTACATCTTTGAGAAATCATTAGAACACGCTCCATCATTACAGTACAGTACAGTGCAGTACAGTACAGTACAGTACAGTTTTTTCAAATATAATTCTTATAGCAGAAGAAACAGTTTATTTAATGTCATTAATAACAAGATGTGTGAATGTTTGTTTTAAATGTATGAATGTATCCAGACGTTATATATTGAAAAAAGATTTTTTTTAAATATTTCCTTTTGTTTAAGTCAAAGTTTATATTACATATTTCGCTCTATTTATTTTCATCCAAATTGATGTCCTCTTCTATTATATATATTTTTTTTTAATTGTATTCTTCTGTTTCCCCTCGCTTGCTCTAAGATAAACACAAGGTGAACATATACAGACCAAGTCAAATGTATAACAGAATGACCGATTGGCCAAGTCAAAGATTGTTTTACATTATTAACGAACTGACCAAGTCAAAGGTTCCATTACATAATGACCAATAGACCAAGTCTAGGGTTTCTATCGCAGAATGGCCCAGAAGAACGAGGACTGACCTTTTCGCTGTGTAAATAGTTTTTATAATTTTTTTTAACCCTCCGGAAAACAAAGCCACGCTTCTGAAGGCCAGCAACGAGGCGCCGGCATGGTGGGTAGACCCCGTGCGAGAGTTAAGAACGCTCGTGCACACACCCGGATGTCCTCGTGCGAGTCGTGCGTGTGTAGGTGGGGGTGTGAGAGAGGGTAGGGGGGCTAGGTACGAGCTCGTGGTATAGTTTTTTTGTTTTTTTTTAAAGTCTTGAAATGTCTTGGAGAGACGTACATTTGAATGAAATACAATCCCCGTGTCTTGCGCGAGAGTATGTGCTTCCCCATCTCTTACCCTCTTTAACATCCCCTCCCCTCAAGGCATCATGTATGCCACCAGCCGGGTGGAGCAGCTGTGGTCCACTTTATAAAGTGTTGAAGCGGTGAAAAACTTGTTGACGGAGTAGAGGTACAGCTTTCAGAATGAACTGGACATTCCTAAATCTGACTGTCCAACCAGACTTCTCATAACAATCCTACCCATGAGTCTGGTCGATTAACAACTGGACAGCTGACTATGAAAATTTAATTCCCCCCCCCCCCCAACCCTTTTCCCCTCCTTTAAAGAAAAACTAACTCTTTTAATCAAAGACTTCATTTACACCCCCCCCCCGCAACATAAAACCACTAATGAGACGGTTGTTACACTGCCCTTTTTTTCTACCCCCCTGCAATAGCCGATAGTGCAATGGCCAATGAGGCACCGCGGGAGACATATTTCGGTGACTGGGACACGCCGGGAGTCGAACCCACGGCATGGGCATGAAGATCCGGCTCTCAAATGTGTTAACGGTGTGACAGTCCATGACATTTTGGTTCATATTTTGGCTATATAAACAACAACAACCATTTTCAGCTATTTGTAAACAAAGATTTCAAATTAAAAAAAAATGTCATGAATTTCAATAACGATCAACTATCTGACCATCAATAACGACCAACTATCTGACCATCAATAACGACCAACTATCTGACCGTTAAAAAAAAGTCCATATTTGATTTCATTATATTAGTACAAGTTCGGAAAAGATAGATATTTTTATAACACTGAAACAGTTCAGTAAGACGTCTAGTCTAACAAACTCATCGGAACTAAATGGAACTAAATTATACGGGAACATAATTAGCAAAGGTTCCGAGCATAACACAAACATTCGCAACACCCCACCCACCCACCCGACTGACCCCCCACCCTCCTTTTCCCCCTCCATTTTTTGTTACATACTTCCTCATCGCAATGCTCAACTCAGTTTGTATGAGTCTATATAAATAATAGCGGTCTCGCTTCTGAGTTATATCGAAAGTAGGAAATAAGGGAAATATAACTATACTAGCTGTACCCTGCAAAACTTTTGCATAGAGTTATATTTCCCTTATTTCCTACTTTAGATATAACTCAGAAGCGAGACCGCTATTATGTATATAGATGCAAAGGTTTTGCAGGGTACAGCTAGTTATACCAATAACCATTCACCAGCGATAAATTTTATCAAACTGTGTGTGCGTGTGTGTAGACGCAACCCCCACTAATATTTCAAGACGCCGGTACCCGCGTGCTTTGTGGACAATTAAAAAGTAAATGAAATATATATTTCAAATACTTCAGTACTAGCGTGTCGTGTGTCAGAGAATGGAAGCCGGGCCCCTGAAGCAAATAAGGGCTCTAGCAGACGACAAGATTTCATGCAAGAAACGAAAAGAAAAATTAAAAAAAAAAAAACCTGCCCGGCGACAAACTGAGTCGACACCCACACTTCGATCACGCGACTGGAAGTGTGCTGAATAGGAAAAGCAAGAGAGGGGAGGGGAGAGGGAGGAAGAGACTTGTATATGTGGGGAATTTCCGTATCGTTCGAATATTTTAAATCAGGGGGGGATATAAGAAATAGAACGTATACAAAGAAATCTTTTTTTTTTATCTGGGGTAGAAGAAAGAATGTTTTGTTTACATTTGTACTAAGTATGGCGGATGGGGGGGGTGGGGGCGGGGGGCGTCCATTTAAGTACTCCACGCCCTCCTGCTAAACCCTGCCAACAATTAGAACCTTTAACAGTAAACTCCTCTATGTTGTTGTGTTTTTTTTTTTGTTACTTTTAAGACAAAAGCCATTTCTTATTTTACAATAACGCCATTGCATACAATTAACGGTCCAGTGAATCCAATATTATCATCTGTGTGTTAAGTCACCACCACCACCTCGACCTGGAAGACGGCCACGGTGACTATCCAACGGATGGTTGGATAGATGGGAAAATAACAAGAGGAAGTCGATCCCCCCCTCCAATGGTTCTTACCTTTATAAGGTAATTTACACTAATGACGATGTCAGGGTGGGGGGGGGGGAAACATAATATGG
Source organism: Bulinus truncatus (assembly GCA_021962125.1). NCBI lineage: Eukaryota > Metazoa > Mollusca > Gastropoda > Planorbidae > Bulinus > Bulinus truncatus. Next base: position 79,241 of record JAGDYQ010000373.1, read on the forward strand.
CGGCAGACGTTCATTGCCGTGGGACAGAAACTTTAATATTGGAACATTAACATTGAGCATTGCATCCTACGACGGATGGGTGGCCGAAGGGAGTAGAGCGCTCGACTGTCGTAGTGGGGGTCCCGGGTTCGAACAACGGTGAGAACCAAGGGAACCTTTCCAGGTTCTGGTGAAAAGTTGGTTAAAAATCCGTTCAAATTTACCCAAGTTTTAAATGATTTAAGTTGTAGAGGTAAATATTGGCCAGTGGGTCACAAGTGAGTGACCAACAAAAAAAAACTTTTCAACAACATATTCAAGTCTTACTAAACATCAGACAATCTACGATCTATAAAACCATGTCTATTGGGCTACTTTAAGGTCCCCCTTATTTTTTTGTACCAAACAAATAACTTCCGAATCGCGGGAGGGGTGGGGACAGGTTTGGGACTTTTTAAGTGAATACCTTCTTCAGCCTCCCCCGTACCCCCTTCCCCAGACCCTCGGCTCAACACAAAAGATAAAGGTGGTGGGGGAGGGAGGGGGGTGCTGCCTTCGAGTCGACACAGTTCTCAGGACCCGTTAGCCAATCGCAAGGAGCCATTCTAGGCCACGAGTGGCAGGTGTTACTTCAGGTGTAGAGAGAGAGAGACCAAGTTTACCTGGGCCACCGGCATATCTCACCTACACACAGGTACGGAGAGGGGTGGTGAGGAAGTCAAAGGAAGGGGGGGGGGGAAGATGGGGTAGGGGGGGGGCTGTTGGGGAGGGGGGGGGGGCAAGAAAGGAAAAGATGGTACACAAGACGGGGCGAGTTAAAATAATGATATTTCCTTTCACAGTGAATAAGTTATGGGGTGTAAAGATAAGCAGGCTTGTAACAAGTGAACATTATAGAAGCATGTCGGCATAAGATAATTACTTCAATGTAGAGTCACTAAAAACACAGCTGTAGTTTACAACAAACTAGAATGTTTAGACAGTTTGTTTTTTTTATGGTAAGTTTACAATAATACTCTCGAATGGAGTATATGTGTACAACTGAGTGAGTAAATATACCCCCTGGACACCCCGTAACGTAGACCATCAATCCATGGCTCATTGCACACCACCACCAAACACCCTCACACACATACACACACACACACACACACACACACAAATCACACATATATATCATGTGCCATACACAAAAACAGAATAAGAGGTCATTGTAAAAAAAAAAATGCAAAAATAAAATATTGAATCGGATATTTAAGGAAAACAAATTATTCCGATCCATCTTTTATTTAAAATAAAAAAAGAATACATAATGTATCATTATGGTGCACCAGGTTCTCATATTTAAATTTGTGTGTAGTATGTCACCACTAACATGTGTGTATGTCACCACTGAAATATATGTGTGTCACCATGAACGTATGTGTGTATTCCACTCCAGACTGCACCTGTCACCCCAGTGAAACAATCACTGGATTAAGTTGGGGACTTTGGTGGAATTTTTATGAGTGTAATCAGCATTGTAAATATTCCGGTCTGCTAAACACTAATCTTAGGTCTATAACAAACTGGTTAGTTTTATTTTTTAAAGTTTTTAAAAAAAAAATTGAACTTGTGTTCTGTTAAAAGTAAAATCATCTTTAGACTTCAGATGAATTCTAGTTCTTGTTCATTTGTTGAGTAAAGAAAAAAATTATTCTTGAAATTTCGTGAGCCACCAATGTCTGCAGTCAAAGATGGAGCAAAGTGCCATTATTGGCTGAACATTATCATTGGGGTTCGAACCGTTAACCTTCAATTATATATTCCAGCTTCATCAATAATCTGTTTAGAAAAGTCCATTTGTCAAACTGGTGATAATTTCATTAAAAAAATGATATCGTTGATAGCAGGTGTAAAAAAAAAAGCACCGCATTGTTAGCTGTGTGTGATATATAACGTATCCCCCCTCCCACCCACACACATTTGGTTAAGAATATAACCACTATATTATGGGGGGGGGGGTTGGGTTGATTATACTAGTACATTGTCCAGACATTTTCTACACCACACACACACACACACACTCAGATGTGAGTAATGAAAGGTGGCTTCGTCACTCAGCCTCAAACAGCAATACTCACTTGTCGTGCAGGAGGGCGGTGGTGAAGGGGGGGGGGAAGGGGGAGGTGTTATGAGGACCCTTTTCAGGTCGGCATTACGGAGTGGTGGTAATTAAAAGGTGGGACGAGGTGTAAGAGACGTCGTCGTACGTCTAAAGGAGCGTGCGTGTGTGTGTGTGTGTGTGTGTGTGTGTGTGTGTGAGCATGTGTATGGGTGGGGAGGGGAGGGGTGAGCCAGCACTGAGAAAGGCCGGCGTGTGTGCGTGTGTGTGTGCGTGTGTGTGCGTGTGTGTGTGTGTGTGTGTGTGTGTGACGGACCCTGTGATCACTCCATTCAATCCCGCCGTCATACGCGAGTCTATTTCACCTGCTTGACAATCACTTCAGGTTCCAATGAAAATTACAGGTTACCTGGTTTTATTTTAAAACGGTGGTGGGTGGGATATGTATTAATCCGCGCAAGTCTGAGGCGTTACAATTAAAAAAAAATACCCTACGAGAAAGAAAAGTGGGCAAAAACTTGAAATTTCCGAACTTTTTTTTTTTGTTTTATTATTATCCAATGAACGTAAAGATTTATGCCTAAAAATTACCACTATAAGTTTTGGGGTAATATTTAAAATATTTTCAACATTGATCTTTGAAATTTATCTTACAAATGGCACAGTTCATCAATCAATCACTTCATCGACAGAGGAAGTTTAATTTCATTCATATAAATCCTTTGATCTCAGAAACCACAGAGAGATGTACTGGTTGTATGATACTGTATCGCTGATACGGTACTTCCAACACTGTACTAAAAACTGCAAGACTATCAATTCAAAGTATCACACACGTCTGGCTGCTAATATTTAATAGGCCCTCATTGGACTTTCAAAATTAATAGCAAATAGTTGAGCTCAATTTTTAAGAATGATTATTGCAACTTTCATAAGTATCAAGTTTGGCTTCACTTTTCTAGCTCGTTTTATTTCACAGAATTATGCAAATATTCGGGAACTCTCCTGTCATTCTAATATTGTACCACCTATTTATATCGAAGGTATGCACTGTGCATTATGAATAATGGAATGTTGTTTAGAAATAGTAAAATTAGCATAATAATTTCTTGTTTTCTAGAGTGTTTATTTCAGAACTTATTTATGTTAGCATATAATTATATGCACAGACTGTTTACGATGATATGCAAATTCGCAGCATGCAAATCATTTTTTTTACGTCTGCTTATATAGAAACTATCAGCAGTACAAGAGAAATACAAGCAGTACAAGAGAACAACCAGCAGTAAACGAGAAATACAAGCAGTACACGAGAACAGCCAGCAGTAAACGAGAAATACAAGCAGTACAAGAGAACAACCAGCAGTAAACGAGAAATACAAGCAGTACAAGAGAACAACCAGCAGTAAACGAGAAATACAAGCAGTACAAGAGAACAACCAGCAGTAAACGAGAAATACAAGCAGTACAAGAGAACAACCAGCAGTAAACGAGAAATACAAGCAGTACAAGAGAACAACCAGCAGTAAACGAGAAATACAAGCAGTACAAGAGAACAACCAGCAGTAAACGAGAGATACAAGCAGTACAAGAGAACTACCAGCAGTAAAAGAGAACACATATTAAAAGCTCACAGATTCCTGGACTAACCAACACAAATACTGAACAACTAAGTCATTTGTTTGGCACTAAAACTTTTGTTGCAGTTCAACGAAACTTAACCCCCTCCCCCAATACCCTCCTCAGGGGGGGGGGGTAAGGGGGCAGGGGATGGGGAGAGAGAACCGAGAAAGGTTTACACAGGAGAGAGCAGGTATGAACGGGGAGGGGAGGGGGGAAATAAAGAAGTACTATGGTGTACTGCCAGATGTCTATACCACCGTCTTTGTTGTATGGGTGAGTGATTAGACCTAGTAACAGCATCATTACCGGATATCTAGCTGGTGAGTAGAGAGATAAGTCCCGAGAAGGAGGAAGGTGAGGTGGGAGGGAGGGGTGGGAGGGGGGAGCTGTTGTGTGTGTGTGAGTGAAAGAACGGTAAAGCAACAGTTGTAAGTCAAAACTTTGTTCAACTCACACAGATACACTCACTGTGTTGATGTAAACTAGAGTAGCGCCCCCCCCTGGTAAAGAAAGAGAAAGTAGTTCCTTGAGTTTGAGTATGCGTATCTGTGACCTTTACCCTTTTTTTTATATTGGTCTATCCCCATCACGTGACCCAAATAACTCTACATTTACTTCAAATAAACATGAAAACACGCCAAAAAAAAAAACATATGCTGATAGAGTGACTCTGGGAAGATGAAAGTATTGGGAGATCAGCTTTTAACAGTTGAAACTATTCATGTAAACTAGCAAACAGACAAACAGTTTCGTAAAAAAAACTGAACACATTTCAGATATATCGTAACAGATGTGTTAATACATTTACACATGTAACGTTACATTATTCATTTATTAATTCATTACACATGCACCCATAATAGATTACACAAATACCAATTCAATGCACTGATGTCTCGGTTTTTCTATATACTGAATACTGTATCCAACATTTAGTCATTTTTTACACAAATAACCTCCCCTTTCCCCATCACTACCACCCCCACCCTCTAACAAAGAAAAAGGTCAGCAATCAGCACTTACTTAACAAACACACGGCTCTCTGCTTCAGAGACAGAAGCAAGCCCCGGTCAGCTAGCTGACTGACCAAACAACTAAGCTATAAACGAAAGGGGCCGACACCAGGAATGCCCTATATCTGTATGCTCACTGTGCCCAGGTGACTTCCTCAACTTTTCCCTACCGTGACATCCCTTCCCTTTCCTTTTTTAAAACCGCATCGTGTAAAACCTGGGGGGTCAAGTTAAGCCATCAAACATAAGGGGAGTAGGGAAGGGTGAAGAGAGAGAGAGAGAGAGAGAGAGAGAGTGGGGGGGAGAGAGAGAGAAAGAGAGAAAGAGAAGTTCTTCTGACGCGAACCACTGTAGGGAATACCGCAAGCATAATTTGTTTGCTCGAAACGGAAATCAAACATCCTCGCCAAGGGGATGCCGGGAGCTCGCTAAATACTTCGGACGCCAGAAATATGGGATGACGCTAGCGTCAAACATAAATATCCATGGGGGTCCATATTAAGACCTGCACAAACTTTCTGGAGCCCCTGACGTATTAACTTCACATACCTTAGCAGAGAGTGGGAGAGGGCGGGGGGAGGAATGGGCTATTAAATAAGAAAATGTTTTTTTTTTTTTTTGTTGTCGTTTCGTCACATTCCATGTCTCAATGCCTAACGGCCAACCAGTGGAATGTTTCAAAATCAAAGCGGTTGTACGCATGTTGCAAGATATACATGTGTACAATGTGTATGTGTATGTATGTACACAGGGACTTTTTGTCACCCACCTCCCCTCCTCCTTTCCCCCACAAATCCCCTGGTGTTGTTTTCTCTTCAATTATTTATTTATTTATTTATTTTGCAAAAAGGGGGAAATCATAAAAAAATTAAACTGACGCTTCTTTTTCATATATAAACAACACACGGTGCAATAAAAAGACATACCGAAAAAAAAAACTGAATAGACACATAGAAACATACGCTTACATACATATACACGCAGACACGCGTACACACATTTACATACACAGAGGCACACAAATACGAACACACACATAATAGTCACACATTTATGACCGTTTCTTATTTTAAAGTCATCATACACTTTGTGATATGTCTATTCCTTTACCCGGCTTAATCAGCTGAGTTACACGTGTTCACACTACTGTACACACCACTGTACACAACTGTACACACTAAACACAACTCATGAATTTGTTGTAATGGCCACTAAAAGGTACACGAAAAGAAAATCTACCGTACTGTCCTTCTAACAGTTGAACTCCCAATCAGCAGCTTCATACACTGACATGTATATACATCCGGCAGTGGCATCATACCAGCTCTCATCGATTCGCGATTCTCGCACGAACCAGTTACTGAGATTATCTAAATGTTACTTGAAGTTATCCGACTGTAATTGACTATGTTGTTATCAATATATTTTCTTATTCTCATTATAAACAGATTCCTGGAAATTTAGGCTTGCCCGCACTAACATCATCACTACAAGCTAAACAAAATTTGAATGATAACATAATTAATATTAGGAATTATATATTGAACAACAATTAAGAGTGCTTACAGTACCTAAATGCACAATCAGGTGTTACTTCAAACAATGACTAACAATTAGGTGTTCTTATAGTACCTAAATGCACAATCAGGTTTTACTTTAAACAATGACCAACAAATAGGTGTGCTTACAGTACCTACATGCAAAATCAGGTGTTACTTCAAACAATGACCAACAAATAGGTGTGCTTACAGTACCTAAATGCACAATCAGGTGTTACTTCAAACAATGACCAACAATTAGGTGTGCTTACAGTACCTAAATGCACAATCAGGTGTTACTTCAAACAGTGACCAACAATTAGGTGTGCTTACAGTACCTAAATGCACCATCAGGTGTCGGAGTGAGCGCTTGTCGTCTGTGCGACAAGCCCCAACGTGCTGGTGACAGATGACTTCTGCCATGTTCAACACAACGCTGTCAGTGGTAACTTGTCAATACCAATCACAACAACAACAACAACAACAAAAGCGGCTAAACGTTTGTCCGATTGTCAAAAGATTCAAAAGACTTTTTGTGGACACACACAACCTGACGCCCTACCGGCCATTGTTCGAAGCCGGTGAACTAGGGGGTGGGGGGATGGGGGGTGGGTAAGCGATCCTCTCAGTTGACAGGTACAGCGGCGGATATTCGTGGGAAATTGTGAGCAAGGCGTGAATGGAGGATATAGATCTATACTGTTGTATGGAGAGTGGAGAGAGATCTATACTGTCGTGTGGAGACAGGAGCGAGATCTATACTGTTGTATGGAGAGTGGAGAGAGATCTATACTGTCGTGTGGAGAGTGGAGAGAGATCTATACTATCGTGTGGAGAGTGGAGAGAGATCTATACTGTCGTGTGGAGAGTGGAGAGAGATCTATACTGTTGTATGCAGAGTGGAGAGAGATCTATACTGTCGTGTGGAGACAGGAGAGAGATCTATACTGTTGTATGCAGAGTGGAGAGAGATCTATACTGTCGTGTGGAGACAGGAGAGAGATCTATACTGTTGTATGCAGAGTGGAGAGAGGTCTATACTGTCGTGTGGAGACAGGAGAGAGATCTATACTGTTGTATGAAGAGTGGAGAGAGATCTATACTGTCGTGTGGAGACAGGAGAGAGATCTATACTGTTGTATGAAGAGTGGAGAGAGATCTATACTGTTGTGTGGAGACAGGAGAGAGATCTATACTGTTGTATGAAGAGTGGAGAGAGATCTATACTGTTGTGTGGAGACAGGAGAGAGATCTATACTGTTGTATGAAGAGTGGAGAGAGATCTATACTGTTGTGTGGAGAGAGATCTATACTGTTGTGTGGAGAGTGGAGAGAGATCTATACTGTTGTATGGAGAAATTGTTTACGAGGAAGTACGTCTACGAGGAAGTACGTGAACAACTGAACTGATGAACATGATTGGTAAACAAAATGACGTACAGTTAACAAATTTATTGCAGCAAAATGTTGACTTCCACATTTATTAACTGCCGCTTCCATAAAAATGTATTTATAATTTATCACTATTTCATCAATGAGAATATAATCATAAAAATGATTTTTTTTTTATCGAAAAACTTGTCAAGAATTAAATTGAAAATGATTAGTCCATTCAAATGACCTCTTATGAGGAGGTCAAATAAATTTCTTATCCCGTTTTTTCCCCCACATCCAGGCCAAATCAGATTTTGGCTAAATTTATTAAACGTTCATTTCACTCCCATGTTGAGGAATCATTAAAAAAACAAAACATACAATGTCACATGGCCTTTTCATTTTGCAATCATTGTTGTCGTTATTGGTTTTTTCCCCTCTAATTCATTCAAATTGAATTATGTCCAGTCTTTTAAATGAAACAATTAGCCATTTCCCACCCTACACTGTCTATACATTCTCAGACGTAGCGACAACATGTCATACAGAAGAATGTAATACTTAGCAGGGGATTGACCCTTCATCTTGAGGGTACACACTGATAGCACTACACAATCTGGACTGATAGCACTACACAATCTGGACCACAGGGCTGATCATACAGATAGGTAAAAATGTGTAACCGCGTAGGGCCCGTGATGTCGATGGGGGCCCTTTCTAGTATAAATTTCTTTTAAATCTGGTGTTAAGAGAGGGGCCCCCCGTCAGCATCTTTTGTATAGGGGCCTTCAAATATATATATATCTAAGCCTGTGCCTGGGGTACCCGAAGACATAAGAACGGCTCTGCTGGAGCAATCCAAGAGTTACCGGAAAATTGTCGGAAATTATAATTTGGCAAGAGAGGTACGGAATATGGAAGAGAGAGAGGGGGGGGGGAGGGAGAGAGAGAGGGAGGGAGGGAGGGAGGGAGGGAGGGAGGGAGATGTGTAAGTGAGATGTTTGGATACCAGGCTGAGAACCGTTCTGTGTGTAACATCGATCACAAACTGAGGCTAGAGCAAGTGATGAAGTTTGAAGGTAAAAACCGAGTTAAGGGATGAAATAGTGTGTGTGATTGTATGTGTGAGCGAGAGAAAGAAAGAGAAAGTGTGTGTGAGAGAGAGAGAGAGAGAGAGAGAGAGAGATAGAGAGAGAGAGTCTGAATCGGAGAGTTATATATTTCAACAAAAAAAAAAGTTATGTCCATTTAAAGTTGTTTTCCTCTGTGTAAAATGTCGGCGAGCACGTGGCCAGGTTAATAGAAGCTGTGTACCAGAGTGGCTGCCCTTGCCATTAACTCTCCATTTGGAGCTCTAGGGAGGTAAAGAAAAACTGCGAGATAGAATAAAACAAAAAAAAAAAGGAATGCTGGGTAAAAAAAAAATGAGGGATTTAAATATAATGAATGGGGGAATACATGAAGAACATTACATCTAGATGAACAATGAGGAAAATAGAGAGGCTAGGATAGAGAGGCCAGGATAGAGAGGCCAGGATAGAGAGGCTAGGATAGAGAGGCTAGGATAGAAAGGCTAGGATAGAGAGAGGCTAGGATAGAGAGGCTAGGATAGAGAGGCTAGGATAGAGAGGCTAGGATAGAGAGAGGCTAGGATAGAGAGGCTATGATAGAGAGGCTAGGATAAAGAGGCTAGGATAGGGAGGCTAGTATAGAGAGGCTAGGATAGGGAGGCTAGGATAGATATTCTAGGCTAGGGAGGCTAGGATAGAGAGGCTAGGATAGGGAGGCTAGGATAGAGAGGCTAGAATAGAGAGGCTAGGATAGAGAGGCTAGGATAGGGAGGCTAGGATAGGGAGGCTAGGATAGAGAGGCTAGGATAGGGAGACTAGGATAGAGCGAGGCTAGGATAGAGAGGCTATGATAGAGGCTAAGATAGAGAGGCTATGATAGAGAGGCTAAGATTGAGAGGCTATGATAGAGAGGCTAGGATAGAGAGGATAGGATAGAGAGAGGCTGGGATAGAGAGGCTAGGATAGAGAGCGGCCATGATAATGACCTGGGTTCAGAGCGACCAGTTACTTGTATAGAGGGTGACCTATACAGAAATATACCAGAACGGAAACCAGAACAGAAAGTCAAAAGAACGTAACAGGACTAGACTAGGGAGTCACCGGGGCAGAAGCTGGTCAGAACAGAAAACAAACCCGACACAATGAGTTCACCACCTCATCAACAAACCCGACACAATGAGTTCACCATCTCATCAACAAACCCACCAAACATCACACCCCCCCCCCCAACAACAATACACTATGACACGAGTCACTAATTATGACACATAAACAGAGAGCGTGCATGGGTTTGGTGGGGGGGGGGCTATAATTACCACTGGGGGCTTGTTGTATTATGTATGTCTTATGAATAATTATGAAACAATTGAGGTTGTTGGTTGTTATTGGGGGGGGGGGGGGGGGGGGGCAGCAGAATAAATTGATGTAGGCGTAATGGAAAAATACTATTACCCCCCCCCCCCGATACACCTCCATTTTCCCCCACAAAGTACTGTTATTTTTTTTTTCTATATACAACAAAAATGACTCATTAAACAATAATTCAGAATATAAAAAAGCCAAACTACATTAACACAGGAAAAATGACAGGGTTAACCTTCTTTCAGAAACAATAATATTAGCACCAGCCACCACAGAGGCAGCAATATTAGCACCAGCCAGAGGCAATAGTATTAGCACCCGCCACCATAGAGGCAGTAATATTAGCACCAGCCGTCATAGAGGCAGTAATATTAGCACCAGCCACCATAGAGGCAATAGTATTAGCACCAGCCACCATAGAGGCAATAGTATTAGCACCAGCCACCATAGAGGCAATAAAATTAGCACCAGCCACCATAGATGCCTTAGTATTAGCACCAGCCACCATAGATGCATTAGTATTAGCACCAGCCACCACAGAGGCAATAATATTAGCACCAGCCACCATAGAGGCAATAGTATTAGCACCAGCCACCATAGAGGCAATAGTATTAGCACCAGCCACCACAGAAGCAATTACATTAGCACCAGCCAATAAGATAGAAAGTTCAGTCACATATAAGTTGAGCTTTAATAATCTGGGGCACTTTGTGGCAGCTGACAAACAAACAAAAAAAAAAACTGTGAGCCCTCATCGGTCAACTGGATGTCGTCTTATCATCCACTGTCAATCTTCTAGGATACACAGGTCTTAATCCTTCTGACCGACGAGGTCTTGATCTTGCTGCGAACGTAGAACAAACGCAACGAAAACTATCATGGCCAAGTTCCCAAAGTCCACCCAAGTACCTGTCCCTCCCGTCTACGGTGGGGGAGGGGGGGGAAGACTGGGGATCCATTAAAACAAACCCGCCCCCATTAGTATTTTGTATTAGCTAAACAACAAACATGTTGTCCTTGCAGTAACTTTACAATAAATAAATAAATAAAATTACCATATCAATGCAATTCACTCGAAATCTGCAGATTCGACGTGAATGACGTCATTTGTATGAACATTTCTAGTCCCATCCGCCGATAATAGCAACGGGCTTAAATGTTCAATCAGCTTCATCTCTGCTCCGCGAAGTAGATGACACAATGCTAGCTTTCTACCGAGAGAACTCCCGTACTTCCGCCGCTAACATTAGAAACCATTTTTGTCACAAAGCCCCCCCCCCCCCCGCCCCCGGGGCCATGAAAGAGTAAACTAAAAAAAATAAAAAAAATAAAAAAAGGCGTGATGGGGGGATGGGGTTTGGAGGGAGTAGGGACGGCGAATTTCCATTTCTTGTTTTTTAAGTTTTGTTTTTTTTTTTTCACTCGACGAGCTTCATGTCGAGGACCTGATTGGTTCGGAAGTTAGGTGTCGATAAAACCAATACCAGCCTTGGAGACATTAAGTCCTCGCTTTTGTTTGTCTCAGCTCTCGCGATTTCTGCTCACGTGACTGTGACGTAGGGCACGCGTACAAGATGGATACCGCCGATAGTGTATGGGATGGGGGAGGGAGGGGGGGGATATTCAATGATCAAATGGGCAAACTAGTAGGGTACTAGGGGGTTAAAAATATTAAGGGGGCGGGGAAGGGGGCAACCTATCAGGACTTTTTTTTTAGCCGTTGCCTAAACTGACAACTTTACCGTTTTGGGGCTCACTCATGGGGGTCCCCACTGTCAAAGATTATTAGGTGTCCAGGATTTGCAGACGGCATGTTTTAGACACCCGATAGTAACTTTGCTTTACCCCCCCCCCTCCCTCCCAACCTCCCCCTGAATTACTTAGCCTATAGAGAAAACAACTCTTAAATCATCTAAAATCAGAGACGGGTATAACGGAGGACACAGCAGGCGCCAGCTCGCAAAACTCTTAAGAGCTGTTGAGCTTTATTTTCACAATCTTTTTTTTTATTATTATTTTTAAAAGGGGCCCAATATTGGATGCTGCGCCCGGAGCACCAACAGAGCGTAATCCGCTTGTGGCTCTAATGCCATGTAATAAAAAAAAATGAACTAGTAAAAATACTGTAAGAACTAAATGTATAATAAAGAACCATGTTTACACCTAAACTCAACAAAATACACAAAGATATTGTTGTTTTTTTCATCTTAAATTTCAAATACTGTTCCCCATCCCTGACCCTGCAATACATTTTTTTTTTAATTCCTAGACCGGAAGTTCCCACAGGTCTTCTCTAAGGCGGCACGCGCATGTCATCAACTGGAATAATCTTGAAAACATCAACGACGGATCAATGCCAGATTTTTTTTTATGTTTTTGTTTTTTTAATATTTATCAATCAAAGATGGGGAGAGAGGTGCCCACATAAAAATAAAATGTAAAATGGGCAGTGTAGTGAGAATCGCTTTAAATACACTTAATGGCAGAGACGTCCTGAATGGCGACAAACAAAAGACGCACTCGACCTCCACGAGTGAGTACACGCTGCGGTGGCAGAAGCTCGGTGAGTCGAGAGCCGCTCGGGATTGAACAATTTTTCGATTCAAGCGAGTGGTTGGGGAGGAGGGAGGGTAAGGGGAGGCTGGAAGAGATGGGTGCGGGGGGGGGGGGGGAGGATGGGTGTTTGAATAGGTGGAGTGGAGTCGGGTGGATTAAGGAAAACAAGAAATTGAAATTATGTAGTTACGTAATAATTCATAGCATGATATACTGAGAGATTGACAGTATTCACGATATTAGATAGACCGGTTGTTTGATAGATATTCAGATAGACCGGTTGTTTTATAGATATTTAGAACGGCAGAGGTTGTAAGAATGTTGTAATCTCTCTTATTAACTGTCGTATTGAATAACATACAAAGTAATATATAGTAGCACAGACAGATAGACGGACAGACAAACTGAGAGAAGTAAGGATAGTCAGACAGAATGACCGATGGTCAGACAGACAAACATACGGACGGAGAGTCAAAAAGACGGACAGATGGATAGACAAAGAGACCGACGGACAGACAGATGGACGGATAGACAGGCAGTTAGACAGTTTGTATGGATCACAGCACGCTGTACAAATGTACAGGCTTCTCACTATGAAATCAAAATAGTGTTGAATACACTTTTAGAAAATGGCTTAAAACTTTTACGATTCTCGACTCATTCCAGGAATGACCAATCATAAATAATGTGATAAATACAGCACATGCGCACACACATATAGACACGTAGTTTTCAATGTGTGTATGTGTGTGTGTGTTGATGTGGGCGTGGCAACAGCATGGCCGCTGTGTCTGTGTACAGTGTTTAGACGCGCCGCAGTCCCAGATCTATATATACATTGTCAACTGAGGAATAACAAACTCAAGACATAGTCGGGCAGTGGGAGGGTGGGGGGTGACAGAGAGAGAGAGAGAGAGAAGGGTGTGACGTAAACCTGCCTTCCTCTGGCACCTGAGACATCAAACAGCAAGGTGGAACCACCTGCTGCTGGTCTGACAGCGGCCATTACAGATAATAAATCGTCCCCTCTGGCCAAGATCATGTTTTTTTTTTAAAAACTCGATTGAGGTCAGATGAGGTTAAGTTCATGTTATTCACGTGGCCGGCGATCAACTATGGGAGGCGTTTAAGTCTCCCCCTCCCCCCACTATCTCAGAACGACGGTTCTGGCATAGACATTTGATGGGGGATTTCGGCCATCATGTAGAGACAAAAGATAAAGTCTCAACAGCTGCACCCTGGCTTGTTATATAGTTACACACACTGACACATACTTAACAGATTCAACCACCCATATCACTGAAGAGTTACATCGTAACCTAGCAACGCACAAGCGATGATGCTAAAAATAAAATAAATTCTTAAAAGAAATATACAACACAAAGCTTTATCCAAAAAGGTAAATATTAAATACATAATTTTATAAAAAGAAAGACTGGCTTTTTTATGGGAATATTCATTCTAATATTAATGATACTGACTATTTAAAAAAAAAAAACATAAATTGTTCCTTATGAGTTAAATTATTCTGTTTATTAGCCTCATTGCCAACACTCATTTCCGGCTGAATGTCGTCCCGAATGGCGATGCATACATAAGTTTATACCAGTTGACATCCCATGTGTTGTCCGTGTTCCTCCTCGCACGGGCCTCGGTTCTTGGACTGTTTATCCCTCGTGTGGCAGCTGGCAGCGCTATTATTTATAACTGCATTCCCTACTTCTATTTTTCTCCCCTCATCTCTCCAACCCCTCACCCCTTCCAAAGGTCCCTCCCTACCTCACTTCCGTTTCACGAGCCTAATCCGAGTTAATGAAAGCGTTTTAATATCATAGTCGGTATGAAAGCCCGGGCGATTACCTACTTGGTCGAGGGTGGAAGGTGCAATATTTATTATGAGCTCACGGGCTTAATTGAGGAGATTCAGTGGCGTGTGCCGAGATAGGAGCAGTGGAGGTTTGTATGTGTGGCCACCGCCTGAGGTGCCCCCCCCCCACCTTAGGAGATTCTATTATAACCCAGCTCTTATAAAAAAAAACTTACTTCAGGCCCCCACATACTTGCACACAGCCCCGCGCACTGCCCCCCTACACCCTCCCCCCAGTAAGACCGCCTCTGGTAGATGCCACAACATATAAACACGTGGCTAGCTCGAAGTAATGATGGCAGGTACAGCATGGTACAGCGGGTACGTGTGTCAGGCACAACACACTGTTGGTATCGGGGGGGGGGCATTTTATGAATATGTTCATGGTATGAACGAATAGCCAGATTCAAGACAATAACGTTTTATTGTATAGAAAAATCTAAATAAACAAAACATATAGATGAAACAATATCAAGTTATTGTCATTGATACATACCGACACAGCTGACTTGTGCTGTACTCTAAATATAACTCAGTGGTCAAACCTTTAGGAAATATTATGACCGCAACACGTGCTTACTCACGTCTTTAAAAAGTGTACATACAAACATTTTATTACATAATGAGATCAGTGAGTAGAGTAATCCGAAATGGGACTATTTGCAGTATATATGTATATGTATGTATATGTGTATATGTATGTATATATCCGATTTTGTCTACCCCCACCCCGTTTCACTCTACAAAGGGAGATTATCATAATAACCGTGCTCTTTAGTTTGCACGAGTGCTCGAACCTGTGTGTAGCTCTGGCACCATGACTCATCATCATCACTAGCTTCCCTTTACGCCGTCCCCCCCCCCTTTCCCCGCCCCACGTTTACCCATTACACATACACTTCACCGTGGCAATGAATGTAGACAGCATTGGAAAGGGTGGGGGGATATATATATATATATACAGCAACACTCTCTGTCTCTCCGCACTCTCCCTAATGATACATCCAGAGATCGCGATATACATATATATATATATATATATATATATATATATTACATCCCATGTAAGATTGAACAGGAAGGCGGGGGTGGTGCACTCACACTCTCTCACACACACACCCACACCCACACATAAGAATCAGGCAGCTGAGGTATCAGCTAGCTGTACACATTGGTTAACAATTGTACAATTTGTTTTATTCTTATTTTATTTTTATCTTCTCTCTCTCTCTCCCCTTCCCCAAATCTCAACTCTACAGCCAAAAATTTAACATTTTTAAATAGCATGTTCTCTGTTCAGAAAGAAAATCTTGACCGTTGATGTAATGGGTTGATAACTTTTTGTCTCCATGGGATAGAAATAGGCCCGGGTTTAAAAGCACCACCCCAAAAAAAAAAAAAAAATAATAATAATAAATTCATAATAATTGACTGGATCAAATGTAATGTGAGTCAATCCCTTTTTATAATTTGTTAGGACGGCTAAATTATTACAGATGCACTACAGATATTTTGAATTGTAGATGTTATAGATGCTACCAACAGGTTTTGAGACAGAGTAGCACTAAACGTACAAAATAAGGAGCGCATAGTAGCACACATAAATTTTGCATCTTCTAAAAATGTGTAAGAAAAAAAAAGAATACAGTTTTGTAGCGCAAGGCCTCAAAAAGTAGCGACTTTGCAAAAAAGTAGTGCAATCTGGCAAGATTGGATGTGATAACGTACAGCGAATATATAGAATTTTTCATTCTTTATTTTCTTGAGTCCAATCAGTTATGGTAATCGCAGAGGCGTAACTAGGGAGGGAATGAAGGAAGGCGTTGTCCGCCCAAAATGGCACTTATTCTGACAAATGTATGGGGCGACATTGTCCTCACTTCAGTTTTAATTGGCATGGAAAAAAATGGTGGGGAACCTGTTTTGGAGTCCCCCCCCCCCGAGCGCCACTAAGGCTAGTTACGCCGCCACATGTTAGATTCGCTGCAGTCCTAAAATAAAAACAAACATTTAGACATGCATCATTGAGTCAAATAAATAATTCCAACATATGTCAATATATATATATGACGAAGTGTTGTTTTTTTTGGTGTCTATCAATGCGTTTGTAATCACTAGAACTATCATTGAAACAACCCATTAGGCCTGCGCCACCATATTTAGTGTACATCTCAAAGATAACAGCGGGGTCAATGCAACCCCCTTCACACACTCACGCAAACAAAAAAAAAAACAAATACAAAAAAAACTGGGGCATCACTTTAAAAGTGACGCCCTCGAGGCAGCTCGGATAATCCTCACCTTATCAAATGTTTGGAAAAAAAATAAAAATAACAGCCCTCGCTTTGCCCCTCATGATGATGACGGTAGGACATTTTCAGAACGAGGGGTATTACTTGTTATCAAGTTAGTGTTATCAACAGAGACACAAGAAAGGAGAGAGAATGGGAAAGGGGAGGGGGTTGGAAATATCACTTATCGCTAAAGAAGAAGTATAAGAAAAACATGACGGATACACTTGTCGTCTGCGGGGTGAAGCGCCCTAACGTCTGCTTTATCACGTGATTAGGAAGCAATCAATCGTGCAAGAGGCGCCCCTCATTCAGAGCAGCTATACTCGGGGACAAAAAAACTTTTGATCCCAGTTTGTTGGGTTCGTATTGTAACTACTTAAATAAGCCAGGTCTGTGTAAACAATTATAAAACTGTAAAAAAAAAAAACATGCAGATTAGAGAGTTTCACTATTGTCATTATAACAAGTGTGGTAACAGAAGATTTAGTTAGAGAGTTCTACTATTG
Organism: Bulinus truncatus; assembly: GCA_021962125.1. Lineage (NCBI taxonomy): Eukaryota > Metazoa > Mollusca > Gastropoda > Planorbidae > Bulinus > Bulinus truncatus. Next base: position 96,527 of record JAGDYQ010000373.1, read on the forward strand.
TCGTTATAACAAGTGTGGTAACAGAAGATTTAGTTAGAGAGTTCTACTATTGTCATTATAACAAGTGTGGTAACAGAAGATTTAGTTAGAGAGTTTCACTATTGTCATTATATTGTTAGTTAGTTTGATTTTTGTATTGTTAGAAATGCCGCAGCCCAATCTAGGAACAAGGGAAGTAAAGTTTAAGGTAACAACTTAATGAATAGAGGCAAATATAAATATGGAAGGGAAGATTTAAGACTCTAGAATTTTAAAATAAAGGTAGTCAATGAATATTAAAACGTGAATCCATGGCTGTATAGAGTGAACTGAATAAATATGTTTTATTTAAATTAAAAGTATTTAGACTATGTTGTTTGGTGGGATCAATTGGACTACATTGTTTGGTGGGATCAATTGGACTATATTGCTTGGTGGGATCAATTGGACTACATTGTCTGATGGGATCAATTGGACTATGTTGTTTGGTGGGATCAATTGGACTATATTGCTTGGTAGGATCAATGGGACTATATTGTCTGATGGGATCAATTGGACTATATTGTCTGATGGGATCAATTGGACTATATTGTCTGATGGGATCAATCGGACTATATTGTCTGATAGGATCAATTGGACTATGTTGTTTGGTGGGATCAATTGGACTATATTGTCTGATGGGATTAATTGGACTTTATTGTTTGGTGGGATCAATTGGACTATGTTGTTTGGGGCAAGGTTGCAGTGTAATATCAACAACAACAATGTGACCTGAACAATTGTATATCAACATGTGATAGGAATGTAATGTAATGTAATGCAATGTAATGTAATGTAATGAAATCTAATGTAATGCAATGTAATGTAACGTAATGTAATGCAATGTACTTACTCGCAGTAGCTTTTATTTCCATCTGTTATTTTACACGGTCGTCCATTTTTACAAGGGTTGGGGAAACACGACAACACATTGCCTGGAGAATAAAATAAAAGAGAACAGTTTTATAAGATTAAGACAAATGAGAAATATGACAATTTAATTATTCATAGTCTTGTTATTCAAAGTCTTAATGTCAATATGATTTTGAAACATCGTCAGAATTATGGTTTGTTTGTTTTTTTAATAAATATTTTCAATGGCGGTAAGATTACAGAACTTGGCGGTATTTTTTATGTGCTATAAGTAAGTAGTCAAACAGTCTGTAGCATAGACAAATAGTGAGTCGCATAGACAAATACTAAGTAACATAGATAAATAGTAAGTAAGTAGTCAAACAGTCTGTAGCATAGACAAATAGTGAGTAATGTAGTCAAACAGTCTGTAGCATAGACAAATAGTGAGTAACATAGACAAATAGTGATAAATGTAGACAAATAGTGAGTAACATAGACAAATAGTGAATAACATAGACAAATAGTGAGTAACAAAGACAAATAGTAACATAGATAAATAGTGAGTAATGTAGACAAATAGTGAGTAACATAGACAAATAGTGAGTAACATAGAGAAATAGTGAGTAACATAGACAAATAGTGAGTAATGTAGACAAGTGTTAATCACTGTCAAGACGCAAAACAGTCAGTTTAACTCCATCTATCTTTCTTCCTTTTATCCTTGTCTGATAATGTCTGAAAGTGCAGGTGATGTTACAGAAAAAATTGAGCTAGTACGGTGTGAGGATTGAAAAAAAAAACTTGATAAGATGAAAACCAAAAATTGTCTATCTCACAGCATGAGAAACGGGGGGAAGTTGTCGTGTAGAGAGCTACGTGTGGCAAACAGCACAACCTAAACAAATTGTTCATGTTCACCAGCACAGTGGTGGCTAGACTCATTAGGACATGTAAGACATTCACAGAGGATCAATCACAGCGTTTACAGTAAACTTACAGATTATAGGTGTAGAGCATTAGATAAGGAAGTCGACCAATACTGGCAAATTATGTATACGTCTAGGGTGGGCAAAACTTTTTTTTTTTTGTTTTTGTTTATGGTTGTGGACCGCATGACATTGGACAGAAGGGGGGCGGGCAAAGAGAAGAAATTAGACCGATAGGTCGGGGCCTAGTGAAAGCGGTAGGAGAGTTTGTATGAACTAGTATGTATTAAATGCGCGGCGGCCGATAAAATAGCCAAAGGCGCAGTACGTGGCTCGCGGGTCATAGTTTGCCCACCCTTTATCCAGCAGGAATTTTTTTTAAATAAACCAGCATTTTATCAATTAGATTTGGTTTTAGTGTTGACACAGTGTATCATTGCCCGATGTATCAATGCCCGATGTATCAATGCCCTATGTATCAATGTCCGATGTATCAATGCCCAATGTATGTATCAATGCCCGATGTATCAATGCCCGATGTTCGTTTTTCTTGCATCCCGTGGCAGTTCTTCTGTGACTATATATGTAAACAGTCTCTTAGAACAACACAGACCACCTATAGTAAACACGAACAACATAAACAGTTGAATGATAAACCTGAGTAAATAAACAGTCGGGAGATGTTGTCATAAACATAAACCTAAGTCTAGGAAACATCTCCCACCTAGGTGAGGTATCTTCGTGGATGTTGCAGCCAAAGCTGTGTTGGAGAGGTGCAGAAAGACAGAAGTGACCTGATAGCAATTACTGGTATGTCGTAAGATGAAGAAAAACACAACATACATATGCGAGTCTCGTGCTATAACACCTCATACATACGCGAGTCTCTTTGTTATAAGACACCATACATATGCAAGTCTCGTGTTATAACACTTCATACATATGCAAGTCTCGTGTTATAATACCTCATACATACGCGAGTCTCGTCCAATCATCAATCATACATGATGCTAAAGATACCAAGTATGTGTGTGTGAAGTCCCTGTAAGGATGAGATTAAATCACTTGGATCCTATAAACCACTAATGGGACGGTTTTTTGATGGTGCCCTTCCTTTCATCCCCACCATAGCCGATAGTGCAATGGCCATGGAGGCACCACGGGAGAAATATCGAGAACTTGAGCCAAGACCTGAAAAATTGTCCTTGGTCCTCACCGGAGATCGAACCAGGTACCTACAGGTCGACAATTGAGCGCTTTACCGCACGATCATCCGTCCCCAATGTTAGAGCGGCTCTACGGGGGAGGGGGGAGGGAGGGAGTATACACGGGGGCCCTAGGACAAGGAAATGTGGGGGTGGGTCAAAGGAAGCTGCCTAGTTTGGCTATCGAAATGTACGGTTATACCTATCCAATACATTCCTTGAAGTAATTATATTCCTTTACAATGAAGACTAACTTAGAGTCCTGTGTACATTAATCGTTCAATAATTTACTTTAAACAGAGCAAATTACATTTTTTTTGTTCTGGTTAAGTGGAAAGGAAATACATTAAAGTAACAACGATTTAAAAATACGCCAATAACAACTAGTTCAGTTGTTGTTGTTTTTTTTACCTAAAGTTCTCCATTTGTAATAAAAGAGTTTTTAAAAGTGCTGCTGTACACTGACACACACACACTCACATACACTCACCCACACACTTTATGTAGATCAAGGCTGGTCTAATATTCCCCCCCCCCACACGTTTGCTTACCCAATAGCCTGGCAATGCTGACGTGTTCCCGCGTGCTTTCATTGTGAGTAAAAGGGAACCAGCAGCCAGGGATCTGGAAGACCGTTTATTGGCCGGAACTAGCAGGTAACTGTGTCAAAATTGGGTAGAGTGTGTGTATGTGGTGTTGTTTTCGTACTTTTTTTTTCTTTCTCTCTGTCTATCTCCCTGTCTTTCAATTATTTCCTCTCACATCTACTATCTTGTTGGTTAAACACGTAAAGACAGGGTGGGTGTGGGGGGGGGGGGAGAAATTGTATGGTTGGGGGGAGGCGGTAGGGGGGTGGGGTAATGACATACTATATTCTTACCAGGGGTGGGGTAATGACATACTATATTCTTACCAGGGGTGGGGTAATGACATACTATATTCTTACCAGGGGTGGGGTAATGACATACTATATTCTTACCAGGGGTGGGGTAATGACATACTATATTCTTACCAGGGGTGGGGTAATGACATACTATATTCTTACCAGGGGTGGGGTAATGACATACTATATTCTTACCAGGGGTGGGGTAATGACATACTATATTCTTACCAGGGGTGGGGTAATGACATACTATATTCTTACCAGGGGTGGGGTAATGACATACTATATTCTTACCAGGGGTGGGTAATGACATACTATATTCTTACCAGGGGTGGGGTAATGACATACTATATTCTTACCAGGGGTGGGGTAATGACATACTATATTCTTACCAGGGGTGGGGTAATGACATACTATATTCTTACCAGGGGTGGGGTAATGACATACTATATTCTTACCAGGGGTGGGGTAATGACATACTATATTCTTACCAGGGGTGGGGTAATGACACTACTATATTCTTACCAGGGGGGTGGGGTAATGACATACTATATTCTTACCAGGGGTGGGGTAATGACATACTATATTCTTACCAGGGGTGGGGTAATGACATACTATATTCTTACCAGGGGTGGGGTAATGACAATACTATATTCTTACCAGGGGTGGGGTAATGACATACTATATTCTTACCAGGGGTGGGGTAATGACATACTATATTCTTACCAGGGGTGGGGTAATGACATACTATATTCTTACCAGGGGTGGGGTAATGACATACTATATTCTTACCAGGGGTGGGGTAATGACATACTATATTCTTACCAGGGTGGGGTAATGACATACTATATTCTTACCAGGGGTGGGAGTAATGACATACTATATTCTTACCAGGGGTGGGGTAATGACATACTATATTCTTACCAGGGGGTGGGGTAATGACATACTATATTCTTACCAGGGGTGGGGTAATGACATACTATATTCTTACCAGGGTGGGGTAATGACATACTATATTCTTACCAGGGGTGGGGTAATGACATACTATATTCTTACCAGGGGTGGGGTAATGACATACTATATTCTTACCAGGGGTGGGGTAATGACATACTATATTCTTACCAGGGGTGGGGTAATGACATACTATATTCTTACCAGGGGTGGGGTAATGACATACTATATTCTTACCAGGGGTGGAAAATGCAAATAAACTCTCTGTCTCTCTTACACGCGCGCGCACACACACACACACATTCACTCAACCACAGAGAGATTATTCTCTCGCATGTTTAAGTTTCAGTATTAACAAAGAGCTGGACAGGTTTTGGGTTAGTTTTACCTCTGTTGTTGTTTAATAGCTCTGGAACGCTGAAGTGGCGATAGACAGTGAAACTGTTTTTAGATGCAGCTAAATCATTGTGATAGCGGACTGTGATATATAAATACAAATTAAATGAATACGTCACCAGGATGTAAGACAAAACTAATATATATATATGAGTCAGCAGAATCCATTACAAGAAAGATTGAACCCGCATCTAGATCCACTTGAGTGAGATGGTTCAACCTCAATTTGTTCAGAGTTGTATAAAACATTTCAGTGTAAAGTGAAGACTGATTTGGGTTACTCTATATAAACAGAAGTGAGAGATACGAAGGAATATAGTAGGCAACCACGTCAAGTTAACTTTTACTTTCGGTTTGAACTTAATTTGTACTATATTGACTCGTAGCCTCAAGTACACAACTGTTTGAGTTGTAGTTTTTTTTTTTTAGTTTTTCTAAGAGATACAAACACTGGTTTAAAGATCTGACAATGTTAGTCAACCTACAGATTTAGAAGACTTACATAACGTGCATAAAAACACACACAACACAACAACAGGTTTAATATTTAGTTGGGTGGTAGGTACATGAAGGGAGATAATGAGTGAAATAGTGATAATGATCTAGTGATAGAGAGATGGTGATAAAAGGAGAGAGAGAGAGAGAGAGAGAGAGAGAGAGAGAGAGAGAGAGAGAGAGAGAGAGAGAGAGAGAGAGATACAGTGATAGATAGAGTAAAAAAATGGGATGGGAAGGTTTCATTTTGTGCTCTGCAGGTTGGGGTTTCTCGTGAGCTTGGCGTGAGTCATACAGTTCTTACGTGTATCTTACTCACTTCAGCATGAACACACGAAGTATACCATACAGTTCTTACGTGTATGTTGCTTCAGCATGTACACACGAAGAATACCATACAGTTCGTACGTGTATGTTACTCACTTCAGCATGTACACACGAAGTATACCATACAGTTCTTACGTGTATGTCACTGCAACATGGACACACATAATTCAAACGCATATTGATAAACATATGATCAGTAAAACTCCAAAAGACACGTATGGTTGAAATATCGCAAGATATGTATGGCTAAACAAATACATATGCAAAAAAATAATACAAAAATAGACTATATACAAATAGACTTATACACAAATAGTTTCACATAAATAGACTGTGCACAAATAGACTGTTCATAAATAAACTAATCCAAAACATAAAAAGATAACCAGAAAAACTGCCGCGCTGAGAGTTCTTTAAAAATAAATAACTAAAGAAGAGGAAAACGAAATTAAGGAAATGAAAGAATTTCAAAATAAATCAATAATAATTATAAATGTTGATGCAGTCTCTCATTTAAAAAAAAAAATATCCTGGCCAGTAACGTAAAGTCATTGCCAGAAGGTAAAAATCTTGCATGTGTTCTAAAAATATAACTCACGCTTCAACAGCGCGCGTGCACATGAGAAACACACATACACACACACACAATCACACGCACACACACAGACTGCACGCGAGCGGTGTTTATGTCTGTACATAACATGCTGCTGTATTATGTGTCTTGTGCCGTGCTGATATCTCCCAAGAGATTATCTGGACAGTGTTGTTCAATGATAGTGGACAAATGCGCGGACGGCATGGTTAACGCAAGATGATGGGATCAATACACATGTGCGATCTATAAGTTTATGTTTGTTTGTTGTCTGCTGCTGTCTGCTTTCATTACTTCATTAGCACGTGCCTAGCTCTTGAAGCCAAAGTGAATTAACAAACAAATACAAACAATAACAACAAAAAAAAATTGATACAAAAAATTCAACGATGTCTAGTCAGTAGTTCACATGCATATATATACATATATGGTGGAATTTTGTTTCGTTTAACAGAGAAGCGAATGGAAGGTTTTTAAAAAAAGAGAAAAAAAAGGGGGGGGGAGGGGGAGGGAGGAGGGAAGTTGTATAATTGCCGAGACGGGGTGAGAAGAGGGTGTAAAGCCGGCACCGTTACCGGTCATTCACTTGTCCGGCAATTAGCTGGAGTGTTTGTTGACGGGATTAGAAGTCAGCTTGTTCGCAGCATTGTTCTACTGCCCTACCCCCCCCCCACAAATCACCCCCTTCCCCACCCTCCCCAGCGCCCATTGTCTCTGGTACCCATTGTCCGTCCATTCGTCGGTAGTCGGGGGAATACACCTCGCCGCCCTGCCCCGCACGTAATACATGCAGCTATATTTCAACTCACCATCAAGTCACTTGTAAATTTCAAACAACAATCTTCCATTCAAGACAGCCCTTGTACAGAATTCTTTTAGTAAGCTTTCAGTCGAGAAATCAGGGTTTCAGTCGAGAAATCAGGGTTTCAGTCGAGAAATCAGGGTTTCAGTCGAGAAATCAGGGTTTCAGTCGAGAAATCAGGGTTTCAGTCGAGAAATCAGGGTTTCAGTCGAGAAATCAGGGTTTCAGTCGAGAAATCAGGGTTTCAGTCGAGAAATCAGGGTTTCAGTCGAGAAATCAGGGTTTCAGTCGAGAAATCAGGGTTTCAGTCGAGAAATCAGGGTTTCAGTCGAGAAATCAGGGTTTCAGTCGAGAAATCAGGGTTTCCTTAGATTAGGGGGGAGGGGGTGAGGGGTGGAGGGGGGTCTAATTTATTTGATTATTTTTTTTTTTAATATACACATTACTTTGTAGGAGAAAGCTTTTTGTAAACTCATTTCTGCATGAGTTGATACGAATTTTATCAAAACTAAATACGTTAATTTTGAAGAAACATGTCTTGGTTCGAGGAATGCATCTAATTTTTACGCTATGCTAACAAGGACATTCTGGCTGACTAGCAACACAACACATATAAATATATATATATATGGGATTAAAAATAGATAATGTTGGAAACATCATAGAAAAAAAAATCGTTTAGCCAATGATAAACATTCAACGTTTATGAAACAACTGAAAATGTCTCCACTGAAAGTGGTCGTGTATTGGTTGTGTATTTTCACTTTCTGAATGCATCCCATATTTAATATTACGTGCCCATATGATATCTTTTACTACACTGTGTTAATGAGACGTCATGAAAATAATTTTTCATGTACACTAGGAGGGGGGAGGGGCTGGGGAAAAAAAGGGAGGGAGGGTGTGGGGGCGCATTCATGTCAAAACTCCAACTTGAGTGGATTTAATTTTAATGAGGAGGAGGTCGTGAGTTACATCCCCTAGACCGACACACACGGCCAGGTATTGTACAATTTGAAACGTGACGAGGTCCACTGAATCTTGTTGGGAGGTCCACTGAATCTTGTTGGCCATTGTAATTGTAAATGTTTTACATTACACCAGACTAAATATAGAACTATGTAGCATATAATAGTAATTAGTTCATCCCGTGACATTTTTTTAATGTCATAATAAACTGTATTTATACCAGACTTGTATCGAACTACTTGGCATAACAGAACATTAGTTATTCTGTGACATTATTTTTAATTAAATGTCACAAAAGTCTAAAAATAGGTGTTTAGGCCGACTAGAGGAAATAACAAAAAATTGGTATCTTTTTATTTGTACAACTGTCAAATTAAGTTGTGTATTCTTTGTCACGGTGACAGATTCATCACCAACCAGTAATAAAGTCATTTGTTTTGGGAATAATAATCCTGACTTTTTCGCTCCAGTTCTTAATAACGTCAGAGTCGGTCTGCGTGGTGATCTATTAATATCATCTACCGTTGATTGCCGGAGTGACAGTTGAAGACATGGCAGCAAGATACACATTTAAAATTTCATTTTCCCATGCCTCGGGGTGAAAATTCTCCTCAGTCAGCGTCAAGGAACCATCAAGCCTACCCAGACGGTGTTGTTTGCGCACCCTCCCCCCGACACACACACTTTGACAAGTCTACAGAAAAGATTCATTAACATTTTTTTCTATAAGCCTTTGAACCTGTAATATAATTTATTGCTCAATCGAACATTGTACTCTTTTAATCAAAAAACAATCAAACAACCCCAATAAAGAATGAAATATACGCTGAAAAAAGAAATGTACATACATCACTCAAAAGGTCAAAGTTTTTTATAATTTGTTTCTTTCGCTTTTTTATTTTTACAAATCTTAATTGAAAACGGCCATTAATGTGCGCACAGCAACAACAAACAAAAAGTTAATTACTAAATGTTTCAGTAAAAGAGGGGGCCAGTCATTACACAGCACTTGCAAAGCGACTTGTACCAGGGGCAGGCCACTCTGTTATGTTGACGTGAAACAGAGTAAGATAAGGGGCTGAGTGAGGCCAATAGTGGGGGTACAGTTTACAAACACTCTATTGTCAACTTTATTACCGGTACAGTGCCTCATTTCAACCACTCAACAAATCCTTGAGGGAAGAAAAAAAAATTACTTACCGCGGAGGTGAGACTGGTGGGGGTAACAGCTCCCGATATCTGATTGGCTCTTGCGTGTGTATGTGTGTCTGGACGGCAGGTGCCGTTAAATGAAGTTACGGTAAGGAAATAGGTAACAGAAATACGATATTTACACCGGGTAACTACTGAACGTAGGGTTGTTGGAAAAAAAAGAGACGATACGTTTTACTTTTATCGGCAGGGGCGAGACAAAGGGTCAGTTGAGGGCCCCCGGATGTTGAAGTGAATATCGGGAATCTTAGAAAGAGTGGCGTAATTTCTGGGGCCCCTTTGCAAGTCGGGGCCTCTGGTACGCCAGCCGTTAAATCCGCCTATGGATATCAGGATATGTCTAACCTGGCCAACACATTTAATGACAAACGATTTCACACAATAGCTATAAAGTGCAAGATACGATAAATCTGTGCAGAGCGCGAGGAGTGAATCAAAATTTCCCGGGACAAACCACGAGCATTGTCGCGGCTCAACACGGAGCACACAATCTTAGAGGCAGAGATCCAATAAATCTCGTGCCGTTTCTGCAGCACGGGGGGCGCCATAAATTTTTGGGGCGCTATCTACGCGGGGCGACATCATCGCCGTAATGTACCAGAACAAACGTCTCCTTCTGATAATGGAAATGAAGTGCTCCCCCTAGGGGGATAGAGAAAGTGTGGGGGTGGGAGTGGGGGAAGGGGGAAGTGACGCTGCACGTGATTGAAAGGGGGTTGAGGCTCTGGAGGAAATGATGACGTAGTTAAATTAGTCGGAACGTCGAGGCATTGATGAGGGTTTTTTTTTTTTTTTTAGGAAACATTTTTTTTTTAAAGAATGTTCTCGTAGAAACTGTTCTAGCGACAATAAAAGTTTAAATATAGACACTCGCCCAGGATTGCAAAACAACAGGTTAATGTAAGGAGACAGACATCGGAATTGGGATGGGGGCTTTATGTAGTGATAGGATTTAGTAACTGCAAATTTACCTCACAGTAGAAAAAAAAAAGAATAATTAATAAAATAAGAGTTAAATACCATACAAGTTCATTAAGCTCTGTCATGCGCAGTTGATTCTGCTGTCAACAAAGTGTGTTTGTTTCAATTTCGAAGTCTTCAAATTTGGTTCAGAAATAATTAAAACGCTGAAAACCTATAATTATTTTATGGTTTACTGTTTATATTCAAAGAACATTTGTCCAAAACTTCAACTCTTTTTATTTTTTGGAGAAAAGGGGACGTTGTCCTGTTCTAATTTCATGTTTTACCATCCACATCCAACGTTTTACTCCACCATTTTTGTTTTTGTTTTAATTATTATTTTGTCGTCATCACATTTTGTGTACCCGCTAGATAGGGCAGATCCAGTAAATTTTCTATTTTGTGCTCAGGGTAGGAGAGTGGAGGCTTAATGGTCGGGATCTGTGGAGAAAACTTAGAAAGTTCCGATAACAATTTTGTTTAGGGCCGTCTCCCCCGGGGGCCGACACTGTGATTGTTAAGGTGTTTGAGTGCAGCACTTGATTCAGTTGCAGTCTCGTGCTGCCATCTAGTGGGCTGTATTTCTTGCGTGTCTCGGAAACATGTAGCCATTGGATTATAGACATTTTTATTGTTTGCTGGGGGGGTGGGGGGAGAGACTAGTCGGTGGAGTGGGGGTCGAAGTAAAACGGGGCGTGAACAGGATTATTAATTTAACAAAGTCTTGCAGCTTGGTTGGGGGGGGGGGGAGGCTTATGGTGAATGTGGGAGGTGGATATTAATAGAATGCTTCAGAATGTCCACAATAATAAAACAAAAACAACCGGCGGTCGGGCGTACGGACAAGGCCGTCTTAAGGAATGTAGGTGATCAGTGCTTACAGGACAATTGACTTTCATTATTATCAGTGTTAGACTATGGGGTACATTGGATTCTAGTCAATGATTTAATATCAGCCACACCAGTGAGTAATATCAGCAACACCAGTGGGTAACATCAGCCACACCAATGAGTAACATCAGCCACACCAATGAGTAACACCAGCCACACCAATGAGTAACATCAACATCAGCCACGCCAGAGGGTAACATCAGCCACACCAGTGAGTAACATCAGCCACGCCAGCGAGCAACATCAGCCACACCAGTGAGCAACATCGGCCACACCAATGAGGAAACATATCTTATCTATGATACGAGAGGCGATTGAATACATCGCCATTAAAAAACAACTATTTTCATAAATTTACAAGAAAAAGTTTTAAAGTTGCAATGCTTTATTTAATTTATTTTTAAAACAATCATTCTATCGTCATAAAAAAAATAAATAAATAAAAGAGTCTGGATTTAAAACCAGAGGTGCCAAAATCACAAACAGTTGGAGACCCATCGACAGAGAATAACTAATTACTCCTTTCTGTGTCACGCCTTTAATTCATTCGCCAAAAAAAAAAAAACTCTTCTGTATTTCAATGACCGATCTTGATCACCCCGGTCCATCGTCAGTCCGACATATAAAGAAAACTTGTTCACTGTCATAGAGACAAAAAAGGCGAAGGTCTGGCCAATGAGCACTCATTTCATTTATCACAACACTGTCTAGACACCCCGGGGGTCGGGATGGGAGGGGGGCTGCCAACACAATAATCTAATGAGGGTGATGATGTGGGGATGAGTTTAGAAGGTGGGAGGATAAAAACAACATTTTCTGTCACCTGGCACAGTGGGACCAGACGTCCAAGTAGAGTTTGGTTGAACATGTGGATACTGTTGTCCACGAGGCACAAGAGAATGTTGGAACATGCACTGCCCACGGAATCACGATGGCAGTGGAACATGGCGGGAACAGAGAATGTTGGAACATGACGGGAACAAACATAATCTGGGTAGGTTGAGAAACGAAACTAAAAATTCTGCACACAAAAAGATTTAGTAAATACAATACAGTAACTGGTTTATAGCCGTTATTTCTTTATGAGTTTAGACACAAGCCTATACGAAATATGATAATTTAAATTCACTGGCTTATTATTTAGGGGGTGTATAAGTGTATATATTTAATATATTGTCAAATGTCCTGTGTAAATGCCGTCGGTGATTCCTGTCTGTGTATTAGACATGCCCCCCTCCCCATTTATTACAACCAAAGAGGTGCACGACCCCGATTCACTATTTAATGTTGAGCATAATTTAGTTTAGGATATCATTCCAAGTTGAGAACAGCTTTCCTTCAATGGTTCAAATCGCTATTAAGTAGCTAAATATTCCCAACGCTTTAGTGGGAGACCCTCAGAGGGAACCCTACAGGATCCCCTACATTGGGATCACAATCAATGAGTGGGGAAAAAAAACAGCTTTAAAATATCTAAAGTCACATAAAAAAAAAATACATAAAATTTAAAAATGTGACCGGTTGCTACTTTACCACCAGGACATCATCTGTCGTGGTTCTGAACTGGTGCTGAGGAGGAGGGGGGAGGGGGGCGTATTGAGGGAAAGGCCGGATGACCTACTCACTTTAATTCAAAATGAAATTGAGGAGGGAGGGGGGAGGATGGAGGGAGAGGGAGCGGGGTCGCGTTGGGAGTGTTGATGCCGATAGAGCAAAAGCCACGCCGGAAGAGTAAAAAAAAAACTAAACCGGGTATAGAAGTGGAGGTGCTATTGTTGAACAGGTTGTTGCTCCCCACGCCCCCTTCCCCCCACCCGCACCCATCATACACCTTAACAACAGGTGATGCGAGGCCGGCTACATCTCCAGTGAAGGTGGGGGGTGGTAGTGAACCCGTGAAGACATTGGTCATGACTGTCAAGCTTCACCCCCCTCCCCATCTTCCCCACCCACAAACGCCACTACCGTCTCTTTGTTACCCTAGCAGCTTGTGCTGAACTTTATCAAAAAAAAAAAAACCTCCACACACACACACACACGCCACCTACCAATCTATGCCTCTGGAAATATCGTCTGCTTCCCCTTTGCTATATAAAAAAAAATTAAATTCAACCATTTTGAATTTCCCATGTTGTGATCCTGGAACGTAGACTTGAAACAAACGTTTCGATATAAAAATAGAAATTACAAAATGGCTAATGACGAAACGAAAATAAAATGAAACATCGCACAAAACTTTAATAATATTATAGATTGAGACTAGTGGGCCACCAAACCTGGATCCAAAGAGTTTCGGATAATTGATAGAATCAATCAAACTCATGTTAAGTTGGCAGTACCGTTGAAATGAGGAGCCGTAGTTAGGTGACCCCTTGATGTAGACCGTCAGTAAGAATGTTATAGATTTCTGCAGCAGTGAGATGAAAGAATAATTCTTTTTCCGGTTTACAGTTCAATAATGAAATATGTTCCAATTAGGAAAATTACCTGGAAAGTATAGAGGGTTTTTTTTATAAAGAAAGTACATGAGAATGTGTATAGAACCATCCAACACCACCAGGAGGAGCTTCGATCAGAATTCTTTGTTCAATAATCATTATTTTATTTAATTTTTTTTTTCAAATCTGCTCATTAAAATATAGGAGAGACACGTCAACGGTGGTAAGCTTCACCATCATGTACGACAATCAACATCGCCTCGTTCTGTTTGATAGCAACACCGGAAACGCTGGTACACAGATCGGGTTATCACTCATCGTTCTGTTGAGGTGTGGGGGGGGGGGGGAACAAGACTAAGTTTATCACCACTGGTGGAGGGGGGGGGAGTCACGTGATATTTATCACTTTGTCCGCTCGTCAAGTGGCGGCAATAATAGATCTATGCCCGTGATCACTTTATAAGCTAATTGATTGATAAATGACACAGTACATCACAACAGTTGGCATTGGCCCAAAAAAAAAATATACATTGTCTGCGATCACCTCATTGACTTATCGGTAAATGACAAAAAGTCTTTAAAATTGAAACCAAGTAAAAATCCTAAGTACGGTTCTGAACTATCTAAGGTCAATGCGACGTTCCTTTGTGTATTTTACTAATAACATTATACTGTATACAGTCTCAGGCCTGTTTCAGTTCAAAACTTACTATTTAGACAGTGAAATACAACGAAAATAATACAGCTTTGACGGTTCTTTTTACTGCTTTCTTCTAATTACTGTAGTACTGCTTTCTTCTAATTACTTTAGTACTGCTTTCTTCTAATTACTTTAGTACCGCTTTCTTCTAATTACTTTAGTACTGCTTTCTTCTAATTACTTTAGCACTGCTTTCTCCTAATTACTTTAGCACTGCTTTCTTCTAATTACTTTAGTACTGCTTTCTTCTAATTACTGTAGTACTGCTTTCTTCTAATTACTTTAGTACTGCTTTCTTCTAATTAATAATTCCTTTCTAATCCAATCCCCGCCCCCATTTTTTAAGTAAGAACTGTTGACTTGCTTACTTTGCCCACTGACATCATTGTTATGTCAAACACAAACCATTGTTCGAGACAAAACTGGGATTGAATAATAAACAAGCAAAGCGAAACAAAAAATTAAGAATTTTATATTAATTTTCCCATAGCACTAGTGATCATAACTCTCCTACCACCACGCCCCCCTCAGGAAAAACCCGTAATAAATCGTTTTAAAACATAAGACATACTGAAGTAAATATGAACCTACAGTTGACTAACGGACTTTATTTTCTTCATCAAGTTCTTCTGTTTTGTTTCCCTTTGAAAACTAAAATCCCAAGACCGTTTCCTTTTCGCCCCAAACTAAATTTAGATGCTGGGGACCTGGGATCTTGGGATAAAATTCCTTCATACAAATATGACACTGTGTGAGTGTGTGTATGAGTGTGAGTGTGTGTGATATTGTGAGTGTGCTTGTGTGTGTGTGTGTGTGCGTGTGTGTTCACGGACAATGGATGACCTGAAAGTCCTGCACAGCAACAGGGAACGAGGCCACGGACAAAGACCTTCTTCACCTGAGTGTGAGAGTTGTGTTGAAGGGGGCGGCGGGGAGGGGGGGGGGTGTGCGCGGCACTGAAAGGTAGAAATTGTTGGTGGGGTGGAGAGCACAATGGTAGCGGGGAGGGGGGGGTTGAAACGGTGACCGTTGAGGGCTGGAGGAGGAGGAGGGAAGGGGGGGTATTGAAGTGGGGGTGGGCGGGAGGAACAATGGTTGCAGGGAACTAGGGGCTGAGGTGAGGCGTGGTGTCTACTCCCCTCCCCCCACACCCCTACAACAACTCCTTGGCGTCTCTCCCCCCCCCCCCTGGACGGAAACATAAGCAACAGGTGACCTGTTGACTCAATTCATACAGTGCATAATTAATTCAATATAAACAGCCAACTGTGCGCGCGCATAAACAAAGTCGCGTGATGAAGTTTACCAATCAGCAATGTTACACCCAATCAGAATATTAAATTCATACTAAAAGTAATTGGAGTATGACCAAAAGTAGAAAGCTGGCGGGGATGGGACGGGGAGGTGGATGCGATTTGTTTTGTTGTGATAAAAAAATGTATGAAATAAGTGTAATAACATATACGTGTAACTGACCGACCTAATAAAATTATCCATATACCAATGTATCGTATCATTCACATGGACCAATGTAATACGTATCAATATTGGCCAAACATTTAACTTGCTATATTGGTAAATATGGTTAATGCAGCCTGTATAAATATATTTATTTAAATACATAAAATAATGTTGTCCTATTTACAGTTTGTTTAAGTAAGCTGACATTGGATGACAATAACAATTTCCCCACCGTATAATAAAACATCAATCAGTAAGCAATAATTCTATCTGAGATTCAACACAGATGTACACCGGTACCACACTCAGACAAGCATCGCGTTGGTACATTTATCAATGATCACTTTCGATTAGTGTTCAATATTATTTCAGTCATCAGCAATCTTGCTTTTTTTTTTTACAGAAAGAAATTTTCAAGCACGCTAATTGGTTTCAATCAAATTACTAGAAATAACTTCATGTAGTATATCTTCTTCAATACATTTCTTATGGTAGCTTAGTGAAATATCTCAATTTAGGCCTAAAAAAGTGAGCGGAAGTCTGAAGGTGGATGAAACTTTGACTGAGCACCTCGCTACATACACTGAGTAAAATACTTTTGAAACGTATTCAAACTTAGCAGACGATATAAAAAACAATAACAACAACGTTCTAATGAAATAAATGGTAATTTGCAATACTAGTAATATGTCTATACATTAAACTAAATAGTTAGACCGAGTGTGTGATTTCTGCACTCGCTAGTGTGTTCCCAGTTTGACCTGTGGCTTCCCTCATCCCGTTATCAGCGCTTACCTTTCACGAGAGGCAGTACATTCCCAAGAGAAAGTAATCCAATATACACAATCCAAGCGTGAGGAATCATAGCTCACTGATCCAAGATTTAAAATCCTACGAATTGACATAGATGGATATATGTATCCACTGTGCTCTGCACATCACAACCGTGTATTATCCACAGAAACCATAGTATAATAATCCACACCGTGCGGCACACAGTTAAAAATACAAAAACAACCGAAAACTTTCGCAGTTTTCCCCCTCGACTTCTAACAGCGCTATATGGGTTTACTCATAAAACTTTTTTTTTTCCGCTAACCCCCCCTGTTTGCTGCGAAGGAAAAAAAATTACTACGCATTTCACCTGTCGGAACTATTTAAAAACTTTTTACTATTATGAAAACTGAAATAAACCGTCTGTTGTAAATTTTTGAATTTGCCGTATGCTGACTTTGCGCGCTGCGTTTCATTGAATAATCCGTTGATAATATAGAAACATCCACTTTATCGTTCAGGGATATAGTTCCCCCGCGCTTGTCTACTGCGTGACGCGGTGCCCCCATTTCACCCAAAAGTGTAGAGACGGCTCGCGCGCTCATTGGCTTGAAGTTATGAAAGGAGCTCGAAGCGAGGGGGGAAACTGATTTTTTTTGTTTCTTGCATCCAAGAAGGCCGTCTGCACCCCTTCCCTCTCTCTATCACCGCTTCTGGCTTTTCCTACTATCGGTGTGTTATGTGTTAGTGCTTGTGTGTTTTTTTTCCCCCTTACATTTCCTCCCTACTCCATTTTGCACTCTCCCTCTCCTCCTTTCCGAACAACATGAATGTAAAGCAACAATAGTGCATGTTACTGAAATAACAACATAGTATGTAAATCATTATCCATGGATAGTTTATTTCTTTATTAGCTATCAGTCTGGATGAGATCAATTTGATAAGTTAACTAGTTAAAATTCAATTTGATGTGTAATATACATGTATATATATTGGATATTTCCATTTTAATTATATTGTCATGTACTTGTCTCAGTAATAACACAACAACGAATGGTTATAGATTGTTGTTTTCGTCTGTACAATATGTGTATGTTAACAATATTTAGACCTTAAGTATGAAATATTTTTTTAAAAAATTAGCAAGGCAAATGTAAACAACTTAAAAAACGCTACTTTTTTTGTAATTATTTAATTCATTTTTTTTAAAGAATAAAACTTGCTATTGTTGCATACTTCCATGTTATTTTGTTAATCAATATAAGACTGTACATAAAGTTTCACTATTTCGCGATCTTCAGCAACTGTGAGACTTCAGCCCCTCCCCCCTCTTATTTCCACTTTGTTGTATCATCCACATTTATTTTTGTATTTAATTCTCTCTTTATACTTGTGTGACTTATGTTTTTGTTTTGTTTTTTCAAAATCACACAAACATGTCTTTGTAAGGGAGCTGCGCGTTTCACAGTTCCAGCGGCGTGGTGTTTGGCTTTTGTGCTAACTAGCAATTCAATACGTAGCTACATGAGAGGCTGCAAGGAGAGAGAGAGAGAGAGAGAACTGTCTCTGCCACAGTGCCGACTCATTTTTAAATGAATAAATCAAGCTTGAACTGTAACAATTTTAGAGTATAGTAGATCATAGTCAATCATAATAAGTATCAGGTTCTGAACAAATGTTCAGTACAAAGAAGCTGTTTGGCTGTTTACATGTTATATAACGCAAAAAAAGCCAAAAGTTTACACTCTCTCTTTGAACTTTCTGTTTATCTGCGGGTTGAGACTTTGTCTCTTTGATCAGGGGGTGGGCAAACTACGGCCCGTCTACATGTAAATGTTGCGATCGTATGTCGGTGTTAATTCTCTTTGTTTAGAGTATTCGCTATATTTTTGAAATTTTATTCAGACTATTTGATTCGAGTCTATGGATATTAAATCAGTTTTATCGCTCCAGAATATTAGTTAAAGCTGCTTGACCTACAAGCAGATTATGACCTGAAGGAGAAATTCAAGTCAGTTCCTTTGTTAGAGTTTTCAGGATGTTTGTCAGCAGCGGCATTTACACACCTAAAAAAAACTTTGCTGCCAAGCTTTTGTCACCAGTTGGGTCCACATACATTTGTGAGCAAGCGTTTTCTTGTATCAAAATAAACAAGCCTAAGAGCAGATCGATGTTGACTGATTGCAATTTAAATGCAGTCATGCGAATTACAACTAGTAAACTGGTTCCACAGTTCCAGAACATTATCCAAATTGTGATCAGTTACATACTTCTCATTAATTATAATTGTACTCTGGGGTCAGCTTGTATGTAAATTGAGTTCCTTTGTCTTCGTAATTATTATGACAGGCAGCAATAATTTTTTGTTAAAATAATTATGAATAGTAAAGTCTTATTACCAAACTAGCAACTGATTAAGTTTGTATTTTAAAATGTAACGTGCATGTGTAATATAGTGGGAATGTGAATTAAAATGACAATTACATATGTATTATGTTTAATTCATATTTTCATACGTTGTAAATTGTAATTGAAGTAGACAAAATATATATGCGGCCCGCCAATAACTATCAAGTTTTTAATGTGGCCCTCCATAGAAAAAGTTTGCCCACCCCTGTCTTAGATAAAGTTTACACCCCCCACACCATTTATAACTTTATATAACAACTATAATGACTCTTCCCCTCCCAATATTATGTAACAGGCTAGGTTATTTTTGGTTTCGGGCAGATCCGATTTTTGTCATGATTGTATTTTAAACTGGAATACTGTTGTATTAATTCTTTATTTTCGATTTAACGCAGAACCCAAATCGCTATTATTTTATTAGATTTTTCAATGTGTATAAAAGTAATAAAATAAAGCTTTCGTTATATAACAAAATCCCTCATACATAGGAATATAATAAAACCGAAACCACCACCACCACCCCTCTCCCAACCCCATAAACATAAAGCAATATGTGAACGGCCACATACAAGTTTGTTTCATTCTACACAATTTGAAAACAAAGTCTAAAACTGTCCGCACACCTCCACCCCCCCCCCACACACACACTAATTTTAACTATGAGCCGCCACAGACTGACGTCTCAACGTATACGGCAACTCAGACAGTTTCCCTTGGCGCACAACTCGCTCTAAGGGTGCCATCAAAGATATTCTTTGTGAAAAGTACAGTGCCGAACCTGGGGATTTTGGGGCCCGGGGGGGGGCTTGGCATCTTAATGAGTTAATGCACTTAATATTTAATGTAAAATAATTTAGGGCCCCCCCTCAGGCTGGGGCCTGGAGGACTTTCGAATTAGGACCCCCCTCCCCCACCCTAGGTACGCCTCTGGTTCTAAATTATTTGTAATTATGCCTAAAAAAGGCTTCAGTTTTACAGACTGACGTAGGTTTTGCCATCTACTGGACATATGATAAATACTTGAGTAAGAAAAAAAAATATTCCGGCAAGTAATGGACAACAACTATTGGTGGTCGTAGGACTGTTAAATGAGGAACCTACAATAATAGACAGAAATAAGACACTAGAGATAACGGGCGATAACTGAGGCGCGACAGTAATATGTAAGACAGAAGGGCAGACCAAGAAGAAGGGATAGATGAGGTCGAGAAATTCCTTAAAGACATATTATGAGTTAGAGAGAGGGGAGGAAAGTTGGAAGGGGATTAACACGGCAGGATAATGACAATACAAGCGCTGTAGTGGTAAAGAAAGAAGAAGAAGATTCTTGTGTTTATCAGAGCCGTAGCTAGCTATTATGGCACCCCGTGCGAGTTACATATTTCAGCGCCTTAATCCCCATCTGAAGAGTGCACACACACACACACACACACAATTAGCACCGCTCTTTCAGCGTCCCTTCTTAGTTCGGTCCCTGTGCGGCCGTACAACCCACAGCATACATATATATACACTAGATCGCTTATGCTTATTTAATAGAGACCTAAAAAGTGTTAAATTTGCGGACCCTAACTTTAAAAAGAGAAGAGTACAATTCTGTACAGAATTCTGTATTTTTTACCGAAAAAGATTCCTTCCTTTTACTTAAAAAAAAAATCCCCATTCATGCAAAGAGGTTGGCGCTTTTAAAATCTACTGATGTGTCCGAGGGCATTTTATTAAATGTTAATTGAAAAAAAATACATTTGAAAATGTTTTAAAGCATACAATGCAAAATGTCTTCTGCTATTAATTTCGGTTACTTAAGATTTCTATGCGTACAACGTCATCATAGTTGCAAAGAATTTGTTAAAATATATAGGTTATACTCATTGTATTCGAGCACCGACCATATACCTCGTTTACATAGCCCGTAAGCGATCTGGTCTTATGTATCTATGCCCACACAGTAACCTTCCGACTTTACTTTCTGTTCATCATTGTTAAACTTAGTAAAAAAAAAAGATTTCCAGTCTATTTGATACAGTGCTGTGTCGTACGGATAGCCAAAATATGAAAACAACTATTGGCTCCTGCTGACAAAAAGTAACCCCTCCCCTCCCCAGCCAAAACAAACGTATGTCCAGTTATGGTATTTATCGGCATAAGAACCACGTCAGGTACTTTTAACTCGCAGCTAGAAAGACTTAAGACCGACCCTGTTTACATGTACTTTTAACTATTCAAGTTGACATTCGTACCCTGTAGCTCAGTAGATATTAAAAAAAAAAGATCTTCATGAAATGAAAAAGTATATAAAAAAAACTTCAATGAGCCAATAGCTCTCAAAGTGTGGGTCGCGTCTGATTTGAAGTGGGCCCCGAACTGATTTGAAGTGGGCCGCGAACTGATTTGAAGTGGGCCGCGAACTGATTTTAAGTGGGCCGCGAACTGATTTTAAGGTGGCCGCGAACTGATTTTAAGTGGGCCGCGAACTGATTTGATGTGGGCCGCGAACTGATTTGAAGTGGGCCGCGAACTGATTTGATGTGGGCCGCGAACTGATTTGAAGTGGGCCGCGAACTGATTTGATGTGGGCCGCGAACTGATTTTAAGTGGGCCGCGAACTGATTTGATGTGGGCCGCGAACTGATTTTAAGTGGGCCGCGAACTGATTTTAAGGTGGCCGCGAACTGATTTTAAGTGGGCCGCGAACTGATTTGATGTGGGCCGCGAACTGATTTGAAGTGGGCCGCGAACTGATTTGATGTGGGCCGCGAACTGATTTGAAGTGGGCCGCGAACTGATTTGAAGTGGGCCGCGAACTGATTTTAAGTGGGCCGCGAACTGATTTGAAGTGGGCCGCGAACTGATTTGAAGTGGGCCGCGAACTGATTTGAAGTGGGCCGCGAACTGATTTGATGCGGACGCCCACAATCTCAAAAAAAAATATTAATTTTTACTTTTCTTTCTTTCATTCATTTTTCTTTTTACATGTGGGTCGCAAAAACTTCATCATCGAGTCACAAAGAGCACAAGTGTGAGAACCACTAACGTATATTAGGGAAATTAAATGAAAGTGAAAAAGAATTAAGCCCACTCCTAAAAGCAAACAATCTCTCTATCATATACTTCATACACAAAGAATCAATGTTCAACCATCAAACAGCGGCTATGGATGTTCATGTGGGACTGACTATTAGAGATTAGTACATATATTTTAAACTACGTCATAAAAGCTATTGACACCCGATATGATGTTTATCAGGCGGCTATTGACACCAAATATGATGTTTATCTTTTATTTCTTTTTTTTTTTTCTGTTCCTTCTTTACAATAGTGACGATTTACCCATCATAAACTTTTAATTTTTTTTTTTAACCTCCGCCTACAACCCTCCCGGCTATTATGGACTAGCTCCATTTTCCCATGCGTTTAAATATTACCCAAGTTTTCTCATGCCCTCAGTCTATTCAAATTCAATGAACCGTACATTTCTAGATTTACATTCATCATTATTTTTCAATTCATTAGTTACTCCCCCCCCCCCTCGAAACCCTCGCCTTCGTCTTTTCTTTTTTTCTAAGCATCTCACCTTCTTCTCTAACACACGTCGAAAATAAATACCCCCCCCCCCACCAAATCCACCAGACGCACACCCGCCTTCGGTTGCTTCAATTTAAATGATATTACTACATTTTCCCCCCAATATTTATAGAATCCGCCACACACACACCTATACACATCCCCAAGCTCTGCCCTTTATATTTTTTTTTCAAACGGAGCATTTCAGTTGGAGTGAGTCGTATTTAAATACTCCCCAATAAAAGAACTCACGTAGAATAAGTGTCCCTATTTGGTTGGCTCAAGCACGTGCAGCGGCCATGTTCAGTGATCAACCAACGGATTATGACGCTATTATTCCGTCACCAGCCGGCGCGTGCATGGGTGTAAGGTTTGCTCTTAGCCGGGAACACCCTGTATTTTTTTTTTAAGTCTGACGAGTGCAGAGTGTCATTTCTTTCTTTCTTTCTTGTTTTTAAATCTACCGGGAACTCAAATAAAAACATCGGTCTCAGACATTGGGTAGTAATGATAAAAAATATTTACCGTACTTAATGTAATAACTTGTTATGATTTATTCATCTTATTATATACTTAATATTGAGATCATAGCAGTCATTAATTATGGGGGGGGGGGACCCTAGACAGAAATTCCAGAGATTTGGGGAGTTGCCGTCCGTATGCAAAATTACCGGGGGGGGGAAGGGGGCGACTTCTTAGCACTAGACTAAATAGGAATTAATGCTTGAAGGGGAGTCATTTTTAAATGGGGGACCTATGTTGTCTTGTCCTGTTTAAAATATCATTAAAAAAGGCTCTGATAAAGATGAGCTTTATATTGTTACACAGGGCCGTTTTAACGTATGGGGCCTCTCGGGCAGTTGCTCACGGGTACACCCAGTAAAGGCCCCCCACAAGCTAATCGTTCATATAGACTACATTTGACTCTTTTTAGTGGTTGACGTAGTGGTCCAGCGCATTTGTTTAACGGAGGTCCTCAAAAATGGTGTAAGAATATCAGATGCGTACCTAGGATGGGGGAGGGCCCCAGCTTGAGGAAGGCCCCCTAAACAAATTTTACATTAAATATTAAGTACATTATCTCATGTCATGGTGTCGAATGTCAAAATGCAGGGGCCCCCCAAAGAGGCCAAGCTTCTTCCCGGTCCCACAAATCCCTTGGTTCGGCACTGAAGAATATGGTGATTAGTGTTAGTATGTATTATACTGGGCTGCCGTCAGTCATCTTCGAACCCACACAGCCCCCTCCCCCCCCAAATCAACTGAGGCCCATCTGATCATACACAACAACCATTGCTAGGTAATGGTATACCATCTGATCATACACAACAACCATTGCTAGGTAATGGTATACCATCTGATCATACACAACAACCATTGCTAGGTAATGGTATACCATCTAATCATACACAACAACCATTGCTAGGTAATGGTATACCATCTGATCATACACAACAACCATTGCTAGGTAATGGTATACCATCTGATCATACACAACAACCATTGCTAGGTAATGGTATACCATCTAATCATACACAACAACCATTGCTAGGTAATGGTATACCATCTGATCATACACAACAACCATTGCTAGGTAATGGTATACCATCTGATCATACACAACAACCATTGCTAGGTAATGGTATACCATCTAATCATACACAACAACCATTGCTAGGTAATGGTATACCATCTAATCATACACAACAACCATTGCTAGGTAATGGTATACCATCTAATCATACACAACAACCATTGCTAGGTAATGGTATACCATCTAATCATACACAACAACCATTGCTAGGTAATGGTATACCATCTGATCATACACAACAACCATTGCTAGGTAATTGTATACCGTCTGATCATACACAACAACCATTGCTAGGTAATTGTATACCGTCTGATCATACACAACAACCATTGCTAGGTAATTGTATACCGTCTGATCATACACAACAACCATTGCTAGGTAATTGTATACCGTCTGATCATACACAACAACCATTGCTAGGTAATGGTATACCGTCTGATCATACACAACAACCATTGCTAGGTAATGGTATACCATCTGATCATACACAACAACCATTGCTAGGTAATGGTATACCATCTGATCATACACAACAACCATTGCTAGGTAATGGTATACCATCTGATCATACACAACAACCATTGCTAGGTAATTGTATACCATCTGATCATACACAACAACCATTGCTAGGTAATTGTATACCATCTGATCATACACAACAACCATTGCTAGGTAATTGTATACCATCTGATCATACACAACAACCATTGCTAGGTAATTGTATACCATCTGATCATACACAACAACCATTGCTAGGTAATTGTATACCATCTGATCATACACAACAACCATTGCTAGGTAATTGTATACCATCTGATCATACACAACAACCATTGCTAGGTAATTGTATACCATCTGATCATACACAACAACCATTGCTAGGTAATTGTATACCATATTCCAGTATTTGATGGAGACCACAAAGGTCTAAGCCCTACCCCCCCCCCATCTATGTGTGTTCTTGATGCACCCACCATCCATCGCCCCTGGTACTATACAGTTAGCCTATGACGTTGTTATATGGATTTTGTCCATCATATTCATTACACGCTGATTTATTTTTCTATGCCTGTCAACCTCGAACATATCAGATTGTTGTGAACGTCGTCATACAGTTCACACCAGACACAGCTGTCATAAAGGCAATTAAAACAAGACACCGGCCGCATTAGTGATATTTAATTACACTCAATGGATGTCATTCTATAATACAGCTTCAACTTTATCTGTTGGGCTATGGGAAATTTTCATGTCACACCTCTTCCAGCCCTGAAACATGTTGACACAACATATCAACACAAACACAATTATTACCAGGGCCGGACTAGCCATTAGGCTAATAGGACCATAGACTTAGAACATGAACAAAATCGTCCTTCATCTAGTGCAGGGGTCGGCAACCTTTTGAGACGGAAGAGCCAAAAGTTAAAATGTGCATTTTTTTCTCAGTTTTTAAAGAGCCACTAAAATTTTTGTTTCAATATTATGGTATTTGATTAGGCCGCAATTTGACATCGAAAGAACCACAACTTGACATCGAAAGAGCCGCATGCGGCTCTCGAGCCGCAGGTTGCTGACCCCTGATCTAGTGTGATAATCAGGGTGGTATTGAGGTTACTGCGGGCTCTCACATATCACTTTATCTTTTTCTTCTTCCTTTGGCTCTACAGACATTTAGGGCCCAAACTACTCTTCTCCACTTTTCCCGATCCATGGCTTTAAGGTCTTTCTCTAACTTCCTCTAACCATCTGCTTCTTGTTCTGCCCTTAGGCCTTTTCTCATTGAGTGTTGGGTTTATCTTACAAGTGTGATACGATTGGTCAATTTGATCACAATATTAGGCCCTTTCTTTAGCAAGAAGCCGTAGTCCCACAATAATCACAATACCGTCCTGATTATCCAATATGATAAGCATAGTGTCTGTGTACACTTTATTTATTTAGTACAGATACAATGATGTAACAATGATGGGCAACAAATCTTAAAAAAAAAGGTTTTATGGAAAGGGTGTTCAACAAATTCAATGGATGTTTCTTATTCTGTTCATATATGTAAACAACAAATTCAATGGATGTTTCTTATATTGTTCATATATGTAAACAACAAATTCAATGGATGTTTCTTATTCTGTTCATATATGTAAACAACAAATTCAATGGATGTTTCTTATATTGTTCATATATGTAAACAACAAATTCAATGGATGTTTCTTATTCTGTTCATATATGTAAACAACAAATTCAATGGATATTTCTTATTCTGTTCATATATTTAAACAACAAATTCAATGGATGTTTCTTATTCTGTTCATATACGTAAACATCATCAATTCATATAATTATTTTTAAAAAAAGATTAAAAATAATAATAATAAGCCTACAACAAATTTGTTATAAATGACAGAGTTAATAGGAAAAGATTCTTCCTGTTAAATTAATAATTCTGAAAAAAAAAGTGAAAACTAGAATTAAACATAAGGAAAACCAGTTCGTTCAGTTATTTGTAAGTTTGTTATGGCTGAGAAGATGAACAGTTTTAGCCGTAAGGCGTTGTATGTATTCGTTTTTTTTAATGTAATAAACCCAGAAATTGTTATGTTGAGGTATGTGTTTAGTTTGGTAAACTGCGAGACTGTTTAGTTGGTATAGTTTTTGTATAAATTATAATTTAAGACCAAAGATTGTGAAAATGAATAGATGGATAAATTGGTGTCCACCAAGTGCAGGATTTACGTATAAGCTACACAAGCTATAGCTTAGCCCCCCCCCCCTTCTCGTCACAAACCATTAGTGAAGACAGTATATTGCGGATGACCAGATCAGGCAATAGCCAGTGATGGGCAAAAGTTACAAAATTTTAACCAAAATGTAACTAACTTTTAGCTAAACTCTTTTTAAAAAGTTAAATAGAAAGTTTAACTTTTTTAAAAAAGTTTCGTTAAATTATCAGTTTAACTTCCTTTCAATTTATTGAATATTTCGGAAAATTTCAAATTATCATGTGAAAATTTTGTCTTTGGCCTTTTTTTATTCATGAAATTTCTTTATTTAACGTCTTTGGTTTTTGTATTTCCTTCTACACTTTGGGCACGTTGTTTCGATCAACCGGTGCACCACAACCGCAATTGTTATGAAACAGTCGGTTTTTTCATGATGCTTCAGGATTTTTACAACGACTTGGTTGATTTCAAAATGGCCGACATAATGAACACATTTTCACACTTTAAAATTAATGGTGCCATTAATTAATGTGCTTATAAATGGTTTAGAAGCACGTTTCCAAGAAGTTTTTAAATCTGATGATTATAATTTGGCAACTATGCTCCTACCAAAGTTTAAATTAAATTATCTAGAGCCAAATGAGAGATTCTCAAAGAAAGAACTACTCATACAGACTATACAGCACATGACAACTTCCGAACTAGAGCCAATGGAAACTCAAGGTGGAACACATGCACTTTTGTCATCAGATGTACAAGATGATTTATACAGTTACATGCATGAAGATCAACAGCCAGCAAATACAGTTGACATTGTCAGTGAAGTCGAACTTTATTTAAGAAAACCTTCCACAGAAAATTCTTCATTGCTTTCATATCCACGATTGGCTGCTGCATTTTGCATTTCCAGTAGTGCAGCCGTTGAACGACTTTTTAGTATTGCGGGCCAAATTTTAACATCTAGAAGGTGTAAAATGTCCGATGTTCTTTTTGATGAATCAGTTTTTCTTAGATATAAATAAAAAAAAACTAGTTTGAGAGTTGTCATTGTTATAAATCTTTTGAAAATGTTAACATTATAAACAAAATGATTAATGTGAATAATATTGATATGTTCATTAATTTACCTATTTATTGTTTATTAAACCTTTAAAATTTTCATTCAAAAATATGTTTGTGAAAATTCACTTGAATTAAAAAGTTAGTGCAAAAAAGTTAAACTAAAAAATAAAAGTTTTAGTTAAAAGTTACTCTTTTGATAAAAAGTTAGTTAACTGAAAGTTTAACTATTTTTTAAAAAGGTAGTTACATCAATAGTTTAACTATTAATTTTTAGTTACTGCCCATCACTGGCAATAGCTTGTGTCTCACGTAATATTAAAAAAAAAAAAAGAAATAAGGGGACAGAACCTAATGGCGCTGACTCACAACAAGGGTTGTCGCCAGCTAATCTGCACCCAGTAGTATCCCCTCCCCTCATCACACACACACACACACACACACACTCACACACACACACACACACACACACACACACTTCCACCAATCGCTGTCATTATACGGCAGATTAGTGTGATAACTCTGACATATAATTCAAGAAATAGGAATTCAAAAGTTTTAAAGAAACTATCAGAGTTTGGATTAAAGACAAATGAATTCCCTGGAGCAGATAATCTTTTAAAATAAAGACAAATAAATACATTAGAAGGGTTCCATTGGCTTTACGCAGTCCACTGGCAAGTGGGGGACCCAATCATACATCTTTAAACTATGCTGTCAATCCGCCTCTGATTACTTTTAAGAGAGCCGTTCTAATAGAAAGACAAATTGGCAACCGTCTGAACAGTGCCGAACCTAGGGATTTGGTGGATCGAGGGGATTAACCTCTTTGGGGGGGGGGGGGGTCCCTGCATTTTGATATTCGACAACATGACATGAGATAATGTACATGGTATTTAATGTAAAAAAAAAATTTGGGCCCCCGCCTCAAGTTGGGGCCCTGGGGGGGATTTTCGAATTTGGAACCCCCCCTTCCCCCACCCTAGGTGCTCCTCCGCGTCTGAATGATCCCACTGACAAAAGGATGTCTTGCAATATTAATTTATATTTAATCTAATGTAAACATGGACCTTCAATAGGTACATTGACCAAAGGCTTCAAAACATCTCTGAAAGTCTCTGTCTATAGCTTCCCTCCCCCCAGCTCCCCCCCCCCCCCCTTAGATATAAGAACGGCTTTGTTTACAGATACCTATTTTTAAAATTATTTTTATCTATTAGTTTACCGGCAGATGTCCTGTTTATTCTCTTTGTTCTAACCCAAAATCACGTGTTTTATTCCTTGTAAAAATGTTTTAAAATAAATCGCATTGAATAATTTGCGAACATCTTCCACCACGCGATCACAATACAAGCGCCACCACGACCTTTTCATCGTCATACAAAGAAAGAAAGGGGAGAAAAAAAAAAGGAAGGCCGTTGAGCTTAGTGGGTGCGTTTATCAGAGAGACTACGGTACGGTAAAAGACGAGACATGCAAATTTTGATTGGGTATTTTTGAGTGTGTACCATTGAAATTCTTAAAATGCCTTTCAGTTCCCACGGTCGACAGTATCAGTGTTGTTGTCACACTGTGATGACTCTGAATGATGTCATAAAGTATCGCATAAATCTTTTTTCATTGTCGATTATTAAATAAACACCCCCCCCCCCCACAATAGCTATTATTTATATATTTTATAAATGTTCATATGATTTATGAACGAAATATAACTTTTAATTTAACAAATAGACTACAGTAGTACCGTAATGATCACAATAAGTACCGCCTATGTACTGCTTTTCAGAACTTTACTGATTACGGGCAGAGGCTATGAGATATTTGAGGCACTTTATTTTTCTCTGTCATTGCAAAGGGGTCCAATATTTTATATTGCGCCAAAGGGGGGGGGGGTCTATCAGTCCACTATGGCGTGTTGGGGCCTCCATATGATCAGATTTATACATAAAGGGGGCTTTTTACTATTTAGGGGGCTGGGGGGGGGCTATGCGGTCACCTTGTTTACCTATTCACAAGAGTGGCTCTGTTTACGTAATATATCAACAGGATTATTACCAGGGCTGGATCAACTATTACGCTAAAGCTTTAGGCCCTAAACAAAAATCGGCCCTCATTAATCAGTTGATCTCATAATTGTGATATGTTTAGTCATTTTGTTCGCACAAATAGGTCCTAGTAGGCAAGAAGCTCAAGGCCCAAAGTAATGTCAATCCAGCCATGATTTAAAAAAAAAATGTGTTTGCAGTAGAAAGCTTGATGTCTCTACCTAATGTTTCTATGTATGTCAGTGAAATCCTATTGAATGAGGCGTACGAGAAAAATTTAGAAAATATTGTTACAGAGGTAAACAAGTTGTGTTTTGATGTGTTGAAATAAAAGGTCACGTGTCAGGAAATAAGTCAGTGTCCTAGTGAACGTATAGCCTGGAGAGTAAGAATAGGATCGCTGAGAACTTGATTAAATATAGAGCTCAGTGAGTAAATCTATCTATCTATCTAAATATCTATCTATCTATCTATCCATCCATCTATCTATCTCCATCTATATATTTATATCTATCTATCTATCTATCTATCTAATCGTATATGGATATAGCCAGAGGCGGTGCGTGGCTAAAATAAGTGGTGGCGCTGCTTCATAAAAATGTTCAACTTTCTTTTTGTGCAGAAGGAAACAAAGTTATATAAAAAGAATAGTTATTCAGAAACATAACACGGTCCTAAAAGAACAAAATCATACTTTTTTACTTACTATAAACTTAATGTATCTTTAACTACTATAAGCTACAGATTAAGCTTGATTATTTGACTATTTATTCGAAAAAAATTTGGTCAGCACTGCGCCTGCGACAGTGCTCTCTATCCATTCCATTGCAGCCTGCGTTTATGTGTTGTGATTCACTCAGAAGCCACATACCACGCCGCTGGAACTGTAAGAAGCACAGTTTCATACAAAGAAATGTGTATCCTTTTTGATAAACTGGTGAACGGCTGGACATTAGGATTAAGCATTATAGTTTGTAAAAGTATAATGGAAGAAATTACAGAAAAAAAACTACAACTCGTGATATTGCATGTCATCAATTTGGCCCGTTAGGGCTAAGGGGACTTTACTTTTTTTTTTACTATCTACCAGTCTATCTGTCTGTTTGTATCTCTTTGATAATGTCTGTCAGTATGTATGTCTGCAGAAGCGTCAATTCGGGTACCGCTTGTGGTCGGAGGAGTAATGCGTGTCTGTATATGTATAGAGTCTATAATGGTGTCCAGATCCTAGAGGGGGCAACTGCCACCTTCCCACAACCGACGCCCATGTATGCCTGTCTGTATGTCAACCTCCTTTACTTTGCTTTATGTGAATATTTTCCCATTACCAGACTACTGTTTTTTGTATTAGCTAATATAAAATATATTTCTTTCTGAGCATCTGCCTCTGCCTGTCTGCCAACTGGTTTGTGATGCCTGTCAAGTTTGACATAACTCTCAATCGAATAGACTTTTGAGTCAATAAACTTTGCAGTTTTCTAAGGAAAATAAAATATTGATTTAATACATTTACTTTAATTACTTGTTGGCGATGTCATTGAGTTTTTATTTTCGACATAATTAATTCTTTTTTTTAAAAGCAATTTAAGGTAACCTTTTATAATAATCAGCTAAAGAATATACACATGTTTGTATGTTTCTTAATTTTGTATATTTCAGATTATTACATATTTATTAACATATTTATATATCAGTTAATAATTTTTTTAACGAAACATTATTCAAATGTGTGATTTACAATTAAACAGTCGAAGTAGACATTAAAATGAAAAAAAGTAAAGAAAAAAAAAAAAAAAAATAAATATAGTGCAAATATTTATACAGATTATTAGGGAGCGACCGATATGCCTTTTTACCGATAGTCCGATACCGATATTTTCCCCCAGCATTTTTACCGATACCGATACCGATATTTTATTTTTAGGGGCTGTCCATTATTTATGTCAACAAATTTTTGGCGATTTTTACCTCCCCCCCCCCTTGTCAACAACTTGTCAAACTTTCCGAGACCCCCCTATAAAATAACGTCAACATTTGATTACCCCCCCCCCTAAAAAGGTGGCTTCCAAAATGTTTATGTGGCAAAATTAGTAGGAATATAGTTAGTTTGATTAAAATACTGAATGTTCAGCGAGTGTGTAACACAGAACTACAAACGCTGCTTAATTTTCCTATTTATTAAGTAATTATATTAAATTTAAAAAAGTAACATTGTTGACGTCAACTTTTCTTGATCTCCCTCCTCTCCCCCTTGTCAACAATTGTCAAAAATTTTGTTGACGTAATTAATGGACAGCCCCTTAAGCAACAACAATGCCAATTGCCAAACACGTGTTTTTCTCGTGCTAATACAGCTAATGACGTATGTCAACCCATGCTTACCCCTTCCCTGTCATATTTCGTGACACTTCCCCCACACGTAAGTCTTGTTCCCCCCCCTCCCAACTTCCCATCCCAACAAAAAATACGCACAGATGTTCACTAATTGTATCATTCAAGGTCATACATTAGAAATTAAGAAATGCCAATCCTATTGTTTCAAGGTCGTATCTCTGATGTATACGTGACAATTTCATTGTACGGGTTTTTTTTTTCCTTTTTTTTAAAATCTTGTCTGATCTGGTTATAGAATTGGGTTATATACTGATTTTCTTTTCTGCAACTCTGTTGTGAAAAAAAAAACAACAATGTATCGGCAGCCAAAAAACGGCCGGTCCGACAGTTAACCCATAGTGCCTATATCGGTTCGACTATCGGTCGCTCCCTACAACAATCGGCCGATCCGATATTAACCGATAGTGCCAATATCGGTCCGATACCGATAGCGATCCGATTATCGGTCGCTCCCTACAGATTATCATTTTTAAAAAAATATACGCGTGTGTGCCCTTCTAAATGTATAGATTATATTATTGCTATTAATAGACTAATGTAAAGACATATCTAGCTCAACATATTGTAATCACCCACGCTTTGAATTTTAGCAATGATACCTTATATAAATATTAGTATTAAATAATATTTTTTTTTTAACTTATGGTGCATTTGTTAATTGTAACAACTGACCGCCAACCAGATAATTGGTGTTATTTGGTTCTTGTATAGGTGAAGCAAAATATATAGATCAGTGATAGATAAGTACTCTGACTACTCTCCCTTCGCCAACTTCCGGAAATTTTCACGTTGTTTTGTTGTGATTTTACATAGCTAGAAAAAATGGTTCGAAAGTTAAAATTTCACGAGAAAAAGCTTCTCAAAAAAGTAGATTTTCTCTCTTGGGAAGTTGAAAACAATATTCATGAAATTAAAGTTATGAAAAAGTTTTATATTCAGAGGAGGGAAGATTATACATTGTGAGTTTCCTTTTTTTTCTACTAAGAAAATGTAAAATCTTATTACTCATTCTACTACTAGTACTACTACTAATAGACATAATACTGTCTTTAACTTAAAATTGATTTAGTCACATTCCTCTCTGCTAATCATAAATACTTTGAAGCTATACAGTTTCTTTTTTTATTCAATTTGATAATTGTAACTGGACACATTACTAATTGAATGAGGTCAAAGAAATGTTTGTATCTACATGGCCAACATTATCAGCAATAGGCCATTGGGACATAATGCTCATATTTTGGCTCTGCATAGAATATCTACTCTAATGCTATGCAGCCCCATGCTAGTGTAATCTTTATCGGTTATAACAATAAATTGCATTTTTTACGAAAAGTGGTTTAAATCATTCATTATTGAATTGTCCTGAGGCGTAACACCAGACAAGCAGATGCGAATTTAAGGACGGGAGCAGCGGGCTGGCACCCAGGGCCCCCCTTAATTTAGGGGCCTCAAAGTGCCCAACTTTAAACCCTTTGTTATGTCTCTCTTTTTCTAAACGGCCAAATATTTTCTGCTGCGCCCGGGGCCCCAACTGAGATGATTCCACTATGCAGATAAGCCAAGGGCCACCGCAGTAGACGGGAATGATTTTAATTTGATGCATCAAAAAAAAAACAACAAACAAAGAAAGACAACAATGTCCATAATTTCATATACTTGTATAACGGTACTCATTGAGAAAATATGAATGATATACAAGTCAGATACAGGACTAGAGAATTTAAACCTGTTATGTAAAGATACATAGTGTGACATAAAATGTCTGTGGTAATGAAAAGGTACCTGTTGTAATCTAGTAATAGTAAAATTAAATAATTACAAATGTCTGCATTGATTTTATTATTAGAGCATTTTATATTTATAAACATTTTATTTGTGTAAGTATAATAAGTAATGTGAGCTTAATTTTACTCATCTTGTGTATCTTACCCCAAAGTCCTTTTTAAAAAATGAAAACTAAATCAATCTCATTTATTAATAGTCTTAAAAAGTAAAACTGTTAAAAAAAAATAATTTCTTCATACCAAGCATACAATAAAAATAATTAAAAAGGAATTTTTAGATTAATTAGATATGGGAACTACATGCAGATGTCTTGTATTCTATGTACAGATAGCAGTGACTTACATATTTGTAAATAGCCATAAACTATTCAGGCTTTATAAAATACAAATATTTTATCACAAATAAAATCATTGCATAAATAAGCCTAATAACCTAACAAATAATCTAAATACTAATGATACGTTAATTGTTTCAAATTAAATTTATTACTGTTAACTTGACTACTGTGAGAACTGTAGACTATGGTGAAAACAATAAACAGCCTTTTCTAATGTTCAAACCTGGGACATGAAAATAGTACAAAGGTTATTGATGTAAAATAAAATTACTAATTTTTTTAATTGTATGCTACAAAAATAAATTATAAATCTGATTAAACCTGTAGATTCATTCTGAAAGGAATAAAAACATTACTTAACAAATTGTAAATAATATACAAATATATAAATAATGTGATTTTTTAATACCCCCCCCTCCGAAATAAAAAAAAAAGATAAGACCAAAATTAGTTGCGCCACTGGTGGGTTAGGCCGCCTTTTGTGCAATAGATGACATCCAGAAGATGTAAAGAGGAACTAGTGCGTAAACAAGTTGTCATGTATAAGAAAATAGAAAGCAAAATCATTTGACCATTGGTACAAACAGATCTTTAATCAAATAGTGAAATATTAAAGATTATTAGAGATCATTTAAGAGACAAGCAAAGATTTGTCATTGTAAAATGAGACAAAAAAATATTAAAGAAGTACTAATCAGACCTGTTAAGCCACCAACAGAAGCTGTACTGAGAAAAATGAATGGAACAATGATGCACTAATTCTGAAAGATGATACACTGTCATCATTTTTATTACAAGAAATTTAAGTGTGAGCAGAATTCGCTGTTAATTATGAAAGCTTTAGTAAATTTCATTTTATATAGTATGTTACTTCATCAACCTATTAATGATATATTTATTTTTCACTGTAAGTAGTAACACTATGACTGTAGAATAGCTTGGGAAGCTTTTATCCCTTTACTAAATTTTCATTGAAGTAAGCGGTCTTTAAACATTACCACCATATATTTAACAGCGCTTTAATATTGCAGCTGTTAGGCATAAAGCTTTATTCTTCTCATTAAAATAACACTATAAATATTTGGAAAGGGAGCTTTTTCAGTTTAGTCTGTGATAATTCCATTAATCTGGCTTTGTTATGATATAAGCAGCTCCTAAAAAATTGTCTCCCAGTTTAAGAAATAAAATAGAAATACACCCAGATTAAATACTTTGCTTAAGGAGTGATTATTTGATTTAAAAAAAATATTTATGTGGATTAAAAAGAAAAGAAAAATTCTTGTTTTTTTTTGTCAGCTGAACATTTTAGCACCCATTAAAAACCTGTTAGTTTTTTGTGACCCTCCTGTATAGAAAGGGAAAAGAATAAAAGAAAGAAAAGCTGTATGTATTCCATATTATGCAGTTATTTTTTTGAAAAATTTGGCAACCCATTTCTAATCTGCTCTCTATTTGAAAACCTCTGGTGTAGATGATCTGTAATACTTAATTTAAAAAAAAATTGGATTTAACTGTAGTCTATTTTATTGTTTTTTCAAAGCGAATTTTATTGTTTATCAATCAAATATTGATTGAGGAAATCAGTCAAAAAATTTCTTGTTTTATTTTTCACATCATAATTAAAATATAAGTTTATTATATTGTTCCTTCTAAGCTTTGGGTTTGCAAAAGAATTCAATACTTAAAAGGTTTTTGTATTTCTTCGGGAAAAAAAAAGTAATTTTTAAAGTAAAGGTTGTTGCAAAGACGGAAAGATTTTTTTAAACAAAGCCTTTTTATTTTAAAAATCCTAATGAAATGAATCGAATTATTTATTTGAAAAGTCACTTGATTGTCGCAGTTATTTTCTTTGATAATAATGGCTGATACACTTTACTTCTTTTTCTACATTTTACGTTTCTTGCAAACATTTAAAATCATTCACCTAAAAGAAAAGTCTCACTATATTTGACATCTGCAAACCATAAGATTTTTTTTTTTGTTACAGTGAAAGTTGACCTGTTGTTTACATACCCAAAAAAAAAACAATTGACCTTTTAAACTGCTATTGTTTATTTTTTGTATAAATGTCATTTAAAAATACAGAGTCACAAGAATTTTGATAACATTGATTATGTCACTAGATTTGTCTAAATGTTTTCTTCTTTTTTTTTATGAGTTATGCTGGTAAAGCCTCTGCTTTAAACTTGTTTGTATTTAGTTTGGTTCAGTCGATACTCGGTGATGAATTGACTAACTTTTAACTACCAGTTCTCACCTATTTCAATTCTTATTGCGCGCAATTTTAAAATAATTCAATTGTAGAAAATTAATAATATAATAAATTAATAAACGTTAAAATACAAGACAAGTAATACCCCCCCCCCCCCATTGAAAAAGGTACGGTACTTACCGGCACAAAAAAAGCACTGGTTTGGTTTGGGCTATAGATTTTATTATGTAAATTCTCTTGATTAATTGAACCTATTAAAGCCAGGCTAGGCTAACCAACTTTGTGGATTTAATGTTTCTATAACTATAACAAATGGTGTTGTGTGGCTAGAACAAAGCCTGAATTCTTCATATATTTAAGTAAATTTATACAAGAAGCGTTTAAGCCATACTGGCAGAAATAATATTCATGTATAAAAATGTCTATGCACATAAATATCTAAATCCAATGGATGCATCTAACTGTTAAGACAGGAGACCTCACAAATGTAATGTTTATTAAGCATTCAGAGCCAGACTTAAGAATTGTTTGGAAGAATTACCTTCAGAGTATCAGTACATTTTCACCCCAAGTAGCAAGGAGTTGTTCTACATCCTTGTTAAGTTGAGAGTAGATTATACATGATACTGTAATAATCATCTGTGTCTCTTTTCGGCAGAAAAATTATTTGTCAATCATGTCAGCAGCTTGATTTAAAAATTGTTTAGACACTTGCTATCAGTGTCAGACATATTTGTTATAAACTTTATGTCACCCATAGCAATAACACTTTGCTTACAAATAAAGAAGTATTGATATGAATTTATTTCTCTATACAGATATAACAAACTATCCAGACAGATCAGAGACATATCAAGAAAAATTAAAGAGATGGACCAGAACCATCCACGCAGGATTGAGTTTACTGGCCAGCTTTTGGAAAAATTGTGAGTTCATTCTTTTAATATTTTTTTTTCTGAATCCAGTAAAAAACAATCTTATTTTGTCACTCACTTAAAACACTCAGTTAAACAGTGCAAAATAGTTCTTACCTATTTGGTATAATGTGGCATGCTGGAAAGTGTCATAGGATACAAGAGGTCTTTATAAATCACGTCCTGTCCCATCTCTACCCATGAAAAAAAAGCAATTAAAACTTCAATCCAGTAAAAACAATCTTATTTTGTCACTCACTTAAAACACTCAGTTAAACAGTGCAAAATAGTTCTTACCTATTTGGTATAATGTGGCATGCTGGAAAGTGTCATACCCATACAAAAGAAAAGCAATGAAAACTTGAAAAAAAAAGCAATGAAAACTTTCTGTTATTCCATCAGTTTATTGTAGATAATTATTTAAACTAGACTGGCTGGTGGTGAGTCTACTGTAATTTGGATACATCATACAGTTGCTATTGGCTGATTTGAACAGTAAACAATAAACATATGTTATATCTCATTAGTGTTTGGTTACTACAAATGAATATTTATTATTTTAAGTATAAGAACTAAAAATTGTGAATCCTATTCTATGACTATAATTTGGGAATGCATTTTGTCTGTCGGAAAATAAA
The DNA here is from genome assembly GCA_021962125.1 of Bulinus truncatus. Lineage (NCBI taxonomy): Eukaryota > Metazoa > Mollusca > Gastropoda > Planorbidae > Bulinus > Bulinus truncatus. The sequence goes on from JAGDYQ010000373.1 coordinate 135,059, forward strand.
ATGTACTAAAAATATAAGTATAGATTGATTTGTACTTAAAAATGGTCATGATTATTTGAAATACTATTAATGAATATTGTTTTTTGTTATTTTTTTTTTAAATATAATTCTTGGTTTAAACAGCTGGTATTATTTCAAGCAAAAATATTATTTCCTATTCTTTAAAAATAAAACTATGCAGGAAATGGGTGGACATTTTTCTAGAAAGTAGCTGGGATTTTAAAATTTATTTATCACCTCTTCTAAATGACATTTTTTTCCCACCAAAGCCGATAGTGCAATGGCCATTGTACTTCTCCGGAGATCGAACTAGGGACCAGTATGTCCACAGTCGAACGTTTATTGAACGACCACTTCTAAAGGAAGTTAAGTCCCAGAGCCATATCAATTGCCCTTGTTACAAAAAGCATTTGTTGGATGGCGCCTCAATTTAAAGTGTTGCTATTGTATAACTTTTATTGTGTATGCTGTATGGCGTTAAATCAGATGGAGAAATATTCATAGGTCTTTCTGTGAGTGATTATTATATACATTGGACTAAGTTTTGGTATGAATGGATTCAATCACACTCAAATCTATAATTTATCGCCATGTATGTTTTTATTGTAATGATTGTTTCTCCTATACCCATTTTTTTAAAATGTCGATTTTGGCTTTGTTTGTTTGACATTTCCTAATATCCAATTACCGTTAGCAATTTTTTTGTTTTTTGTTGGGCGCTTTTCGTTTCTTTTGCGAGTAACATTATGTTTTAAGACTTCCAATGACATTGTTCCGTAGCAATAATTTGATGATCAGTCTCAGGTTTATACCGGTCGCTGCTGCCACCCAATAGCCACCAACTATGAATTATGCATATATTTCCTGCCTGGCCAAGCAACACGAACGCTGCTGCTGCTGCCAGTGTATTTAACATGGCGGTTTACACTGGCGGAATGTGTTGCGAAAACTCCTGGCCACTTCCTGGCGTTACTGAGGGAACGTTTCTGTCTCCAGTGACTGGCCCCAGGTACCGCTCACACTCAGATCTGTTTTTATGTTGTTGTTTTATTTTTTTTTTTACCTGCCCGACTATTGATCAGTTAGAGTGCATTCATTTGTAGGAGGAAGTCTTTTCTTTTTCGGCGGTCCGCGCTCATTGTTTGGAGGGGGAGGGGGCGTGGGGGGGTGGAAAAGTAGGGGAGGGCAGGTCATGTGGTCTCTACCCCCCCCTCTCCACGAGCCAGATTTCTGTCATGTCCAACTACCCGACGCGTGCATAATTTTTTTTTATTTGTTTTATATTATTTCTCTTAGTTTTTTTTGTGTCTTACAGATAATTAACTTCTTGAGTTTCTCTCACCAGATTTATTGAGTGCCCGTATGTGTGTGTGTGTGTGTGCATGAGCGTCTGTATGTATATGTTTTTTCTGATTGCTCCATTTTAAATCTGTGAATGTGACGTAATCCAGACACTGTAATTCTCGATGTAAAGGTGTGAGTTTTAATGATTAGTTTGAGGGGGGGGGCAACTGGTGAATCCCCCCCCCCCCCCCGATGTTTTATTTCAGACATTATGGAATAAATGGCGACGCTGATTCGGATCAAATTTTTTTATTGTTCACCTGTGCAAGTGTTCTCACATTTTGTTCGCACTGGTGAAGGGGGGGGGGACCACCTTTTAAAGATATCGATATTGATAGTGGCGTGCTTACGGTTGTGGTTGTGGAAATGAGAAACCCTTTTATGAGGCTTGGATTGGGGTGCGGGGGGGGGTATTTTGACAAAATATATCAAGTTTTTTTTAGAGTTTATAAGTATATCAGTGTCTGTCTGGGATGACACATCTTATTGCAACAGCACTAAAGTCCACACGACGGGGTTTAAATTCTTTAGTCCTGTATCTGACTTGTATATTATTCATATTTTCTCAATGGGTTCAGTTATACAAGTTTATGAAATTATAGCCGATGATGGTTTTTTTTTTGTTTGATGCATCAAATGTAAATCATTCCCGTCTTCTGCGGTGGCCCTTGGCTTGTCTGCATAGCGGACTCATCTCAGTTGGGGTCCCGGACGCAGAAGAAAATATTTGGCCGTTTAGAAAAAGAGAAAGGGTTTAATGATGGTCACTTTGATGCCCCTAAATTATTGGGGGGGGGCCCTGGGTGCCAGCCCGCTGCCCCCGTCCTTAATTTCCCATCTGCTTTTCTGGTGTTACGCCTCGGGACTTGAGAACCTTTGTCTCAATGATAGCCGAGGCGGTACGTGGCGTCGTATTGGTGGTTGGGGTGGGGAGAGGGGTGAAGAGACTATTTTACTGTTTCACACTCACGTGTGAAATCACGGGGAGTCGGAGGCTGAGTCAGTTTCCGAATGCCACATAAATGTCAGTGGCAGCTGACATTGTCTACGTGACACTTTGAAGAAAAAAAAATCGTCATAGTCTTTGTCTCCGCGTCCTTGGTAAGGTGACAGACATCTCCTGATAGAACTGGGCAGGGAAAAAAATGTATGGGACTTGGGTTTTAATTGTGAACGATTCAGTGTCATCTTTTTATGTTGGCGCTCTGTGCCTTTTTCCAATGAGACAAACGTTATTGATATGGTCCATGTCCAATGAGACAAACGTTATTGATATGGTTCCTGTAAGGATGTGGGTTTCATCTGTTGATCTCGTAGACCACTACATGAGACAACTTTTGTTGTTCGTTGTGCACATCACCACCATATGCACATGGGGCCACGGTGGTCGCGGTCCGTTTATTTCTCAGTACACACTAACAGAGTTGTTGGGATTTGGGGCGGGGCCATTTTAATGTGTGAACAGATTACTCTACCAGTCCGGCCTCCATGACACTGCCACCGTAGGACGTAATCTACTGCATTTGTAAATATCAAACACTTCCCCGAAACCAAAGACTTTCTTATGGTAGAGTTTAGGTCCCAGTTGAACATTCATGGGTACAACTACAGCCTGCGGGTCACGTGCGCACCCCCCCCCAGACTTGTTTCAGAGTGAAGCCCAGCATGTAGTCTTTTATAGCGTGAATTCAACATTAAATTTATATTAGTTAATTTGAACACACCATCTAATTACTCTTCTTCCGGCCGGCGGGTCAAATGTACGAACCCAATGTGGCCCGCGATTCAAAAAGTTTGCCCAGCCCTGCGTGGTTAGCATGATGCCATTCTTTACACACAGTGTCGTACTTGAGCACAGAACAAGCCAAGCGCCTCACAACTGACAAAAAAAAAATCATTTTCGCTAATACAATAATTGAATATAAATTCATACGGTTACAAAGACTAGGGCCCTTAAAAAAGTGTCTCTGTCGGTCTCTGCCTAAACATCCATAATGCTTGACGTTTTCGCTGTATACTGTACATGGTCCAACCCAAGAATTTAGTTCGTTAATTGGGTTGCACCAACAAGCCACCGATAAGATTGGTTTAAATATCATTAATACCATTCAGAATGTTACCTGGTGACAAACGAAGTAGAAATAGTGTGGGGACAAAAGGAAAGTCTGTTTGCCACTGCCAACTGTGCTACTACAAGATTGTCTAATTCAAAGACAGTTGGATAATAACATTTTACACTTGAGTTCTCCAGTCTGCGGTCAGATCGTTTGACGTAATTCTAATGTGTGCATGGACCGATTCGCTCTTTAAAGTAGCCAGCGCCTTGTGTTACGCCCTCTATAGAGACATTCTGTCCTTTTGTTTTGCCTACAGGAAACATTCCGCTCCATTTTTTGAATGGCGCTTATTATAATCGGTATAGTGAGTCTGTGGTCGAATCAGACAACGTAATTGTAATCCAGCACCTCCCGGGGGGGGGGGGGGGATTGGTCGGGGTGTTAACGATGATTGCATCAGAGGTGTAGACCGTGAAATGGATCAGCTGTTTGGTCAATACCGACGAACACAAAAATATGGTGCTCCCCGGGGGAGGGGGGGGGGTCGAAACGTTTTCATTTAAATCCTCTGACTTTGAACATTATTAGCAGGTTTCCTTTTTCTGTCTTTCTCCACACTATTTTCCTCTGGCTCTTTAGAAATGAATTCCATTAAAAGAGGATTAAAAGTAATTAGCTGTCTTGTTCTGTATGTCTGTGTATTATTATAAAAATGCCGTACATATACTGTATTGTTCTGTATGTCTGTGTTTAGTATTATTATAAAAATGCCGTACATATACTGTATTGTTCTGTATGTCTGTGTTTAGTATTATTATAAAAATGCCGTACATATACTGTATTGTTCTGTATGTCTATGTTTAGTATTATTATAACAAATGCCGTACATGTACTGTGTTGTAACATATATTTATCTGGGGCTGATCACACTTTATGCTACAATGTCTTTTATAATTTATGCTGTCACGTAGTGTTGGTTTATTTTCATATTATGGACATACCTGGGTTTTTTTTATCGACACTATGACAGGCATAAATAACCATTGAGTTAGTGGATCAATATAAAGTATAGTATACTAAATAAGTGACTATGAGTATATGATGCATGAAAAGAAGTAATGGAGAACATGAGAGCAAAACAAAAAAAAACAAAGAGTTTAAACCTGAAGGACTTAAAAGCCAAATTAACTTTTTTTTCTGTTAAATATCATTGGCCATGATAATCAATATTCATATTATCCACATAACTCCCCCCCCCCCTTTACACACACACACCCATTGAAGCATACGTTAAAATCAAATGTGAGCATAGGATTTTTTCACAAAACACCCACGTAATTTAAAACACCTTTTTTTTTCTATTGCCATTTGGCCGTTTTCTTTGTGGGAAAGTAGCAAAAAAAATGGTTAACTCCCCTACTCCATTCCCGCCCGGTACGTTTTAAATGATTCTGTGTTGAATGACTCTATGGACTTTACGAGACTTCGGGAGACCGTGAAGTTATTTTATTTTCCACACATATATATGTACAAGTATATCCCCTTGATTGTTTAACGGTAAACCAACTTTTGGTAAGAACAACTTTTTGGTTGTATTGTTGTAAAAAAAAAGTAACAACTTTTGGTCATGATAACTAATCTATAAAGCCAGGCGCACTTCTTCGCCCGATCGGCTTATTTCACCCCTAAATGAAACTGATTTTCATTTTATCGGCCTGATTACGGCTTGGCATTTCACATAAAGACTTCTTTCCATGTTAAACCGAAGATAATTTTTGTTTATAGTATCAAAGTATCACATGTTTATGTGAACAATGACATTCACACTTCACTCGTGTTGTGTCATGCTGTCATTGGTCCAGTTTCCACGGCTCGCTCGTCTTGTGTCCATATGCCAACACTAATCTCCACAACTTCTGTCTTCCCTCCCTTTGTCCAGTTTTTTTTTTTTTGTTTTATTTACCGGCTACTGCTACACCCACTGCCCGGCGCCATTGTTTCATAGATCACGTGATCCTGATTTGTCCAGTCCAGTGTTTTCATTTTTCTCGCCTGGTCACGCGTCAGCCACTGTCTGGCCCGGTCCCTAATTGTCGTCTTACACTAATCGCGTTAATTGGCTGGTCAGTTCATCAGATGGATGACCATTCAACTTTCCCCGGGACTGACCACTGTGGACGCCATATGGAGTAACACCGTTCAATCCGGGTCTTCTCAGGGCATGCCCCGAGCTAATTCGGACTCCTCCATTGTATTCCCCTTATTTTGATTTGACCAGAGTGACCTCAGGAAGCAGCCGATCGACGCCAATGGAGGGAAATATTTTCGCCGTCTGTCGCCAACCCCCTCCCCCCCCTTTCCACTCCCCATTGTTTCTAGCGGTCCCCAGAGTTAACGCCGTGCCATGTAACAGTAAGTCGTCACCTGCAGGCGGTAGATCGCGCTTTGTGAATGGTTTTGATTTCGCTCCCCGCGGCCTTTCACCGTGCCCCCCCCCACCCCAATTGATGTCCGCGAGAGTGTTGTTATACACTGTAAGTTGTTGTTGACACCAGTCTACATCATCACTGTCTAGATGTGAGTCAGTCAATTCCGTCAATATTGAGTCTGTGACTCGTTCCTGGACCTCGGTATTTTCTTTGCCTTTTTTTTTTGTTGTTCTTGTCTTGTGTTTCTGTGTTCCGTGACCGTTGTGGCGGTGTCTGGGGCGCCGAGTGTTGATTGATTCATTGGGGTGGGGGGGGCAGGTCGTGATATAAACATAATCGGTAGACGGCGCCCGTAGCACGTCACCCCGCTCCCCTCCCCCCATCTCAAATGTCTGTTAAAAGTTTTGTTGGATGGGATCTTATGACCCGCGGTTGGTGACTGCTGCAGATGGAGCAGGACACAAGGGAAACAACTCTGTTTGGACTGGCACCAGTTATTGTTGTAATACTGGACATCCGACTGAATTCTTGATCACTTTTTTTAATAACAATTTTTTTCTTAGGACGCTCTGTCTGTTTTGAAATATGTATGTATGTTTGTATGTATGTATGTTTGTATGTATGTATATAATGTTGTAATCAATTTTTAACCCTCTTCCCATTTGTTTGAAATTGTACGTCCTTGCTTGCCACCGATGACAATACATTATTCAATAATTAGGAAACATTAAATTTTGTTCCATTGTTATTTAATCGACTAATTTTATTCCATGTGGGGAAAGAAAATAGTTTCAAATTTTTCTCAACAGATGGCGTTAGACTCACTCAATATTCAAGACCACTCAGTGAGTGACATTGCTTGCAGTGAGTGCTGAACCATGAGTGTAAAAGATCTTTATATGTAATAGTTGTTGTGTACAGGATCTCTAAGTTGTCTCATTCGTTAATACTTCGCAATATGTCCACATTCTTCAAGATCAACATCCCCAACTGCCTCTTGAACCCCACGCACCAACTTACACTTGGGAAAAACTCGCACATAGAGACTCAGCGCTGCGCAACTCACAAACTAATATACACAACACAGTGGATGACATCCACTCGTTATTCTACAAGTAACTTAAAATTATTTTTTTTTTAAATTTGGAATGCATTTCTAGTATTTTTGAAAAAAAGCGTTTTTTTTTTTTTAAAGTCTGATTTTATTTCTTATTTGTGCATTAGACATTTGAATCTCCAGCCCTGCACCACACGTGTAACGTTCATTTGTTTATGTCTGTATGAGCCGAATGAATACGCTGTCAGGCCGTTCAGCGAGTTAATCGAGAAAGATGATTAGCTGTGTTAAGTGTATATTACATAACCGCCTGCAGGTAATGAAGTTGGGATGAAAGGCCAGTTGATCGTTCGCTGACATCCACATCTGTGCCAAGGTTTTCTTAATAGTCCAGTAGCTTCTTCACTGCCATGTGTGTAGCCACAGCAGATCTACAAGTTTCTTGGTTTTTTTTAATGTATATTATTTATATTTCAAGGCTGGCCCCCCCCCCCCCCTCAGGCGGCTCCCAGTGAATCAGTGTTTTCGTATTTCATTCATTGTTGTTGGTGTTGTTGTTTTGTCCGCTCAGCAAATTTTGATAACTAGACAGACGCGGCCCTTTCAAAGTTTTTATTTCTATTTTATTACTAGCTGTACCCTGCAAAATATTTGCATAGAGTTATATCCCCTTAGGCTTGGTCGGCAGGCGAGGTTATATTTTGGTTTCGGGCAGATCCGATTTTTTTTTTCATGATTGTATTTTAAACTGGAATACTGTTGTATTAATTCTTTACTTTCGATTTAAAGCAGCGCCCAAATCGCTATTATTATTTTATTATGATATAGAGAACTGCGATCAGCCTCTCATTAACCTCATGCCGTGCGGGGCCCCCCCTGGTATATTGTGTATGGGTATGATCCTTCATCCCCCCCCCCAACACATAATAACCAGATGTTGACCTATTATCTGATGCAGATTAACACTGGTCGCCGTTCTTCAGAGCTAGCGCTGTCTATATTTGTTAATAACTTAGTTACTGAAATTATGTAAAACTCAAAAGAGTTGAAGAAGTCTTGACGTAACATTAACACGTGACCCCCCCCTTTTATTCCCCCTTTCTTTTTTTTTTATCGCTTTTAATTTTATGTTTACATTATCATCAGCGTCCAAAAAAAAATACATAAAAAATAAATGTAACACATTCTTTAAGCCACATAAAATGTGGAGCAGGATAAAACAAACAAACAAAAAAAAAACGAGAACAGTTTCTTGAAGAATAAAACTTTGTATTTTTTAGTTTGATCGTGTAATGGACATAATCCTATTATTGCGCAACTTTTACTCCTGTTTCACGACACGTGTATAGAGGGGTGGGGGGGGGGTCTTATCCCAATCTAGTCCTGCCTCCACACAGACTGACACAGACTCTCAGACACACACACACACACACATCGATGACCGGGCTGAGTGTCAGGGTGACACCGGTAATCCTGCCTCCTGGGATAATGGACAAAGGGGACATAATCCACAAATTAGAGCACCCTCGGGGGGGATAACTGATTGGACAAGGGGCGGTAATAAGCACATGTTTCAACGGCCGAGGGGGGATTTAAAATTTGATTATTTAATTTTAACGCGCGTGCTTCTGGGCGAAGTTTTATCAACTGAGGAGTCCAAGAAATTTGATCAGTTCTGGCATCGTTTTGTTGTATTGTTCTTTTGAGTTATAGAATATTTCTAGGGGATATGCTTATGTTGATTCCTTGTAAATTATAATGGATTGAGAAAAGGGCATTCACGTTGTAGTTTTTCATGTCGTCTTGATTTGTGGCGCACGCTGAAATTTTCAAGACTCATATTGCAAGTGCAACCGATTCTCAAAAAGAAAAAAAGAAAGAGAAAAGAAATTCGCTCTCGCGTATGTGTGTGTAAGAGTGTGCGTGTGTGTGTGTGTGTGTGTGTGTAATAAACCGAAACGAAGTGACGAGTGGCTAATAGAAATGTCCTGATCGATTAAAAAAAAAAAACAGGTTGGGGAGAAATATGTATGTGCCATAATTTGTTCTGCATACCAGACATACAGCCAGTGCACGCATTCGTGGTTGTTATATTGTGTGCAAATGAGATATGCTTGGATTCATCAGGCATGTGTGCAAATGAGTCCATTTTCTCCTTACAACTGTATGTTTTGATGAAATATAAAGTAGTCGTGTTTGTTTTTTTCTGGTCATTTCACTAATAATCAACCAAACGTGTGTGTGTGTGTGTGTTATTCAATTAGTGCCCCGATCTAAGGTCTTTTGGGTGGCCCTGATCATAGAGTTTCAGATAATTGTGGGGGCCTTAGGCAAAGAAAGCCACCTTAAACTTCAAATGTGTAGGCCCCTTGGTCGGTGGCGTCTGGTTAGGCCCTATATGTGAACGGCCTGTGACGCTGGCAAACCACGTGACAACGTACGAAGTAAAAAAAAAATGGCGGTTTGAATTTATAAACACTTGGCACGTGCGAGGAAAAAAAAAAATTAACCGCTACCACATTTCAATGATCACCGTTAAATTACGTGACCCCCCCCCCTCTCTCTTTCTCTCTCTCCATCTCTAATGTACCCACTTATATGTTTTTCTTTCCTTCAGAAATCACACCCCCCCCCTTTGCCTGCTTCTCCGTAATCTTCATTACGCGCTATAAGTTATTGGATCATAACCCTGGCCTCATCAACTACCTGCCAGTAGACACGCCTTTACTCACCACTTGAGAAGTACATTTGAGGCACTATAATGTCTGCCATAAGATGCCAGACTTTACCATCATCATATCGTTCAAGATACATTCATTCTACACCAGTCTGCGTTGATTCACTCTATAAAACATTTCACTCCACACCAGTCTACGTTGATTCACTCTATAATCCATATCACTCTACGCCAGTCTGCGTTGATTCACTCTATAACTATTTCACTCTACTCCAGTCTGCGTTGATTCACTCTATAAACCATATAACTCTACACCAGTCTGCGTTGATTCACTCTATAAACCATTTCACTCTACACCAGTCTGCGTTGATTCACTCTATAAACCATATAACTCTACACCAGTCTGCGTTGATTCACTTTATAAACCATTTCACTCTACACCAGTCTGCGTTGATTCACTCTATAAACCATATAACTCTACACCAGTCTGTGTTGATTCACTCTATAAACCATATCACTCCACACCAGTCTGCGTTGATTCACTCTAAAACCATATAACTCTACACCAGTCTGCGTTGATTCACTCTATAAACCATTTCACTCAACTCCAGTCTGCGTTGATTCACTCTATAAACCATATCACTCTACTCCAGTCTGCGTTGATTCACTCTATAACCACTACATTCATTCACTGTAAACCAATACCTGTAGTTTTAATCTCACCATAAAACGCCTAGAATGCAGCTTTTTCGCTCACTACCACTTAAGTTATATATAATCGTGTGTGTAAGTTATAAACATGATCAAACATTGTGTGCTGCATTTTTTAGCCAAACTTTTTACGTTTTGTAAATTATTATTAGCAGGCCTCTCTCCTCTAACCCTCCCCCCCCCCCCAATTAACCCAAACAAACCCCGGTAGTCAAGGTCCTTTTATTCCCAGGTTGCTCAATGTAAACTGTTTATTTCACCCCCCCCCCCAATTAACCCAAACAAACCCCGGTAGTCAAGGTCCTTTTATTCCCAGGTTGCTCAATGTAAACTGTTTATTTCACCCCCGCCCCCAATTAACCCAAACAAACCCCGGTAGTCAAGGTCCTTTTATTCCCAGGTTGCTCAATGTAAACTGTTTATTTCACCCCCCCCCAATTAACTTAAACAAACCCCGGTAGTCAAGGTCCTTTTATTCCCAGGTTGCTCAATGTAAACTGTTTGATTTCACCCCCCCCCAATTAACCCAAACAAACCCCGGTAGTCAAGGTCCTTTTATTCCCAGGTTGCTCAATGTAAACTGTTTAGGTCCTTTTATTCCCAGGTTGCTCAATGTAAACTGTTAACCCCCCCCCCCAATTAACCCAAACAAACCCCGGTAGTCAAGGTCCTTTTATTCCCAGGTTGCTCAATGTAAACTGTTTATTTCACCCCCCCAATTAACCCAAACAAACCCCGGTAGTCAAGGTCCTTTTATTCCCAGGTTGCTCAATGTAAACTGTTTATTTCACCCCCCCAATTAACCCAAACAAACCCCGGTAGTCAAGGTCCTTTTATTCCCAGGTTGCTCAATGTAAACTGTTTATTTCACCCCCCCCCAATTAACCCAAACAAACCCCGGTAGTCAAGGTCCTTTTTATTCCCAGGTTGCTCAATGTAAACTGTTTATTTCACCCCCCAATTAACCCAAACAAACCCCGGTAGTCAAGGTCCTTTTATTCCCAGGTTGCTCAATGTAAACTGTTTATTTCACCCCCCCCCAATTAACCAAACAAAGTTCCCCTCCCCAATTAACCCAAACAAACCCCTGGTAGTCAAGGTCCTTTTATTCCCAGGTTGCTCAATGTAAACTGTTTATTTCACCCCCCAATTAACCCAAACAAACCCCGGTAGTCAAGGTCCTTTTATTCCCAGGTTGCTCAATGTAAACTGTTTATTTCACACCCCCCAATTAACCCAAACAAACCCCGGTAGTCAAGGTCCTTTTATTCCCAGGTTGCTCAATGTAAACTGTTTATTTCACCCCCCCCAATTAACCCAAACAAACCCCGGTAGTCAAGGTCCTTTTATTCCCCAGGTTGCTCAATGTAAACTGTTTATTTCACCCCCCCAATTAACCCAAACAAACCCCGGTAGTCAAGGTCCTTTTATTCCCAGGTTGCTCAATGTAAACTGTTTATTTCCACCCCCCCCAATTAACCCAAACAAACCCCGGTAGTCAAGGTCCTTTTATTCCCAGGTTGCTCAATGTAAACTGTTTATTTCACCCCCCAATTAACCCAAACAAACCCCGGTAGTCAAGGTCCTTTTATTCCCAGGTTGCTCAATGTAAACTGTTTATTTCACCCCCCAATTAACCCAAACAAACCCCGGTAGTCAAGGTCCTTTTATTCCCAGGTTGCTCAATGTAAACTGTTTATTTCACCCCCCCCCAATTAACCCAAACAAACCCCGGTAGTCAAGGTCCTTTTATTCCCAGGTTGCTCAATGTAAACTGTTTATTTCACCCCCCCCAATTAACCCAAACAAACCCCGGTAGTCAAGGTCCTTTTATTCCCAGGTTGCTCAATGTAAACTGTTTATTTCACCCCCCAATTAACCCAAACAAACCCCGGTAGTCAAGGTCCTTTTATTCCCAGGTTGCTCAATGTAAACTGTTTATTTCACCCCCCCCAATTAACCCAAACAAACCCCGGTAGTCAAGGTCCTTTTATTCCCAGGTTGCTCAATGTAAACTGTTTATTTCACCCCCCCCCCCAATTAACCCAAACAAACCCCGGTAGTCAAGGTCCTTTATTCCCAGGTTGCTCAATGTAAACTGTTTATTTCACCCCCCCCCAATTAACCCAAACAAACCCCGGTAGTCAAGGTCCTTTTATTCCCAGGTTGCTCAATGTAAACTGTTTATTTCACCCCCCCCAATTAACCCAAACAAACCCCGGTAGTCAAGGTCCTTTTATTCCCAGGTTGCTCAATGTAAACTGTTTATTTCACCCCCCCCCAATTAACCCAAACAAACCCCGGTAGTCAAGGTCCTTTTATTCCCAGGTTGCTCAATGTAAACTGTTTATTTCACCCCCCCCCAATTAACCCAAACAAACCCCGGTAGTCAAGGTCCTTTTATTCCCAGGTTGCTCAATGTAAACTGTTTATTTCACCCCCCCCCAATTAACCCAAACAAACCCCGGTAGTCAAGGTCCTTTTATTCCCAGGTTGCTCAATGTAAACTGTTTATTTCACCCCCCCCCAATTAACCCAAACAAACCCCGGTAGTCAAGGTCCTTTTTATTCCCAGGTTGCTCAATGTAAACTGTTTATTTCACCCCCCCCCAATTAACCCAAACAAACCCCGGTAGTCAAGGTCCTTTTATTCCCAGGTTGCTCAATGTAAACTGTTTATTTCACATTCCCCCCAATTAACCCAAACAAACCCCGGTAGTCAAGGTCCTTTTATTCCCAGGTTGCTCAATGTAAACTGTTTATTTCACCCCCCCCCCAATTAACCCAAACAAACCCCGGTAGTCAAGGTCCTTTTATTCCCAGGTTGCTCAATGTAAACTGTTTATTTCACCCCCCCCCCCCAATTAACCCAAACAAACCCCGGTAGTCAAGGTCCTTTTATTCCCAGGTTGCTCAATGTAAACTGTTTATTTCACCCCCCCCAATTAACCCAAACAAACCCCGGTAGTCAAGGTCCTTTTATTCCCAGGTTGCTCAATGTAAACTGTTTATTTCACACCCCCAATTAACCCAAACAAACCCCGGTAGTCAAGGTCCTTTTATTCCCAGGTTGCTCAATGTAAACTGTTTATTTCACCCCCCCAATTAACCCAAACAAACCCCGGTAGTCAAGGTCCTTTTATTCCCAGGTTGCTCAATGTAAACTGTTTATTTCACCCCCCCCAATTAACCCAAACAAACCCCGGTAGTCAAGGTCCTTTTATTCCCAGGTTGCTCAATGTAAACTGTTTATTTCACCCCCCCCCAATTAACCCAAACAAACCCCGGTAGTCAAGGTCCTTTTATTCCCAGGTTGCTCAATGTAAACTGTTTATTTCACCCCCCCCCCCAATTAACCCAAACAAACCCCGGTAGTCAAGGTCCTTTTATTCCCAGGTTGCTCAATGTAAACTGTTTATTTCACCCCCCCCAATTAACCCAAACAAACCCCGGTAGTCAAGGTCCTTTTATTCCCAGGTTGCTCAATGTAAACTGTTTATTTCACACCCCCCAATTAACCCAAACAAACCCCGGTAGTCAAGGTCCTTTTATTCCCAGGTTGCTCAATGTAAACTGTTTATTTCACCCCCCAATTAACCCAAACAAACCCCGGTAGTCAAGGTCCTTTTATTCCCAGGTTGCTCAATGTAAACTGTTTATTTCACCCCCCCCCAATTAACCCAAACAAACCCCGGTAGTCAAGGTCCTTTTATTCCCAGGTTGCTCAATGTAAACTGTTTATTTCACCCCCCCAATTAACCCAAACAAACCCCGGTAGTCAAGGTCCTTTTATTCCCAGGTTGCTCAATGTAAACTGTTTATTTCACCCCCCCCCAATTAACCCAAACAAACCCCGGTAGTCAAGGTCCTTTTATTCCCAGGTTGCTCAATGTAAACTGTTTATTTCACCCCCCAATTAACCCAAACAAACCCCGGTAGTCAAGGTCCTTTTATTCCCAGGTTGCTCAATGTAAACTGTTTATTTCACCCCCCCCCCAATTAACCCAAACAAACCCCGGTAGTCAAGGTCCTTTTATTCCCAGGTTGCTCAATGTAAACTGTTTATTTCACACCCCCCCAATTAACCCAAACAAACCCCGGTAGTCAAGGTCCTTTTATTCCCAGGTTGCTCAATGTAAACTGTTTATTTCACCCCCCCCAATTAACCCAAACAAACCCCGGTAGTCAAGGTCCTTTTATTCCCAGGTTGCTCAATGTAAACTGTTTATTTCACCCCCCCCCCCCAATTAACCCAAACAAACCCCGGTAGTCAAGGTCCTTTTATTCCCAGGTTGCTCAATGTAAACTGTTTATTTCACCCCCCCCAATTAACCCAAACAAACCCCGGTAGTCAAGGTCCTTTTATTCCCAGGTTGCTCAATGTAAACTGTTTATTTCACCCCCCAATTAACCCAAACAAACCCCGGTAGTCAAGGTCCTTTTATTCCCAGGTTGCTCAATGTAAACTGTTTATTTCACCCCCCCCCCCCAATTAACCCAAACAAACCCCGGTAGTCAAGGTCCTTTTATTCCCAGGTTGCTCAATGTAAACTGTTTATTTCACCCCCCCCAATTAACCCAAACAAACCCCGGTAGTCAAGGTCCTTTTATTCCCAGGTTGCTCAATGTAAACTGTTTATTTCACACCCCCCAATTAACCCAAACAAACCCCGGTAGTCAAGGTCCTTTTATTCCCAGGTTGCTCAATGTAAACTGTTTATTTCACCCCCCAATTAACCCAAACAAACCCCGGTAGTCAAGGTCCTTTTATTCCCAGGTTGCTCAATGTAAACTGTTTATTTCACCCCCCCCCAATTAACCCAAACAAACCCCGGTAGTCAAGGTCCTTTTATTCCCAGGTTGCTCAATGTAAACTGTTTATTTCACCCCCCCCAATTAACCCAAACAAACCCCGGTAGTCAAGGTCCTTTTATTCCCAGGTTGCTCAATGTAAACTGTTTATTTCACCCCCCCCCCAATTAACCCAAACAAACCCCGGTAGTCAAGGTCCTTTTATTCCCAGGTTGCTCAATGTAAACTGTTTATTTCACCCCCCCAATTAACCCAAACAAACCCCGGTAGTCAAGGTCCTTTTATTCCCAGGTTGCTCAATGTAAACTGTTTATTTCACCCCCCCCCCCAATTAACCCAAACAAACCCCGGTAGTCAAGGTCCTTTTATTCCCAGGTTGCTCAATGTAAACTGTTTATTTCACCCCCCCCCAATTAACCCAAACAAACCCCGGTAGTCAAGGTCCTTTTATTCCCAGGTTGCTCAATGTAAACTGTTTATTTCACCCCCCCCAATTAACCCAAACAAACCCCGGTAGTCAAGGTCCTTTTATTCCCAGGTTGCTCAATGTAAACTGTTTATTTCACCCCCCCCAATTAACCCAAACAAACCCCGGTAGTCAAGGTCCTTTTATTCCCAGGTTGCTCAATGTAAACTGTTTATTTCACCCCCCCAATTAACCCAAACAAACCCCGGTAGTCAAGGTCCTTTTATTCCCAGGTTGCTCAATGTAAACTGTTTATTTCACCCCCCCCAATTAACCCAAACAAACCCCGGTAGTCAAGGTCCTTTTATTCCCAGGTTGCTCAATGTAAACTGTTTATTTCACCCCCCCCCCAATTAACCCAAACAAACCCCGGTAGTCAAGGTCCTTTTATTCCCAGGTTGCTCAATGTAAACTGTTTATTTCACCCCCCCAATTAACCCAAACAAACCCCGGTAGTCAAGGTCCTTTTATTCCCAGGTTGCTCAATGTAAACTGTTTATTTCACCCCCCCAATTAACCCAAACAAACCCCGGTAGTCAAGGTCCTTTTATTCCCAGGTTGCTCAATGTAAACTGTTTATTTCCCCCCCCAATTAACCCAAACAAACCCCGGTAGTCAAGGTCCTTTTATTCCCAGGTTGCTCAATGTAAACTGTTTATTTCACCCCCCCAATTAACCCAAACAAACCCCGGTAGTCAAGGTCCTTTTATTCCCAGGTTGCTCAATGTAAACTGTTTATTTCACCCCCCCCAATTAACCCAAACAAACCCCGGTAGTCAAGGTCCTTTTATTCCCAGGTTGCTCAATGTAAACTGTTTATTTCACCCCCCCCCAATTAACCCAAACAAACCCCGGTAGTCAAGGTCCTTTTATTCCCAGGTTGCTCAATGTAAACTGTTTATTTCACCCCCCAATTAACCCAAACAAACCCCGGTAGTCAAGGTCCTTTTATTCCCAGGTTGCTCAATGTAAACTGTTTATTTCACCCCCCCAATTAACCCAAACAAACCCCGGTAGTCAAGGTCCTTTTATTCCCAGGTTGCTCAATGTAAACTGTTTATTTCACCCCCAATTAACCCAAACAAACCCCGGTAGTCAAGGTCCTTTTATTCCCAGGTTGCTCAATGTAAACTGTTTATTTCACCCCCCCCCCCCCAATTAACCCAAACAAACCCCGGTAGTCAAGGTCCTTTTATTCCCAGGTTGCTCAATGTAAACTGTTTATTTCACCCCCCCCAATTAACCCAAACAAACCCCGGTAGTCAAGGTCCTTTTATTCCCAGGTTGCTCAATGTAAACTGTTTATTTCACCCCCCCCCAATTAACCCAAACAAACCCCGGTAGTCAAG
Source organism: Bulinus truncatus (assembly GCA_021962125.1). NCBI lineage: Eukaryota > Metazoa > Mollusca > Gastropoda > Planorbidae > Bulinus > Bulinus truncatus. Next base: position 151,961 of record JAGDYQ010000373.1, read on the forward strand.
GTCCTTTTATTCCCAGGTTGCTCAATGTAAACTGTTTATTTCACCCCCCCCCCAATTAACCCAAACAAACCCCGGTAGTCAAGGTCCTTTTATTCCCAGGTTGCTCAATGTAAACTGTTTATTTCACCCCCCCAATTAACCCAAACAAACCCCGGTAGTCAAGGTCCTTTTATTCCCAGGTTGCTCAATGTAAACTGTTTATTTCACCCCCCCAATTAACCCAAACAAACCCCGGTAGTCAAGGTCCTTTTATTCCCAGGTTGCTCAATGTAAACTGTTTATTTCACCCCCCCAATTAACCCAAACAAACCCCGGTAGTCAAGGTCCTTTTATTCCCAGGTTGCTCAATGTAAACTGTTTATTTCACCCCCCCCCCCCAATTAACCCAAACAAACCCCGGTAGTCAAGGTCCTTTTATTCCCAGGTTGCTCAATGTAAACTGTTTATTTCACCCCCATTAACCCAAACAAACCCCGTAGTAAAGGTCCTTTTATTCCCAGGTTGCTCCCCCCAATTAACCCAAACAAACCCCGGTAGTCAAGGTCCTTTTATTCCCAGGTTGCTCAATGTAAACTGTTTATTTCACCCCCCAATTAACCCAAACAAACCCCGGTAGTCAAGGTCCTTTTATTCCCAGGTTGCTCAATGTAAACTGTTTATTTCACCCCCCCCCCCAATTAACCCAAACAAACCCCGGTAGTCAAGGTCCTTTTATTCCCAGGTTGCTCAATGTAAACTGTTTATTTCACCCCCCCCAATTAACCCAAACAAACCCCGGTAGTCAAGGTCCTTTTATTCCCAGGTTGCTCAATGTAAACTGTTTATTTCACCCCCCCCAATTAACCCAAACAAACCCCGGTAGTCAAGGTCCTTTTATTCCCAGGTTGCTCAATGTAAACTGTTTATTTCACCCCCCCCCCCAATTAACCCAAACAAACCCCGGTAGTCAAGGTCCTTTTATTCCCAGGTTGCTCAATGTAAACTGTTTATTTCACCCCCACCCCCCCAATTAACCCAAACAAACCCCGGTAGTCAAGGTCCTTTTATTCCCAGGTTGCTCAATGTAAACTGTTTATTTCACCCCCCCCCCCAATTAACCCAAACAAACCCCGGTAGTCAAGGTCCTTTTATTCCCAGGTTGCTCAATGTAAACTGTTTATTTCACCCCCCCCCCAATTAACCCAAACAAACCCCGGTAGTCAAGGTCCTTTTATTCCCAGGTTGCTCAATGTAAACTGTTTATTTCACCCCCCCCCAATTAACCCAAACAAACCCCGGTAGTCAAGGTCCTTTTATTCCCAGGTTGCTCAATGTAAACTGTTTATTTCACCCCCAATTAACCCAAACAAACCCCGGTAGTCAAGGTCCTTTTATTCCCAGGTTGCTCAATGTAAACTGTTTATTTCACCCCCCCAATTAACCCAAACAAACCCCGGTAGTCAAGGTCCTTTTATTCCCAGGTTGCTCAATGTAAACTGTTTATTTCACCCCCCCAATTAACCCAAACAAACCCCGGTAGTCAAGGTCCTTTTATTCCCAGGTTGCTCAATGTAAACTGTTTATTTCACCCCCCCCAATTAACCCAAACAAACCCCGGTAGTCAAGGTCCTTTTATTCCCAGGTTGCTCAATGTAAACTGTTTATTTCAAAACACACCCCCCAATTAACCCAAACAAACCCCGGTAGTCAAGGTCCTTTTATTCCCAGGTTGCTCAATGTAAACTGTTTATTTCACACCCCCAATTAACCCAAACAAACCCCGGTAGTCAAGGTCCTTTTATTCCCAGGTTGCTCAATGTAAACTGTTTATTTCACCCCCCAATTAACCCAAACAAACCCCGGTAGTCAAGGTCCTTTTATTCCCAGGTTGCTCAATGTAAACTGTTTATTTCACACCCCCCCAATTAACCCAAACAAACCCCGGTAGTCAAGGTCCTTTTATTCCCAGGTTGCTCAATGTAAACTGTTTATTTCACCCCCCCCCAATTAACCCAAACAAACCCCGGTAGTCAAGGTCCTTTTATTCCCAGGTTGCTCAATGTAAACTGTTTATTTCACATTCCCCCCAATTAACCCAAACAAACCCCGGTAGTCAAGGTCCTTTTTATTCCCAGGTTGCTCAATGTAAACTGTTTATTTCACCCCCCCCCAATTAACCCAAACAAACCCCGGTAGTCAAGGTCCTTTTATTCCCAGGTTGCTCAATGTAAACTGTTTATTTCACCCCCCCCCCAATTAACCCAAACAAACCCCGGTAGTCAAGGTCCTTTTATTCCCAGGTTGCTCAATGTAAACTGTTTATTTCACCCCCCCCCCCCAATTAACCCAAACAAACCCCGGTAGTCAAGGTCCTTTTATTCCCAGGTTGCTCAATGTAAACTGTTTATTTCACCCCCCCCCAATTAACCCAAACAAACCCCGGTAGTCAAGGTCCTTTTATTCCCAGGTTGCTCAATGTAAACTGTTTATTTCACCCCCCAATTAACCCAAACAAACCCCGGTAGTCAAGGTCCTTTTATTCCCAGGTTGCTCAATGTAAACTGTTTATTTCACCCCCCCAATTAACCCAAACAAACCCCGGTAGTCAAGGTCCTTTTATTCCCAGGTTGCTCAATGTAAACTGTTTATTTCACCCCCCCAATTAACCCAAACAAACCCCGGTAGTCAAGGTCCTTTTATTCCAGGTTGCTAATGTAAACTGTTTAATTAACCCAAACAAACCCGGTAGTCAAGGTCCTTTTATTCCCAGGTTGCTCAATGTAAACTGTTTATTTCACCCCCCCCCCAATTAACCCAAACAAACCCCGGTAGTCAAGGTCCTTTTATTCCCAGGTTGCTCAATGTAAACTGTTTATTTCACCCCCCAATTAACCCAAACAAACCCCGGTAGTCAAGGTCCTTTTTATTCCCAGGTTGCTCAATGTAAACTGTTTATTTCCACCCCCCCCCCCCCAATTAACCCAAACAAACCCCGGTAGTCAAGGTCCTTTTATTCCCAGGTTGCTCAATGTAAACTGTTTATTTCACCCCCCCCCCAATTAACCCAAACAAACCCCGGTAGTCAAGGTCCTTTTATTCCCAGGTTGCTCAATGTAAACTGTTTATTTCACCCCCCCCCCAATTAACCCAAACAAACCCCGGTAGTCAAGGTCCTTTTATTCCCAGGTTGCTCAATGTAAACTGTTTATTTCCACCCCCCCCCCAATTAACCCAAACAAACCCCGGTAGTCAAGGTCCTTTTATTCCCAGGTTGCTCAATGTAAACTGTTTATTTCACCCCCCCAATTAACCCAAACAAACCCCGGTAGTCAAGGTCCTTTTATTCCCAGGTTGCTCAATGTAAACTGTTTATTTCACACCCCCCCCCAATTAACCCAAACAAACCCCGGTAGTCAAGGTCCTTTTATTCCCAGGTTGCTCAATGTAAACTGTTTATTTCACCCCCCCCAATTAACCCAAACAAACCCCGGTAGTCAAGGTCCTTTTATTCCCAGGTTGCTCAATGTAAACTGTTTATTTCACCCCCCCAATTAACCCAAACAAACCCCGGTAGTCAAGGTCCTTTTATTCCCAGGTTGCTCAATGTAAACTGTTTATTTCACACCCCCCCAATTAACCCAAACAAACCCCGGTAGTCAAGGTCCTTTTATTCCCAGGTTGCTCAATGTAAACTGTTTATTTCACACCCCCCAATTAACCCAAACAAACCCCGGTAGTCAAGGTCCTTTTATTCCCAGGTTGCTCAATGTAAACTGTTTATTTCACACCCCCCCCCAATTAACCCAAACAAACCCCGGTAGTCAAGGTCCTTTTATTCCCAGGTTGCTCAATGTAAACTGTTTATTTCACCCCCCCCCAATTAACCCAAACAAACCCCGGTAGTCAAGGTCCTTTTATTCCCAGGTTGCTCAATGTAAACTGTTTATTTCCACCCCCCCCCCCAATTAACCCAAACAAACCCCGGTAGTCAAGGTCCTTTTATTCCCAGGTTGCTCAATGTAAACTGTTTATTTCACCCCCCCCCCCAATTAACCCAAACAAACCCCGGTAGTCAAGGTCCTTTTATTCCCAGGTTGCTCAATGTAAACTGTTTATTTCACACCCCCCCCAATTAACCCAAACAAACCCCGGTAGTCAAGGTCCTTTTATTCCCAGGTTGCTCAATGTAAACTGTTTATTTCACCCCCCCCCAATTAACCCAAACAAACCCCGGTAGTCAAGGTCCTTTTATTCCCAGGTTGCTCAATGTAAACTGTTTATTTCACCCCCCCCCAATTAACCCAAACAAACCCCGGTAGTCAAGGTCCTTTTATTCCCAGGTTGCTCAATGTAAACTGTTTATTTCACCCCCCCCCCCAATTAACCCAAACAAACCCCGGTAGTCAAGGTCCTTTTATTCCCAGGTTGCTCAATGTAAACTGTTTATTTCACCCCCCCCAATTAACCCAAACAAATCCCGGTAGTCAAGGTCCTTTTATTCCCAGGTTGCTCAATGTAAACTGTTTATTTCACCCCCCAATTAACCCAAACAAACCCCGGTAGTCAAGGTCCTTTTATTCCCAGGTTGCTCAATGTAAACTGTTTATTTCACCCCCCCCCAATTAACCCAAACAAACCCCGGTAGTCAAGGTCCTTTTATTCCCAGGTTGCTCAATGTAAACTGTTTATTTCACCCCCCCCCCAATTAACCCAAACAAACCCCGGTAGTCAAGGTCCTTTTATTCCCAGGTTGCTCAATGTAAACTGTTTATTTCACCCCCCCCCCAATTAACCCAAACAAATCCCGGTAGTCAAGGTCCTTTTATTCCCAGGTTGCTCAATGTAAACTGTTTATTTCACCCCCCCCCCAATTAACCCAAACAAACCCCGGTAGTCAAGGTCCTTTTATTCCCAGGTTGCTCAATGTAAACTGTTTATTTCACCCCCCCAATTAACCCAAACAAACCCCGGTAGTCAAGGTCCTTTTATTCCCAGGTTGCTCAATGTAAACTGTTTATTTCACCCCCCCCAATTAACCCAAACAAACCCCGGTAGTCAAGGTCCTTTTATTCCCAGGTTGCTCAATGTAAACTGTTTATTTCACCCCCCCCCAATTAACCCAAACAAACCCCGGTAGTCAAGGTCCTTTTATTCCCAGGTTGCTCAATGTAAACTGTTTATTTCACCCCCCCCCCCAATTAACCCAAACAAACCCCGGTAGTCAAGGTCCTTTTATTCCCAGGTTGCTCAATGTAAACTGTTTATTTCACCCCCCCCCCAATTAACCCAAACAAACCCCGGTAGTCAAGGTCCTTTTATTCCCAGGTTGCTCAATGTAAACTGTTTATTTCACCCCCCCCCCCCAATTAACCCAAACAAACCCCGGTAGTCAAGGTCCTTTTATTCCCAGGTTGCTCAATGTAAACTGTTTATTTCACCCCCCCCCCCCCAATTAACCCAAACAAACCCCGGTAGTCAAGGTCCTTTTATTCCCAGGTTGCTCAATGTAAACTGTTTATTTCACCCCCCAATTAACCCAAACAAACCCCGGTAGTCAAGGTCCTTTTATTCCCAGGTTGCTCAATGTAAACTGTTTATTTCACCCCCCCCCCAATTAACCCAAACAAACCCCGGTAGTCAAGGTCCTTTTATTCCCAGGTTGCTCAATGTAAACTGTTTATTTCACCCCCCCCCCCCAATTAACCCAAACAAACCCCAGTAGTCAAGGTCCTTTTATTCCCAGGTTGCTCAATGTAAACCGTTTATTTCACCCCTCCCCCAATAGCAGTTAACCGATTTCTTGTGTCATCCTGACCCATGTGACAGACGAGTCCTTCAAGTGTCAGGGTCTGTCTGGAACTGTCACGTCAGTGTCAGGTCCTTTCAGAGTATCTGTCAGGTGCACTGGTCGCACGAAACTAAGTCAACTTGTGGATGTGTGCACCAGGGCTGTACAGGTTAGAGTTGTGTTAACAGTTATAATCTGTCATGTGCACTGGTCGCACGAAACTAAGTCAACTTGTGGATGTGTGCACCAGGGCTGTACAGGTTAGAGTTGTGTTAACGGTTATAATCTGTCATGTGCACTGGTCGCACGAAACTAAGTCAACTTGTGGATGTGTGCACCAGGGCTGTACAGGTTAGAGTTGTGTTAACAGTTATAATCTGTCAGGTGCACTGGTCGCACGAAACTAAGTCAACTTGTGGATGTGTGCACCAGGGCTGTACAGGTTAGAGTTGTGTGAACAGTTATAATCCATTCATTAATAGTTTCAAAAAAAAAAAAAAAAGAAAATTGTAACTTCAGCTTATGACCCCTTTTTCTTTGTCTCCATAATCCTTCCTTTGCTTTGACTTCCTGCTTTCCTTAAGTCAATTATTTATTTAATCGATAAGCAGTTTACGACTTTAATTTTTGTTATGATTTCTTCTATTCGGGGGCCCCACCAAGGCTTTGGACTATAAATGTTATAACCTTAAATTCATGTGGGATGACCCGCAGTCCTTCTTTGCTCCGGGGCCCCGAGTCGCTCACGGTGGCCCTACGCTAAGGTATAAGTTTAGTTGCCGTTGGAAAAAAAAAATTAGTAATGTCTCTGTACACAGAGGAAGGCTGAGTGGATGACTGAGACGTGTACATGATGTGTTGTTGATGAACTGAGAACTTTTAACGTAGGATGTAATGGCTGAGGTAGTTCGGGTCGGCCAAAGTTTCTTCCCTGGTTACGGGGTGGCCGCGTCTACCACGCGCACCTCCATCTTAATTATTCTATAAATAGATATACGTTTGGAGGAGGAAAATATTTTTGGCAGCAACGTCCCTGGTCGTAAAGAGTTATTTTTTCTGATATGTGTGACGTCAGTGCCGGCCTCTCACATGGCTGCTTCAGTGTGTGATCTGTTTGCTATTATTTTAATAAGACCTGGTTGGTCCAACCCACAGCACGCTATCCATATCATTAAACACTCAATTATATTTGAGGGGAAGTGGGGGTAGGGGGATAAACATCGAAATCTCAGTGTTAAAAAAATATGCAATGTGTAGTGATTATGTTCTTGAGTTTAGTCTTTTCAGTTGTCCGAAGACTTCATATTTTCTGGGGTGGGCAAACATTTTAAATCGCGGGCCACTTTGGGGTTCGTAAATTTGGCTGGCGGGCCATACATTGAGCAGACAGAGAGTGTGTTGACTGGAACGCATATAAATAAGAATGTAATCTTCATAATATATAAGGGTTAGTGATTGTAATCTTCATAATATATAAGGGTTAGTGATTGTAATCTTCATAATATATTAGGGTTAGTGATTGTAATCTTCATAATATATAAGGGTTGGTGATTGTAATCTCTGAAACGAGTGGCGGCGGGCCGGATTAAACAGCACGTGGTCCGGTTGCCATTGGATGCCCAAGTATGGTGTTAAGCTTAATAGTTCAGATAGTGTTTCATTAAAACATGCACGTGTTCAAAGTTATGCACGTGTTATGGAGTACAGTTTATTTCACTTGATTCTCAAATCTATAAAATATTCATTACGCTGTACAATGTTGCCAAAGACTGACCCTCTCCCTTTCTCACCCCCTCCCCCCCTGCCCCATCCATTCACTTTGGTTCACTTTTGACTCTTAGACCCGCATGAAGATCCTCAATGAATTTAGTGTGACTCCCAGCCCAATAAGCCAGTGTTCTGTAGTTGTGTGTATTGTTTAAGTTCACTAAATTGGCTATGTCTCTATATAAGAAACATTAGTGTGGGTATCTTAAACATTTAGAATCCCTGACAGTTTGACACAGGTAGTTAAAACGTTGTTATCCATGTTTACTTATATGTTTAAATATTTCAGGTACGCCATGGGCTTAATACCAACAAAGAGAAGTTTGAGCTTAGCCAACCGAGTGACCGCTACATCATTCTGCAGGTCAGTTCAACTAGGTTTTGATGGAACAAGGATTACGGTTTTCTATGAATCACATCATTTTTTTTTTACTACCGCAATTTTTACTTTGACCTTGTATACATTTTCCCTTTAAATTTTGATTTTTTTTTTAAAAGTGTCTAAATATGTCAACATCTTTGTCTAGTTAACATTTCACAATTGGCTCTTACGTGTTTCATATTTCTGATTGTTGTTAAACTACTAATTAAGTGTGTGTATGTTGAAGGTGTTGAATGATCTAAGTACATCGATGAATAAGTGCTCTGACCAATCAGTATGCTATATATAGTCTATATAGTTGAAGGTGTTGAATGATCTAAGTACATCGATGAATAAGTTCTCTGACCAATCAGTATGCTATTGCTATTTATAGTCTATATAGTTGACTATTTAGTTGACGGTGTTGAATGATCTAAGTACATCGATGAATAAGTTCTCTGACCAATCAGTATGCTATATATAGTCTATATAGTTGTGGGTGTTGAATGATCTAAGTACATCGATGAATGAGTTCTCTGACCACTCCGTATGTCATATATAGTCTATATAATGGTCTGCCTTTTTTTTTTACTTCCATACAGACGAAGACTCTCCGTGTTGATGGTGAAGAATCACATGTCAGAGACTTTAAAAGCTGCAACAACGTTTATTGAACAAGGACGTATCCTTCTTCTCTGGAAAATTTAAGATAACAAAAAAAAAATCTCCACTCTAAGGGATGTAATCGTGAAATAATTTAATGCCTTCTTATTTATAATCCTGCAACCAGGCCCTTGGCAAACAATTCCTAATCTAAATAAATTTAATTTGCATTAATGACGATGGATTTTTTTTTTTTAACTTTAAATGCATCTGCATCTGGTTTATATCAACACATTTGCCAAGTTTAAATTAGGAAATAATTAAAGGCTCCAGTGTTTTTTTAGAAGGAATTAAAGTGTAAATAGGTTATCTCTTCCCTCACCTGGAGTTATTTTACTTGATTCTTAGTGTATCAGTTTTAATACACATAATCTTCGATGTTTGTAATAAAACCGTTTTACCTTGACCTCGCTTTAGACGTGAGAGTTGGACCCCATGTCATTGATGACCCAGCGTATCTGGTTACAAGGTATAGCCACAATATTTTATTTTGTAAGATTGCCTCATTTATGAAACACACTGTTGTTTTGTTGTCTGAATGTATATCACCCACAGGTAATCTTATATAGATTTAAATATTTCTGATTTGATCTGATAGGTGGTTGATGATACTGAGGTAGTTAATCTGATAGGTGGTTGATGATACTGAGGTAGTTAATCTGATAGGTGGGTGGTTGATGATACTGAGGTTGTTAATCTCATAGGTGGTTGATGATACTGAGGTTGTTAATCTGATAGGTGGTTGATGATACTGAGGTTGTTAATCTGATAGGTGGTTGATGATACTGAGGTTGTTAATCTGATAGGTGGTTGATGATACTGAGGTTGTTAATCTGATAGGTGGTTGATGATACTGAGGTAGTTAATCTGATAGGTGGTTGATGATACTGAGGTTGTTAATCTGATAGGTGGTTGATGATACTGAGGTAGTTAATCTGATAGGTGGTTGATGATACTGAGGTTGTTAATCTGATAGGTGGTTGATTATACTGAGGTTGTTAATCTGATAGGTGGTTGATGATACTGAGGTTGTTAATCTGATAGGTGGTTGATGATACTGAGGTAGTTAATCTGATAGGTGGTTGATGATACTGAGGTAGTTAATCTGATAGGTGGTTGATGATACTGAGGTTGTTAATCTGATAGGTGGTTGATGATACTGAGGTTGTTAATCTGATAGGTGGTTGATGATACTGAGGTTGTTAATCTGATAGGTGGTTGATGATACTGAGGTAGTTAATCTGATAGGTGGTTGATGATACTGAGGTTGTTAATCTGATAGGTGGTTGATGATACTGAGGTAGTTAATCTGATAGGTGGTTGATGATACTGAGGTTGTTAATCTGATAGGTGGTTGATTATACTGAGGTTGTTAATATGATAGGTGGTTGATGATACTGAGGTTGTTAATCTGATAGGTGGTTGATGATACTGAGGTAGTTAATCTGATAGGTGGTTGATGATACTGAGGTAGTTAATCTGATAGGTGGTTGATGATACTGAGGTTGTTAATCTGATAGGTGGTTGATGATACTGAGGTTGTTAATCTGATAGGTGGTTGATGATACTGAGGTAGTTAATCTGATAGGTGGTTGATGATACTGAGGTAGTTAATCTGATAGGTGGTTGATGATACTGAGGTAGTTAATCTGATAGGTGGTTGATGATACTGAGGTAGTTAATCTGATAGGTGGTTGATTATACTGAGGTTGTTAATCTGATAGGTGGTTGATTATACTGAGGTAGTTAATCTGATAGGTGGTTGATGATACTGAGGTAGTTAATCTGATAGGTGGTTGATGATACTGAGGTAGTTAATCTGATAGGTGGTTGATGATACTGAGGTTGTTAATCTCATAGGTGGTTGATGATACAGAGGTAGTTAATCTCATAGGTGGTTGATGATACTGAGGTTGTTAATCTGATAGGTGGGTGGTTGATGATACTGAGGTTGTTAATCTGATAGGTGGTTGATGATACTGAGGTTGTTAATCTCATAGGTGGTTGATGATACTGAGGTTGTTAATCTGATAGGTGGTTGATGATACTGAGGTTGTTAATCTGATAGGTGGTTGATGATACTGAGGTTGTTAATCTGATAGGTGCTTGATGATACTGAGGTAGTTAGGATTGAGCATGAATGATTCTCAGTGTTACCTTTAAAAGGTTGGTTTTAAAATGCTCTGATTTTTCTGCATTAATTTTATTTAGGGGCATGGAAGACTTTGTATCATGGAAAGACTCATCAAAGATCAGAAGACAAGTACAAGAGTACAATGATATTGTAAGTACTGTATGCTTTCACTTTCATCAATCAGTGAGCTCATTCCCTTATAACTCTTTCTAAAGATGCCACTGTGACGGACACTATGGTATCTAATTCAACTTTAACCCTTTAATTTGATTTGTAGAAAAACTATTGAACAAACTTTTGTTAACATTTTTTTGTTTTAAATCTTGTAAAAACTAATTTTTTCTATTTATTTGTTTCAGAGAGATGATTTTGATCTGGCCTGACACTAAACAAATTTTATTCTGATTTGAATCATTTTTTGTTGTTTGTAAATATTAAATAAATAATTTAAAAAAAAATATGTGGTTGTCAATTTAAAAAAAAATTCATAATTAGACCAGAATGTTTTGTTAGATCTGAATTAATGCCTATTAGTTCAATGTTTTGTTAGATCTGAATTAATGCCTATTAGTTCAATGTTTTGTTAGATCTGAATTAATGCCTATTAGTTCAATGTTTTGTTAGATCTGAATTAATGCCTATTAGTTCAATGTTTTGTTAGATCTGAATTAATGCCTATTAGTTCAATGTTTTGTTAGATCTGAATTAATGCCTATTAGTTCAATGTTTTGTTAGATCTGAATTAATGCCTTGTTAGATGAAAATTAGTTGAGCTGAGCAGAATTTAAAATTATCTTAGGTACTAACAGCATTTAAAAAAAAATCTTAAAAATTGCTTAATTTCCAAATCTATTAAAAAAAATATGTTTGCAATGCAAGCTACATTTTTCAAGGTATATGTTTACTCATTTTTACTTGTTTGTTAAAAAAAACCAATCAAGATTGAAGTTCATACAGTATTTGGTTACTTGAAATGAAGTATTCTTCTACTGTAGACAAGAAAAAGTAGTAGTCAACCAAGATCTAAATATTTTATATCGTCATTTTAATTCACTACTTTTTTTTTTAAAAGAAAGTTATTATTCAATCCAGTGTAAATTGCAAAAGATAAATATTTATTTAATATTTTATAAAACAGGTTTGGATTTAAAAGAAAAGTCATGTGTAGAACATTTATCTTACTTGAATTTCACGCAATGAAAAAAAATCAGATCTAGTTTTCTTAAGCTGCATCTACATGTATTTCATTTCTGTTGAAATATAACGCTAGATGTGTTGTTTCTAAAAAAAAATGTTTGGAGTAAGTTAAAGGTAAAGTTTCATAGAAAAATCACTTTTTTTTTTTTTAATTTAGCTTGAACTGTTATTTTATTTTCATACAGAACTAATTTACAAGTTGGGTTTGAGATACCTTTGAGTGGGTAAGAATAAAAGTGAAAGTTTACAATCTCAAGTATGGCCTAATAAAGTGTAAAGTAAAAAGAATAATAATAAGTTACTAATAACAAGAAAGAATAGAAGTTAAAACTTTATTATGTAAATCTTTTTAATTATAAAAAAAAAATCAATAATAAAAGTAACACCGGAAAGAACTGATGATTAATAGGTTAAATTAGGTACACAAACTAATTCAATCATTTCATATGAAATAATAACAAACTAACCAACATTGAAGGTAATCAACTAAATCTAAAAATGAAATAATAAACTAACCAAAACTGAAGAAAATCAACTAAAAATGAAAATAATAATAAACTAACCAACATTGAAGTAAATTGAATCAATCTACACCATAATGAAATAAAAATGAAGCAACTCAACTATTATTTAAAAAAAGAAAAATTACTATTGGTTTTTGAGAAAAATTTTGAGACATGTTGAGTTGGCTGGTTGTTAGTCATTTCTCGTCTGACTATTTCAATTTGTTTCTTCATCGTCATCAACTGTTGATTTATATCTGTCAACTGAGCAAGTAAGTAGCTGACAAAATGGCTGCCCTCCTGTCTCTTTTTATTAACCAGTTCCCTACATTGTCTTTGAGAACTGGTAAATGATTTTTCAAATTCAATTATTTCAATTGCATCTTTTTCCGCCTTTTCTATTTCACTGTTGTCTATGAAATTTTGTGTAGACATCTGACAAATTTCTAAATCTGACCATTCAGAAGACACATCTTTACTCATGCTTGTCTCTATAGAACAACTCTGTTCTTCTTGGAATTCTACTGCAGATGTATGTGTGCCATCTTCTAAGCGCTCTTTACTAGCCTCAAAATTTGTGTTTGGATTGTGATAATTTATATTAGAGCTAAGAGAAAGTTGTACTTCATTCAAATGATCTTCACCGTCCAGAGTACAGGTACTACTTTCACCATGTTTTGGTGCTGAATTATTCACGGCTGTTGGTTTATAAGAATGTAATTCCTGATCATCACACAGTTCCTGAAGCTGATTGTTAGTGGAAGTGGTTGAGTGATAAGCAGGCATATTAGTAGATCTAGAGACTTCACTGGAATTCAGAATAACACACTGTACACCTTCATCCAATGTCTGGACAACATCTGGGTGTGAGTGACCAGTGGTTTTACAAATGGCACCTTCTGGTTGGTTTGTAAAGATGACATCCCCAGTGGTGTGCTTACAAATGTCGGACGCAGTAAGCTGTATGTTAATTATACATCTATAATCATTCTCTATATGTATATCATTAGCACCTATGTTTTCATTAACAAGTTCTACATCATTTGTAATTCTGGAGTCAGTTTTTATCAAAACATTTTCAACAGAATTAAGCCCCGTAGACAACTGTTGATCAGAGAAGACCATTCCCTGTCTACAAGTTTCATTGGCAGCTGTGCCTGTTGTCACTGTTGAGAGTCGACTAGACTTATTAGTTTTGGATTCTTCATATAGCGTGTCTGCACTTATGTAGTCACTTTTTACTATTGTGTCTGGTTTGCTTATATCTTGCTGTTCAGCTATTTGTTCATTAATATTTGGCAAACTTGACACCTTTGTATCCATATTAATTTCAACACATGCATTATTTTCTTTCATTGTTTCACCTTGAAATAATGGTTCCAATGAATGATTGACAGCTCTACTTAAAGTGATATTTTCTGGCAGAGTAACATTTTGTTTCTGACATGGGCTATTACTAGGAACATGTAATCTAGTCTCTTTCTTGCAAGAGTTATCTTGATTAACTTCAGTTGTTACATTGGAAGTTGCACCATACTCACTTATTTCATACTGTTGTTTTTGATGAATGTCAACACTGCACTGTACTCTATCATTCTTCATTTGATCACTTAGCATTTGGTGAGGGCCTGTAACTGAGCTCAAGATATTTGTGTTGTTACTTGGTCTGGGACAGAGACTAACAATACTTGTTTTGGGAAATGTTTCTGTAGCATTTGTCATAGCTTCTGATTTGATTTCATCATTGGATCCATCCACATAAGTTTGAACTACACTTTCAAACTTTTTTGTTGGTATAGAAGATGAACCTTCATGAAACTCAGAGGATGAGTGTGCACTTGGATGGAGGCTATCTTGTATTACCTGAACATCACAATTAAGGGAGTCATCAGCATTTGACTCTGGCTTTCCTTTCAGCTTCTCTGTTGTAGGGGGATTATTTGTTGTAGTGTATGTGTTATCCTTAGGGACATTGTGTGATGCCGTTTGAAGAGAATCTACAACATCAACTTGATTATCTGTTGTACAACTTTTAACATGATTGACATCAATAGCTCTACTGACTATTTTAGAATTGACAGACTCTTCATTGCTGAGGACTGATACTTCATTACTGCATGATTTTGATCTAGTTAAACATGATTTAAAGCTGTTTATAACTTCTACACATGATTCACTAGTTTCATTACAATTTGTAATACAATTCATTACATTTAATGAATTGGAGTTCAGACTTTCTTCTTCCGTTATTGAGGATGTTTTGTCTTCAATCTCATTTTTACTGGAGCTGATATAAAAAAGATGCATATTAAATATCTTTTATTAATTATAGAAACATTATAATTTAAGATTAAAATTCTTTACACATAAATCAAACATCAATCACAGTAATAATATAGAGTAAACCTAGAAAAAAAAAATGTCTTACGTGGTCACAGATGCATGACTATTCTCTGAAACCTGGCATTCTTTCTTCGATCGTAGGTAACGAGTTTTTGTAGAAGAGGTGTTCTCTAGAAATTGAATGTAATATTGTTTATCAAAATAGTAGATAACATTTTTCATTAGTTTTATTATTATTTATTCATAACTAAAAACAGAGCATAGCCGGCATAATTTCTTGGCGTTTTAAACTTATATTAGGGCAGTGGCTACGGTTCGGCCCGACCGAACCCGTATTTTTTTTACTTAGGGTACCAGCCATAGATAATATTGCTCCACACCCTAACCCTATCTCTAACCCTATCCCTAACCCTAATCCTGAAAAAAAAAAATTCTAAAAAAAAAAAAAAAATTATGTTGTTATATAGTTCAGTGCAGCGACTCGGCCGCTATGCAATAATAAGTAAGGCTGGTACCCGAAAAAAAAAAATACGCGTTCGGTCGGACCGAACCGTAGCCACTGCGTTATATTAGTTATACTTAAGTTATACTTTTCTATGCAATACTGCCAATACAACTATAGATAAAAAAAAATAATAATATTGAAATAAGAAATATCCTATTGACTTAATGCTACTTATTATTTAGCGTCGTACTAACCTTCTAACCTACGTTTTTTGCCTCTCAAATTTGACATATTTGTAAAAAAACGAAATAGGCAATACAGAATAAGTGTAAATGTCTTCTGCTATTTACAAGGGAATCTACTCTGAAGGTAAGAAAACAGTTTGTGAGACTTATGTGTTCATTGCTATCATTACCGAGAGAACAGATTACACACCAAATAGATCTTTCTATGACACACTTATAAATACAACTTTTCAACTAGTGTAAATTAATTTATTATGAACTTATTAAATAATAAAAAATGAGCCAGAGCGAGGAAGCTGATTTAGAAGCATCACTAGAATTATATAAACTGCAGGTATTTTATTTGTTGTATTTAACTCAAACGACTAAGTTTCACCAAGTTACAGGTATAACAATTTAAAACGTTCAAATCATTGTAATTTTTATGTTACCAATAATAGCTGCTACTTCTTCCCTTTAATGCCTTCAGTGCAAGCATTTTTTATGCATATCGTCAAAGTAATAATTGTTAAATTTCTTACTGTGTGTGTCCTATTATAGACTAAAGTAGACTATCACTATACATTATATTAATTGCCGATTGTTTAGTTTAAGTTTTGAGATAAAATTTACTTTTAGCTTGTCCATATTGTCTGTTGTCACTAGCCAATTGAATACCCGAGTAATGTTCTTACTAAAATCTTGATCTATTATCATACCTTAAATTGAAAAAAATAAATTCACAGTGTTATTTTTGGCTTTTTCATTAAAATATTATATGATTAGACTTTGTGTCATTGACTTTTTTTATTAGCATGAAAAAAAGTTTCTAGAATAAAAAAGAGAAAAACTCAACAAAGTAATGACTGATTCATAACTAAGCAGTCTGGATAGAAACCGCATATAATGAACAGGCTCATTATGCATCTAGTCTTGCTTATCGGCCACCCAGATGCAATATGTAGCTTGTGACCCACCATGATTAAGCAGTTTAGTAATGCAAGTATAAATCATTTGAACTACTTGTGAGGGGTAAAATGTTTGAGGGGTCTTTCCTAAAATAAAAAAGAATGACCATTTCTACCATCAATCCACCTCCGCCTTGCGAGTCAGACCATTTCTACCATCAATCCACCCCCGCTTTGCGAGTCAGACCATTTCTACCATCAATCCACTCCCGCCTTGCGAGTCAGACCATTTCTACCATCAATCCACCCCCCGCCTGGCGAGTCATATTTTGCAGCTACTGAATTTGAAATGTTTCATTTTTATACTCACATCCGAATGTTTTATCAAGTTGCCGGGAAGTAGGTGGTAAATACTGGCTTTAAATCAACTTCCCCTACCACCATCTTTGTATTAACCAACTTTTATTTGAATCTGCGTCATTTCTGACGTTTTTCAAACTAATTAGAATTTCCAAGATTCCATGAAGAAAATAAATATTTTCTGTTGAGTTTTTTAAAATGCAAAGCATTCGAAAATCAAGTAAATACAACACATAAAGCTGTGCCATTCTTAAGACGATTAAGTACACTATTAATGAAATTGTGCTATAGATAAAAATACACAAAAAGGCTTGATTGCTTATTTGAATAATCTACTTAAAGTAATCGTAGAAAACACATACAGTAATACATTTGGTTTCAGTCAGTATCAAATTACACGTCTAAGTGCATTTAAAAGTTTTAATGAAGGAGTTATTTTTTTTTTTATGTCTCCATTGCAATATTTTCCCCCCGCTCCTCAGAGGCTGCCTGGCCATTTGTTTTGGACCCCCCCCCCCCTGCAACCCTGAACTCAGTATTAACATTTAATGGGTAAAGTTACTCACTTAGTGCCAATCGATGTGAACATAAATTGCTCGGTCATTGCTTTTTTTCTTCTTTATTCATAGTTATCTCAAGTTGAACAGGCTATACATGTAGCAGGAGATTCTCCTGACTTACATCAACTACAGAGTGATTTACAAGAATTAATAAAATTAACTGAAGGTAGGCTTAAAAATGTATAAGGTTGTTACCCTAGTTGATTATATATTGTTGTTATATCTTCATTTGAACTCTATTTCTGTATATAAGAGGAAGCACTGAAAACATAGGTAGGTGACTTGGCATGCAGGGATTTGAGCCTGTAATCTACAGCATGCTGATGGAGCTCATAATCATTCTGCCACCATATTACCCCTGTTTATCTATAAATCATACTGAATTACATGCTAATGAAAAATATTTTTTTGCCCTTTTTGTCAAGAAATTCAGCAGCTTATTTTTATAACACCTTATAGACCCAAATTACCAAAACTTTTTGAGTTTTGACAAAATTGAATTAAGCAACCTCTGTATTTGCATTTAATTAACCATGACTGTCATATGCCTTGATTATATTTAAATTAAAAGTCATGTTTTTACTTATTTTTATATAAATATGCTCTTTCTTGACAGATAATTTACTTCAGTTAAAAAAAGCCAGATTACTAAAAGCTTTAGATGAACAAACAGTTTCTGAGACATCAACAGTAGATGATGAATATGCTGCTTTTCAGGTAAGGTATAATATGTTCTAGCATATAAAAAGACTAGTATTGAGAACTGTTCTACACTTGAGTGGCTAGCATTTCTATTTATATAAATTGTGTTGGGGAACAAATGATCGTCATCAGTACCTGACTTCTCCCCATTTAGTATTCTCTCTTCCACCATCCACCCTATTATAAATTCTCCTACATCCTTTTCTATATATTCTTTTTCTATATATTCTATCTCCCCATCCCTATTATTTATCTCCACCCCCATCGCCTTACCAATATGGCGATCTAGTTTGTAGTTATTATTGAAATTATTATGTATGAAATAGTGTTTATTTTATTACATCAGTTCTTCCTTAGTTACTCACTCATTGTCAGTTCATTTCAAGTATGACACATAGCACAGTCCCTGTGACAGAAGCAAAATTTATAGCGATTTTTTTTTCTGGCACTTTTGCATTACTTTGAGGCTTCATCATAGCTGGTTATATTGTAGATTTTAATACAACAAAATAGATGGAGAAAAAAGGGGTGTATGGATTGCACATCTTGTAATGTAAAGTATTACACTTACTGTATATGCCATATTACACATTTGTAATCTTTAGTATTACACATTTTGTAGTGTAAAGTATTACGCGTTTGTGATGTAACATATTACACATTAAAAATATTAAGTATAACACATTTGTAATGTAGAGCGAAAACTCAATATAAATTATTTCAGTGCTAATTAAGGTTTTCTATTATTTCATTGCAGTATTTCTTATCAATTAAAAAAAATAAATTTCAAAGTTTGAATGTAGTGTTTTTTAGTCTGGGATGGATTGCTTAATTTGTAACATTCATTTAATTTTGTAATTTGTTTTTTCATATGTAATTTCTCATTAGTCCTCAGTAGCCAGTGGTCTAACTTCATCTGGCGCTAAAGACCAGTCCAGTTCATCTCACGAAACACCATCAACTGTGATAGATGATGACAATGAAAAACAAAACAGTTCAGACGGTGACGATTACAGTGAAGAAGAAGAGAGCAATGGGGACGACAGTTCATTGTTTTCCAGTTTGATTGGAACCAAATGCAGAGCACCTTTCTCTCATGAGTGGGGAGGTTATCACTATGGCAACGCTATGATCTGGTCTGTCGATCCTCCATCATCTGACTCAACTGACTATATGGTATTAAAAAAAAATAATTTTCCTCATAGGATTATTTTTTATGTCATTGCATCTTCAGAAGAAATTTTTATTTATGCTGTTCTTAAAATTATATATTTTATGATTTAAATTGTTTTTGTTAATAAGTTTCTTGACATTTATTTCTAGAAGAGATCTTGTTCTTGTTTCCCTTAGTTTAATTCAGTTGGGTAACTACAGCTGCATATAACTTTTTTTTTGGTTTAGAACAGGGGTGGGGCAAACTTTAGGGGTTGAAAATCATATGCATTTCATTTTCTAATTGATTCAGACAGATCTACAAAATGATTCCATATTTATTTCTCTCATACAGAATAACTATATAAATATGTTTTAGATTGGGCTTAAAAAATTGTTAGCTTTAATAGATATTGTTTTAATAAAAAATTTCTTTAGCATTTATTTAATAAATTATTTTTTTAATTTCTTTAGAGATTTTCTTTTTTGTTTTAATTATGAGAAAAAATATATAACATACCAAATTAATGAATTGATTCCGATATCTGCACAGGTTCGTGTTATTTTCTTGAATCCAGTTCATCCGTCCATTATCCCTTGTACATTTTTCTTGGATGGCAAATGTAGGTTTTCAGATGATGACTGTAGGTAAGCAAACCTCCACGAAAATACTAATATAATTAATTAAACAATCTGTTTCCAAGTATTTGTAAAAAAAAAAAACAATGGTAAAAAAAAAAAATCTTTCAGGTCTAAGGGGAATAACTCACTAATAAAACTAAACTGTATATGCAAAAAACTAATGCATGTTCAACTGATAGTGAAATTCACAAATAAAAACTAAATACACTTTTTTTCTATAGATAAATTAGTTTTACAATATTAAATTGTGTATATTTAATACAAAATATATATAAAAATGACTTACAATGCATATTTTCAATATTTTAGAAAAATATATATGAATGGCATAATTTTTCTCTGTAATAAGATATAATCTGTAATATTTACCTTCCCGTAATGTC
The DNA here is from genome assembly GCA_021962125.1 of Bulinus truncatus. Classification (NCBI taxonomy): domain Eukaryota; kingdom Metazoa; phylum Mollusca; class Gastropoda; family Planorbidae; genus Bulinus; species Bulinus truncatus. The sequence continues at coordinate 172,072 of JAGDYQ010000373.1, forward strand.
TAGTTTGATAATGTGTATAATGATTTTATGGTCCAAATTGATGTTTCATTAAAATGATTTGAATAATGGTAAAAAAGCATGGGCAGTCAGGGAAAAATGCTATTGGAGCTTAATTGTAAAAAAGTATGTTTATCTCTATTTACAACTATCACATTTTTCTGTAAATGAATTGAATTTGTTTCAGACACTCTCATGGTCATCCTGTACTTGTTTCTGAACTGAAGCCTTTTGTTGAGCCTGACCACAGGTCAGTTGGAATGAAAACTGTTTTAAGAAAATAATTTCTTTATTTATATTTTGAAAATTTTTTATTATTTTTTTTTAAATAAGTTTTGAAATGTAAATTCTAAACAGCTTTTTTTTTTGCTGTTTATTTTTATAAAGGTAATAATAATTTGTTTTATAATTTGTCTGTGTTTAAACTTGTGTAAAAATGCTATAAAATGTTACAAATCTTTATAAAACTTAATTTAAGAACAGTATTTCTATTAATGTTCTTTGTTTTATGTCTTTTAAAATATCTCAGATTTTAAGCACATTTCTATTTAAAAATGTCTTTAATTTTCAAATTTATACTGACAATGACTTGCAGCTAACACAATGCTAGAATGAAAGATATAATTGAAAATTATTTTTAATTGGAGGCTTTAAGTGCTGAATAATTTGACAAATAAATTAAGATTTAAAAAAAAAAAAAGAAACAAATGAAGTTACACAATAAAGTTTCTGTAAAATTAAAAAAAAAAGACTGTTGTTTACTTTTTTTGACTCTTAATGTAATCGTGGCTAACTGTTCTGATTTCTGACAGTAAAATTTGTGAGGGCTGTCGTTGCCTGGCAAAATCTGAAGATGAAGTCTGGTATCCTGGGACTGTGGTGGATGTTTGTGACGATCATCTGGTAAATGTTCGGTTTGATGCCCAGAAAGAAGAGTGCACAATCCAGGTTGAGAATGTACTACCTTTAGGTAAATATATATGTGTTTATCAAAAAAAAATTTTTTTTTTCTATCATTTATTTACTTAGTCATGTGCATTTTTTTTTTCAATTGAAAAACTCAGCATATGAACTTGTCCTAATGAGCAGATAGATTAAAACCCCACACAGTAGTTAGATCAATGTACTAAAATGAAATTTTTACATTTACATCACTTGTACTAAACAAAGCCTCATTTTGAGTTATAAGATAATGTATTGTTTTTTGTCAATCATCCTCTTCATTTCATTTGACTGATAAAAATTTTTTCATTGGTTTACTGCAGTCGATAGGTTTTTCCATTCCTCTCTTTGTAGTGTGGTTGACAGTAGAGTTGCTACTTTTTAGATTGTCCACTATGTTGGTTATCCAGTTCTTTTTAAGATGTCTTTGTGCTCCTACCAGATAAGGGTTTAGCAAAGAGAATCCTTGCATGAAACATGACCAAATCATGTCAGCTTCACTCTGCAAGGATGCCACTAGTATTCCAACATCTATGCGCGACTTGATAAGATCTATAAAAGCAAGTCCATAAGCCTTGACATTAAATGCAGGATGTCTCTGATTATCCCCATCTGCTAGGTGTGTGCGAATCATTGACACTGCAGGCTGAAGCAGAATGAAAGATACAATACATTTGAGACCAGGTGTCTGAGAAAACTGCTCCAAATTTGATACATGGAGCATAAGACAAAGACTGAGTGTAGACTTTCAGGGACCAATCCCTTCTGGCCACAGTCAAGTATTATCAGCACATTTTTTTTTAAATGATCAGTACTTTCACTTATTTCATAAATAATTTTTATTTTTCTAACAATTTTGTTTTCATAAAGAAAGTGATAGTGACAGTGATGATGACAGTAATGACTCAGACAGTGCCCAGGGCACTTCACGTGACCAGGATGATGAATATGGCAATGACAAGCATAAACATTCGTGGAAACCAGCTCAGACGACAGACAAACTGGGAGCCTGGGAATCACACACCAAGGTAACATCCAACATAAAATCAGAAAGCAATGCTTGCTTATTCAATGATTTTTTTAAAACTGTTATTCATTAAAGATTTGAAGAAGTTGAATTGAGCTTTTTACCTAGCTACTAATGGAGTGCTAACTCTCAAACACATCACATTAAAGCTTGGTAACTTTTTTTATGTCAGTTACTTGGAAATATAAACACTTTATCACTGATGTACATATAATGTTACTCGGAAATATAAACACTTTATCACTGATGTACATATCATATTAAAAATAATTTAGCTCCTCAACAAATGCAAAAAAAAAAATCGATAGTCTATTATTAAATTGTAGACAATTTGTTTGTAATACAGTTTAAAGGAAATTTTTTAATGAGAGGACATAATTGTTTTATGCCGACAAGCATTTATATAAATGTATACACAGCGTCACTTCAATCATTTAAGACAGTCTGATAAGTTACTGCGTGGAGATAATTTCTGATGAAAATTTAGCATGCACAGAAGTAGTTTTGCTATATACATGTATTTTATTGACAGAATAAAGAAAAAAATGAAAGAAGTTTTATTGAATCCATTACATTTTTTAGATTCTTTTCACCTGTGAAAGTTTATTTTAAGATTTCAAATTTTCTATTATATTGAATCAAAGGTTCTAAATTGATTTATTGTTTAAATATTATCATAATTTATTTTATATACTCTTCTTTTAACCTCAAGTATACTTTAATGTTATTACCTTATGTAAATTATTGTTCAATTTTAACACTCTAAATACTTTAAATTGCTATATCGTTGTATTAAAATGCGATATATGATTTTACTATGGCTTATATTATTTAATTCCTTCTTTTATCATTTTAGAAATTTACAATGCAGTGGCCATTCTTACACAATCTAAACACGATCATCGTGTTCATCAATAAAAAAAACAACTTTTATATATGATAATAATAATTCAAGGACTTCACCCAATGTATTGGTGGCACATGTATTGGTGTTACATGTTTTAGAGCTCTGTCTAATTAATATTACTAAATCAGTGAAGAATTAGCATTTTGAATAGTAAGCTGTACTTCATTTCTTATCATTGTGGAAATCTCATGGGTTGTCATGACTTTGATCATTGTATTATTTTCACTTGACAGGGTATCGGATCTAAACTCATGGCTAAGATGGGCTACATCACTGGTCAAGGTCTGGGACCTGAAGGGACTGGTCGTGCTGAACCTGTGCCGATAATGTTACTTCCACAAGGTGACAAATAAGTTTCACTAATAACTTACTGCATTCCTGTTGGTTTGTTGTTTTTAAATTTAATTTTTTTGTTGGAAATTTTACGTTCAAAACTGCAGAATTTATTTTTAAACTTTTAATGTTAAAATTAAAAAAATATAAATTGATAAAAATCATTAGTAGAATGCAATTAGGTCTTTTCTATTTACATGTAATGGAATGATTTGAAGTCAGAAAATACTCTGCCTATTAGTCTTATGGACTTAATGGAGAAAATATATATATATACTTTAGTAATGTCTATTTAATCAGAGACATATTTGCTGGCTATGAGTAATACTGCTGGCTGTATTGAAGACATAACATAGTTACCACACTGTCACATGTAGGAAACCATCCATCCTCAAAAACCATAAAATAAAACCAGTGACACAGTCCTGCATAATAAAATAAAACACCCTTCAACTATTAAGAAACATACATTACCTCTAACACACATAAAATATATCAGTTTAATACCTTCACTCAGTATGGTGAATCTTGATTCTATCCATTAACTTTTAACTGTGTAAATTTGGGCTAGGTACTACAGTAGATCGAACTTTTTGTTTTTTTTTCCAAATGTAATCAATGATGGCTGCTACAAATGTTCATAGATCAAGGACCACATACCGGTGTATACATATTAATTTTTACTAAACTTTATTGATTCATTTTGATCTCATTGCCATACTCTCACTCATGTAGTTGAGTATTATCCCTATATCTACTTTAAACTGTCTCACTCATATAGTTGAGTATTATCCCTATATCTACTTTAAACTGTCTCACTCATGTAGTTGAGTATTATCCCTATATCTACTTTAAACTGTCTCACTCATGTAGTTGAGTATTATCCCTATATCTACTTTAAACTGTCTCACTCATGTAGTTGAGTATTATCCCTATATCTACTTTAAACTGTCTCACTCATGTAGTTGAGTATTATCCCTATAACTACTTTAAACTGTCTCACTCATGTAGTTGAGTATTATCCCTATATCTACTTTAAACTGTCTCACTAATGTAGTTGAGTATTATCCCTATATCTACTTTAAACTGTCTCACTCATGTAGTTGAGTATTATCCCTATATCTACTTTAAACTGTCTCACTCATGTAGTTGAGTATTATCCCTATATCTACTTTAAACTGTCTCACTCATGTAGTTGAGTATTATCCCTATATCTACTTTAAACTGTCTCACTCATGTAGTTGAGTATTATCCCCATAACTACTTTAAACTGTCTCACTCATGTAGTTGAGTATTATCCCTATATCTACTTTAAACTGTCTCACTCATGTAGTTGAGTATTATCCCTATATCTACTTTAAACTGTCTCACTCATGTAGTTGAGTATTATCACTATATCTACTTTAAACTGTCTCACTCATGTAGTTGAGTATTATCCCTATATCTACTTTAAACTGTCTCACTCATGTAGTTGAGTATTATCCCTATATCTACTTTAAACTGTCTCACTCATGTAGTTGAGTATTATCCCCATAACTACTTTAAACTGTCTCACTCATGTAGTTGAGTATTATCCCTATAACTACTTTAACCAATTCATCTTAGTTACCCCTCCCTCTCCTGATTGTGAGACTTGTATATAAATTGTCCTGGTCTTTGATTAGTTTGGGCAGCTCAGCTTTATTCTGATTATTAAACAATCAAAAGTCAAGAGGCCAAAAAAACTTATCTTAATTATGGCAAAACTTACAGAGAATGTTGTTTTAGCAGTTAGATTTTTCTAATTTTATGGTTTCATTATACTTTTTAAATGCCACCCTTAAAATATTGGTGGCCTTTAACATCCTATACTGAATCATCGAATTTCGGTCTAGACCACAGACTTTTTATCTGAGTCATAAAAATTCCTCTCTTTCGCTTAAGGTTTCATAACAAGTGTAATGCTAGTAAACTAATTTAATGTAAACTGTATTCGTAATGTTTTTTCGCTGTTCATGTTACCAGGTAAATCTCTGGACAAAATCATGGAACTCAAGGAGATGTCTGGCAATGACGACATGTTTAACGCCATGAAGAAACTGGAGAAAAGAAAAAAACTGATGGAAAAAAAGGAGCAGGAACAAGAGAAGAAAAAAGAAAGGAAAGACAACTGGGGAGTTTTTGGTTTCATCAACAACAAGCTCGGGGATGAGAAAGGTAAGTGTAGACTTCTCATCTCATTGGCCTATTTTATAAGTCTTACAGTATATCTCATGTCATTGGCCAATTTTATAAGTCTTACAGTATATCTCATGTCATTGGCCAATTTTATAAATCTTACAGTATATCTCATGTAATTGGTCAATTTTATTGAACTTCACATTATATCTCATGTAATTGGTCAAATTTTATAGGACTTCACAGTATATCTCATGTAATTGGTCAAATTTTATAGGACTTCACAGTATATCTCATGTAATTGGTCAATTTTATAGGACTACAAGTATATCTCATGTAATTGGTCAATTTTATAGGACTTCACAGTATATCTCATGTAATTGGTCAATTTTATGAGTCTTCTTGGATGTGCAGTCCAGAATAAAAGACATTTATTGCTTTGCTGTAAAAGTATTAAAGCAAATCAACTCCCATTCCACATATCAAATGCTGATTTCACAAATTTAGAAAATTTCACGCCTTTGGTTTTTTTTAGCTACAATCCATTCATTCAGTCTCATTCTGTACGCTTCTTTTTATGAACTTCTATTTATTCATAGCTAAAAGAAAATGTATATTTCATTCCTGTATTTTTGTCACCATCAGTTTTATGATCTGTGCCTTATTCAATTGTATAATGAAATTTAGCCCTGCGAGATATATCTCAACTATAAACCACTAAACCACTTAGTCCTATATAAACAACATCAATATTGCAACACAACACACACTTTATATGGAAGCTAACACTGTAACACATAACATAAAGGGTTTGATAATGGTTTGATATAAGCTTTAATAATTGCACAGATTTTAGTACTTAGGGAAAAAAAAAATTATGAAAGTTCAGCATAAATGTATATATATATATATATATATAGCTCTGCAGTATATTTATAAACATAGTAAATACAGGACAGTTTGTTGACTGAACCAATGTTGAGGCACATTATAAAAATAATACAAATGCAAGTGTGAAAGTAAAAATAGTATTAAAAAACAAAACAGTACAAGCCAAAAAAAAAATGTTATCTACAAAATCAAGTTGGAAACATATTAGTACATTATGAAGTGAATGTTTTAAAACCAACTACCTAGTCCTCACTCAGGATGCATCACTTTACTTGTTTCAGAAAGACTGGCATATTAGTCATTTTTTTTTTATTCATACTTTGACAATAATACGGAAACATTTTATTTATTTACTTTGTCTATCATTGTCTACCAGAATAATTTCTGTCAGTTTGAAAAACAAATTATGGACCAAGAAGGTATTGGTTTTTTTTTCTACAAAGTTCTTAGAACCAAACGTGAAACTGTTAAATTTTGTCATTTGAGTCAGGAGAGGTCTTAGAACCAAACGTGAAACTGTTAAATTTTGTCATTTGAGTCAGGAGAGGTCTTAGAACCAAACGTGAAACTGTTAAATTTTGTCATTTGAGTCAGGAGAGGTCAAAGAATCGTAATCAGTTCTGGATACTTTAGATAATGAAATAAATTTGTTCATCTTGTGATGTTAAACTTAGTTATTTAATTAAGCTTTTCAGAATTCAAATAACATTTATGTGATGTCTTAATGGAGTTGGATGTATTCAAATGAGCTTAGAAAAAAACTAACTTGAATAATGACTACTATAATCATGACTACTTTAATCATGACTACTATAATCATGACAACTATAATCATGAATACTATAATCATGACAACTATAATCCATGAATACTATAAACATGAATACTATAATCATGACAACTATAATCATGAATACTATAATCATGACAACTATAATCGTGAATACTATAACCATGAATTCTATAATCATGAATACTATCCATTCATACAAGAGTGACAGCTTCTTCCTCAAATGTACTGTTAGCTTAGTGTTAAAACGTTGATCATTCTAATTATTCTGAACACCAAAGGAATGTATAACCATCTTTCAAACAAATCACATTGTTTCAAATCTTTACTACATTTATCATTTATACAAAGTACTAATTTACCTTAAGTAAAATAATCAACTATCAAGTGTATATCTAGTACAGTCTGATGCTAAGCATTCAGTTTAATACATTGTCAACTTCTGTAAAAGCAAACATGTCAAAAATCATATACATTTCTGAAACTAGCCTGTTCATTTCTACTCTTTCAGCACTACATTAGCAAGTATTTGTAAGAATGAAACATACAGCATATAATACATTAGCACAGCAGCTCTCAACCAGTGGTACGTGTATCCCAAGTTGTATGGGAAAGGTTATGCAGGGGTACTCAGTGACATCATTTTTGTTTAAAGCAATCAAGAGTTAGAAGAAGGTCGCCAATTTGCGTGGCTTTTCACCAAACATGTTGCCCATTATACTGGTAAGCGCATTCCATTAAGAAAATAAGTTCATTTATTTGCGAATTTACATGTAAGGGAAACCCACGGACATAATTTCACACCATTTGGGGTAAATTTGCAAAAAAAAAGGTTGAGAACTGCTGGATTAGCAGCATGAGTTGATTTATTTTATATCTGAAATATGTAAACAAGTTTTTTTTTTTTTAAATTTCAATGCACACAAAAAGATACATTTCTTAATTAGCTAATAATTTTCTACACAGAAATCAAAATCAAATAGTAATTTATTGAACATTATTGCTGTATATTTACTCCCGTGTTTTTTTAAATCACCAAATTATTTCAATAACTAATTTAATTAGATCTCAGAAGTGTAAAACATGTTCTGTTCTGAATTTATTTTCACACTTCTCTCCCTTGTAAAATCAACTACTTGTATTTTAAATTTTGTTCACACTTCTCTCCCTTTGTAAAACCAACCACTAGTATAATAAAATGATGATGTGAGGATGTAAGACATTGTCCAGTAGGACCAGAATATTTGTAAAAGAAATATATATATATATATATATATAAAAGAATTTCTTCTTCATTTTAATTAGGACTAAATAGAACATTCCTTCCTGTCTAGCAATGACATACTGTAGCTTACATCAAAAACCTCTTCTTTGTTGGAGTTTTAATTTGTTTACATCTATGACACCAATGTCTAAAGTAGGATTGGTTCAAAATAAAGAAGTCAAGTAGTTAATTTCATAAAGGAATAACAATAAAGACTGAAATATCACAGAGTGAAGCATCTTGCATATAACGCATCTAATTAACATTGTTTATGGTGAAGCAGGGCTGAAAGTAAAATGGACTTGTTTTATATTGTCTATATTCTACTATAGACCTTGAGAAAAGTATTTTATTTCTGAAGGAATGAATTCCATGACTTTCTTTTGTTTGGCTTGTTCATCTGAATCAGTCGAGGACACGAACACATTTGTCTTTCTGGCAATCTCTCTATCATTTATTCTCGGAATGACTTATAGCTCAGAAGGTATAAAACAAACTGTTCATATATTGGCTTAGTGCTACAAACCGGGAAAGTGTAACAAGGTGAGAATGTGTAACAATGGTGAGAATGTTGTGCAGCAGGTTATCTAGTCCAGTGCAAAAAATGAAAGGATATAATTATATGGGTCAGGCATTTCAACAGAACTAACGCTATAAGCCCTATAAGCCGCAGGCTAACTATGGACATGGCACTCGGGCATCCAGTTTTTTTTTAAAAACGTACAATTCTAAAATAAATGGTCATTTTATGTATTGTCACTGGCTTCATCCAACAGATTCTGTTTTTTTGAAAAAAAATATTATGTGTAATTTAACTGCTGGATCCCTGTCAGATGACTTGTGTATCAACTTTATCTGTTGAGCAAACACTGCTGTGGAATGCATCAGAGGGTTTATGGCTGGATGCATGTAGCTGACTGGGTCCCTTGAGGAGGGGTGTAGGGCTGGTCAGTACGATTGACAACCAAACAGCAGTGTTAGGTTGGATAAAAAAACCAAAGGTGCCGCCACTGGGTGTGAGAAAAAGTAATGACAGACACGACATGCTCAACAGCTGCAAGACTCAGTGAAGGTAGAGATACCTCTTAGTGTTGATGTTTCTCTATGGCTCCATGAACTGTCCAATTAAACAATGTGTACTGAGACTGTTGTCAGCCTGCTCACAGTATACATTGTTGTCATATATAAACCTGTTGGTATTCTTGCAGTATGGAATATAGATTGAAACTAAACTAAGGCTGAGATTATTTTTTTTAAATACAATTTCTGGAATTGATGGAGTGAACTTATTGTAATGTAGATTCTAGTGTATATTCAGATGTCTCCTAGATTCTAGTGAATATTCAGATGTCTCCTAGATTCTAGTGTATATTCAGATGTCTCCTAGATTCTAGTGTATCGTCAGATGTCTCCTAGATTCTAGTATATAGTCAGGTGTCTCCTAGATTCTAGTGTATAGTCAGATGTCTCCTAGATTCTAGTATATAGTCAGATGTCTCCTAGATTCTAGTGTATAGTCAGATGTCTCCTAGATTCTAGTATATAGTCAGGTGTCTCCTAGATTCTAGTGTATAGTCAGATGTCTCCTAGATTCTAGTATATAGTCAGATGTCTCCTAGATTCTAGTGTATCGTCAGATGTCTCCATCGTTCCTTCTTCTTCCTGGCTATGTCTCTGATTCTTCCTTTCATCAAGCTGGAGTCTGGTGATGTCGGGGACAGCGATGGTGATTTTATTGCTGCCACAGCGGCCGACAGGGAAGTTGGTGTCCTCGCTGGGCTCTGCTGTAGTTCCGCAACCTCCCCTTCCTGCAAGGGCTGGAGGTTGAGAGGGGCGGGGATGAACCTGGAAGCCGGGCCCCTCAGCCCCACACGGTGTGTTACTGTGCTGGCCGCATCTTCTCCTTGATCGGTCTCTACAACTGGCGGGAGGAGGGAGGGTGTTTGTCCGTAGTTGGAGTATGATGGCCGCTGGGCGAGAGAATTGGCGTTGAGTGCCAGGGCGTCTTGTATGTCGCTTCTGCCCACCTCGATGGTGTGCCTCCTATTGATTCCTTGACCCGAGTATCTTGACCTCCTGGACTCATACTTAGGCTTCTGCTCCACGGGCGTCTCTCCGTTTTGGTTGGAGCTGACCACGGGGCTTGATAGCGCCGACTCCGTGGCAGTGTGGGTTGTTGTTGCCGGTGCCAACTTGGCTGGCTGGACAGAGGTGGTGACAAGCGTTTCGGGCGTTGTTGTTGTTGCAGCAGGTCTAACAGCAGTTGATGGTGTGTAATATGCAGAGAGTCTGGCATAAGGTGTTGTACTAAAAGATGTGACTTGCGTAGTCCCAGCTGTCACCGCGGTTGTAGTAGAGCCGACGTTGGATGTGTTGGACGATGTGGTCGTTGGTGGTGTCGATGAAGTGAGAGCAGCGGCCGTGAGAGCAGCGGCCGGACTCGTAGCAGCAGTTTGAGGATCCTGGGAGGTGGTCCTGTATGACGAATACCGACTGTACCAGCTTCCGGAATAAATGCTCGAGCTACCGGTTGTAGTAACGGAAGTGCTGCCAGTCGTGGTGGGAGCTGCGGTCACTGCAGAAGTGTTAGATGCACTTGTTGCTGGTGCTGCATTTCCAGGCGTTGTGGTAGATGACAACGAGGAGCTTGTTTTAGTGTTGGCTGCTTCTGGTTCAGGCTTCTTAGTGCTTATGATTGCTTTCTCATTGCCGCTGTACATAGCGGCAATCATGGCAGCTACATCAAACGTTTCCGCAGGTTTGATCTCGTACCGGGAGTACTTGCTGGTAGAGCTTGTTGAAGTGTTAGTGGTGGAAGCTGTAGTCGCGGCTGTGGTTAGTGGCGACCTTATGCCGTAACTGCTGACATATCCTGTTGTGGTCTGAGTTGTCGCGGCCGGTGGCGACTGTAATGGTGTGGTCTGCACTTTAGTGATGGGTGAGTCAGAGCTGGTTGTAGTAGCTGCTGTTGTAACTGGTGCGGACTGTGTGTGAGAGGGAGGTGCAGATGTTGATAGCGCTGCTGTCGATGGTGGTGTTACGGCTGACGTTAACATTGTCCCTGTCGACGGCCCCGTGGCGGGAGTCCGTGGGCTGGGTGGTTCTTTGGGGCTCTGGATCGCCGCGGAAGAAACCAGTGGGCCGGGCGCAGTGGTCACCGGTACACGGGCTACTGGCGACACCCCGTTCATGGAGGTTAGTGCCGCTGCACTTGGAGTCGGGGCAGCGGGAACGTCAGCTTGCCTGTCATCCTGTTCAGCCTTGACCCTCGCACTCCCGTTAGGTTGAATGATTTGCCTGAAGTGAGACAGCCGACTGATGAGCTGCTGCATCGGCTCGACCGGCTCGACTTTGACTTTGCTTGGTGACATCGGCGGCGACAGGACTTGAGCCTGACTGTGGGTCTTATGTGAGATTGATGAACCTTCGGGAACGCTCCTGAGTACCGGGGACACAGGTGGAGATTTGATTGCAGGCCTCACGGCGGCTTTTGTTTGCTGGCCTTCTGGGCTAACGAACCCTTCATTCTGTATCAGAATCTCTTTTCTTCTCTGCCAGCTTTCTCTCAGGAACTCCATCTTAGACTTTCGGTCGCCCGCAGCACTCAGTGCTCTTCTCACCGGCCGCGAACTTGGGTCCAGTATGTCCACGGAGCTTCTTCCGCGGAGCGCCAGGGGAGATAACTGGTCCGAGGAGTGTCGTCTAGAGGAAACTGTGCCGCCGGGTTGCGCGTCGTCGTCCTGATCCAGGATGTAATGCTCGTGGATGGGGGAGGATATGTCCGACAGGGGGGAGGAGATTATGGGCCTGGGATCTGATATCTGCTTGACCAGTGATTTTATGGGCGAGCTGGGAATGGAGGCTTCCTCTATAACTGGCGACGGTAGGCTAATGTCTTTAGGCCTTACGCTGGACATATACTGACCACTCGAAATGTTGCCGAGCTGCATCGCGCTAGTCTCTGGAGCGCCGGACCTGCTGGTGAGCAGCCCTTGGATAGCGGGCCTGCCTATGATGTCAGATACAGTTGATCTGTCCAACGACTGGACTCTTCCTTTCCTTGAACCCGACCTCGGTCTGGGCCTGACCTCTTGCCTCGCCGGTGAAGGATCATCCCTGGCCTGTTGCCCCTGAAGCAGTATCTCCCTCCTCCTCTCTCTGAAAGTTTCCCTGGCGGTTTGAAATTGGGCCAAGTAATCCTGTACCTCTGGGGAGTTCAACCCCAAGTCGGTGTTGTGCCTCTTGGTCCTTCTCTCGTTATTTCTCCTCTTCGATCTCCTCGTTTCTTCTTCCGCTTTTTCCTCCGTGAACGACTCGATCCTCCCTTCTACTCCGGCCATGGCATCTTCCCCTTGAAACGACGTATCGCCGAAATCGGTCGACTCAACAACGAAATTGGTGAAATCCAAAACCTCGGGTAGAAATACGGAAGAACTTTCAGTCAGTAGACTGATCTTACCGAAACCTTCATTCACGATTTCTTCTATTGATTTTGTCGGGACGGACATTTCGAAGAGGAACTTCTTCATCGAGACTTCAGACATGCCCGCGGATTTCCCCAGAATTGCTGCGCTCAGGGCGTTGATTTCGTCATCTTTGCCCTTCTCCTGTATCCTCTTCAGAACGCTAACTTCGTGTAGAATATTCTTGAGGTTCTTTCTAAGCTTGGTCTTGCTCTCGTCGGACTCTGCGTAGAACTGGTCGTCCGCCTGCTTGCTGTCGATCTGGCTGATCAGCTGGTGCTCCAGCCGCTTGATGAAGAACTGGTACTGCGACGCCCTGCGCTGCACCGCCCTCCGAAGGTCCTCCCTGTTCTGGTGCCACTCTATCATGCTCTCGTTCACGTGGTCTATGGCGTACGTCACCCTCAGCGCCTCGCCCTGGAGGCTCATGATCTTGGCCTGTATCCTGCTCATGTTCCTGATGGCCTCCAGCGCACCGTCGGACGCGCCCTTGCCCGTCCTGGACACTCGGTCAGAGAAAACGTCCATCGCAGCAGCTGTCTCAGCCGCCGAGTCGTCCGTTGAGCTGCTGACCGACGACGGCCTTGAGCTGACGCTGGAGATGGGGCTGCCGCCCGACGAGTATTTGGGGCGGGCCATCTCGTCGCTGAGCCTCGTCCTGAGGGCGGAGAATTCTGAAGGTCTGGGTGACGTGTCCAGAGCAGATCCGCCATGAAGTGATCTGGCCGCCAGGTGGCTCTGTACTTCACTGACATATTCCTGGGGGAATAGAATTCGACATATCCAGTGTAAATGAGAGAATGGAGTCTTATTACGGCAATTTATTTTATTGTTTAAATCTATACAGCTTTTGTTGTTTTTACAGATGACATTAGTTATATATAGACAGGGGCACGTGAGATTCTGGTCACACTCACACAGTATGGGGACTCAACAGTAGTACACCATCTTTTTAAATTTACCGTACATAAAAACAATCTTGTGATTAACTGATGCGTCCCCCCCTCCTATCTCACACTCCAGGCTTGTAAGGTTATTTGATTCTAGATAAACAGGTGTATCATCTAGTAAACTATCTACATATGTAAACTGTTATATCATAACTTTGAGTTAATGAACATTTCATGCAAATTGAAAGCACTGTCTGCGTTATCTGGTATACTTGGTAAGGTCTATTTTTATTTTAATATACATATATTTTACTTTACGTACGGTATACACGTTAGTGGTATTACAAGTTACCATACATTCTAAGTCCTTCTTAATATACCGGTATACCTATTGGTGGAAGAGCAAACTCTAAACTGTACATAGTTTACCTGGCACAAGTTCTAAACTGTACATTGTTTACCTGGCACAGTCTGTTCAGGAAACAATTATCCGGTATCCCAACAATGCCATTGGGCGGCAGGCGGCCCTCGATAGAACACACCGGGCAGACGATGACCGTGCCCCGCTCCGCCGTGTGACTGACAGCGTTAACCAGGCAGGGCCTGCAGAAGCTGTGCAGGCACTGCAGGATCTTGGGCTGCCTGTACACGGCCTGACACATCCTGCAGAACAGCATGGTGGCCATGGTCTCCTCCTGTCCACTGCTTGACTCCGCGGTTTCCATGGTCTCGCCTCCCAGACGTCTGGTTTGAACCAGATGATCGATAGTTGATAATTAAAAATACGATCAGGGTGGAGGTTTCTTATTAAGCAGGTTTGTCCCCCCTTCCCCTCCCGTGTTCTCTTATAGCACTTAGCACCCACGTGCCAGTGAGCTTAGATATGTACTCCCGCAGGTGATCGCCTGCTACCTTTTTGTGTATGTCGTAGGTTCAGCTCATTTAGTCGTATAACGAACCGTGTCACTTATAATGAATCATTGCGGACGTTGTATTCTCAAAAAAACAATAACAACAACAACATAGCTTCCAGTTAGTTATAAGAGGTGTTCCGAGTCAGTAAAACGTCAGAGTTTGTTTACACCCATCTCTTGTGCAGTCTCCTTCGGTCATCTGAAATAATAGAACAAGTTTTACTGGTAACTCTCACATTGAATACAGTACACAACAGAACATTAACAACACAGACAACAGCTGTTGTATTCAACTCAGAATGTAATCGCATTATACTGCACTTCATATACACATTAGTCTCTCGTTAATGATGATGAAGTTTTATTCTATTTTTGTGATTATTTTTTTAAATATGATGTGAACAAAAAAATGTGTCGTAAAATGCGAACCATTTTTATTTTAAAACTCTGTACATATATACATTGAGGTTTAATGTATGAACTTCCGTTCATCACACTGACAACACAAAGTATCACTGACAGTATGAAAACTGAGACTGTACTCTGGGCTAGGCTGGGCCTGTCACATTTAATATTAATGTTATAGATCAATTGTTGTTCTCTATCGGTATATATTCTGTTTAAAACGTCAGTATCATTATCAATGCACGGTGTGTGTGTGCGTGTTCGTTCGTGTGTGTGCGTGCGTGCGTACGTACATTGCTTGGTGTACTGACTGTTAGCGGTCTGTGGAGGGCTGTTTGCAAGGTCGTGTCAACCCGAATAGTTGTCAGGGGCTCCGAGCGTTGGGAACCCCACCACTTCCGAGTTTATTTGTTATTATGTGGCTGCTACGTAGGTAGCTGGATCCTTTTATGTGGTGGGGGAGGGAGTAGTGCAGAGACCTCCCTGTAGTCAGAGTTTATCAAAAGTTCTTAAATTTCCCGTCCCTTATCAGTAGAAGGTCTGGGCTCAAATATTTTATCAGCACCTAACATTTAGTTATCTCTTATCCGTTAAAAGACCGTTTGAGAATCACTGGTCAGTAGTGTATTGTAATGACGACAACGCTGTCTCTGGTTACCCTGGAGTGCAACAAACTTCTAGACATTCTGGCCTCAATGAAATCTGAAACAGTGTACAATACTTCATACATATACACCATCAACCATCACCACAACAACAACAACACCTTCAACTAGCACCAACCATGACCACAACAACAACACCTTCAACTAGCACCACAACCACAACACCTTCAACTAGCACCAACCATGACCACAACACCTTCAACTAGCACCACAACAACAACACCTTCAACTAGCACCAACCATGACCACAACATCAACACCTTCAACTAGCACCAACCATGACCACAACAACAACACCTTCAACTAGCACCACAACAACAACACCTTCAACTAGCACCAACCATGACCACAACAACAACACCTTCAGCTAGCACCAACCACGACACAACAACAACACCTTCAACTAGCACCAACCATGACCACAACAACAACACCTTCAACTAGCACCAACCATGACCACAACAACACCTTCAACTAGCACCACAACAACAACACCTTCAACTAGCACCAACCATGACCACAACAACAACACCTTCAACTAGCACCAACCATGACCACAACAACAACACCTTCAACTAGCACCACAACAACAACACGTTCAACTAGCACCAACCATGACCACAACAACACCTTCAACTAGCACCACAACAACAACACCTTCAACTAGCACCAACCATGACCACAACAACAACACCTTCAACTAGCACCAACCATGACCACAACAACAACACCTTCAACTAGCACCACAACAACAACACCTTCAACTAGCACCAACCATGACCACAACAACAACACCTTCAACTAGCACCACAACAACAACACCTTCAACTAGCACCACAACAACAACACCTTCAACTAGCACCAACCATGACCACAACAACAACACCTTCAACTAGCACCACAACAACAACACCTTCAACTAGCACCACAACAACAACACCTTCAACTAGCACCAACCATGACCACAACAACAACACCTTCAACTAGCACAACCACAACAACACACCTGTCTACACGTCTGAACATATTACTTCAATACGCCTCACAGTCACCATTATATCTACACCTGTACGGTAAAAATGTGTTTTCCCATCTCTTACATTTAATGTGATGTATTTGAGAGATAGTAAACACATTATCTGTGTAAAGAAATATTTTAGAATATAGTGTGGGATTTGCCAGTAGCGACGACTTTACACTTATTTGTTTGAGTCTGTCTTGTATACCATATCATAGTGCCTATACATCGGGTGTTCTATATACATTATATAGGGATAAATTCAGAGTTTTGTTTGAAACATATTTAAGAACTTAAAAAAATTTTTTTACATTGTACTTTGTAAAATCTCTATTACAATAACATCTCTATCACAATAACATAACATCTCTATCACAATAACATAACATCTCTATCACAATAACATAACATATCTATCACAATAACATGAGCTGATTTTGAATCCACACACCGCCTCCCTCGCTAGTCCATAGAGCCCGCAATAAATCTAATGAAATGTTCTACATTTGACTACTTCTATATCTCTACGTGTAAGTCTCCACCGTCAAGAAGTATCGGTTACCTATTCAGTCCTGGCCGGTAGGGGGGTAACATTCATATTTCATAGCCTCAACTTTTAAACATCCATCTCTTACTTTTAAAAAAAAAATTTAAAAAATCCACCCGGCTCATTGTATACAGTATAATACATGACACGTGGGTGGTTGAGTGGGAGGGGCAGACTGAAAGTGTATTACTTACTAAGTTAGGCGTGTCGTGACACAACCAACCGTGACCGGATGCCCCGCTAGTGACGTCGAGAACAATTTGGGGAGTCCTACCGCATGGTAACGGTTGAGGGGAGTTCACTTTAATAACAGTTATCAACCCTTTTGGAGGCCCCCCCTTAAGTCCAGGGGGGGGGGTCCATCCGCGCCCCCCCCCTTATAAAGACTTCAGTGTTAAACAGACGGCGGCCCATAGGTGTGTCGTTTGGGTGACCCCCCCTGGCCCCCCCCCACTGCCGACGGGGGCGCCTGTTTGTAAAAGTGGTATGTCTTGGTGTGTCTAGTTAGAACCTATGGTTACGGCGTTCGGCTTCGTCTATGACACTGTCCCTGACCCCCGCATACTGCTAACTAAGGTCGCCTCAAGCTGCGCAAATTGACATAAGTAAGTCAACGATACAGTTTCAACACACCGTATTGCCTACATAAAGAACAACACCAGAGTATGAAGATATAAAAAAAAAGTCAAATTAGGCAACTAAGTTGGGCGCGTTACACGCTTATGTCATCAAACGATCACAGATGTTTACCGTGGTGGTGGGGGATATAATCATCTTTAAAACAAAGTGCACCCTTAACCTGTCAAGACATTATTAGAACTTTTACACCCAGTTATTAGTTTAAAAAAAAAAAAAACAACCTTTTGGTAACGGATAGGAATAATGGCTTCCATGATTTATTGCCAAATGTTCCAAATCAAAATGAACGGGAAATTGAGACACATGAGCGTTGGTGGCTACATATGTGATGGTACAGAGATTCAGTGGCGGATTTAGGGGGGGGCATGACACCCCCCCCCGTTTCCGCAAGTTTAAATTATCGAAATATTTTTTTGTTCTAAGACCAATTTTCAACAATGAAAAAGTTTTGCCCCCCCCCCCCCCGGGGGTCAAAGTTGTCTAGATCCGCCCCTGCAGAGACTCAAAAGAAATGTTGTATATATATGTAAAATGGTGAAGAGACTAATGGAATGTTGTATAGCCAGGAATGTGTCTTGAGCTCATACTAGACCACGATAATACCGTTCTGTGAGACGAACGACATAACGTGTTACAACCAATATTTTTATCTGCAGTTTCATTGACATGTTTGGTAAATGGGGAGAGAGAGAGAGACAGAGAGAGAGATTACTGTGCATTTTAGAGTGGGGTGGATTCGGAAATGAAATACAAATAATAATACTGTCTAAGCCCCCTTTAAAGAGACGAAACGAAAGAGTACTATATAGTAGAACATTGGTGTATATGTACTGTAAGCCATTTTACGTAAGATGTTTACTAAATTATTTCTTTTTAGAGCATCACCCTAAATCTCAGCAACTATAAGTCCTAGACCCATGATGTATATATCATTTTGTAGGTCTTGGTCTGCCATGTGTGCAGCAAAATTTCATTTTGCGATCTGACCTCTGAGGGCTGGACATCAGTTTTTTTACCGTTTTTTACTATATAAGCTATATTAATAATTATGCCATTTTCATGGCCCCATTCTACACCTTATATGTTCAATAACCCATTCATTTGGTGCGAAATACTGCAGCACGTAGTTTCACCAAGATTGACGTCACACGTGTTCTGCGCAGTAGAGTATTTATTCTTCAGCCACAATAATTTTATTTTCGAGAAACATCCTTTACAATTACACAATTGAATTCATAAACATTTCCAAAATTTACAAATATTTACTGAAAGCTAAAATACATACTGATGCATGACACAAAAATGCGCTAACACGTCCTGTGTCCAGAATGGAACAGGCTTAATTGCTTGTTTACATTTGTTCACACTCCTGGATATGAAAATTGACAACGTGTGTGGCACGACACAAACTTTCTGTTAAAACTAACACTCTTTACAGTAATTTAAAATTTGTCATATGAACCTGCCCGTCTAAAAATTTGAAGCCGCTAGTAATATTGGTAATCTTTGATATGATTTAAGTAGTGGGGGAAATTATGGTTTGCTTCAAATATCTTCTCACATATTAATAGTTCCTATTAAAGAAGACAGTAAGACACAATCTGCGCACAATACATTTGCAGCGGAAATGTTTTTTGCTGGATGAGTGGACGATGGCATCGAGCCATGCTTTCACTAAGAGATGTTGCTCAAACCGGCTATTTACTAAGTTTTTTTGTTATGCACTTGGAATTCCGTGTTAATAGTTCCTATCAAGTCTCATATCAAACATTTTATTGAGATAAAACCTTTAGTTTTATATAAACTCACGTCTACGGATGTATTCTATCTTCATACTTTTTTGTTGTTGTTGTTGAGTTGTATCTAACTGCTGTGTTCTACAGGTTAAAATATAATAGTTTCTTACACCCATAGAGTAAAGATCCCATACAACATTCAGCCGGTGTACAATCGCTAATGGTTAGTTCATTCAGCCGTATATAATCGATGTGTGTAAGTTTAATTTGACACAACCCAGTGAGACAACATATCGTTTGACAAGAGTTCTTGGCCTTTTTTTTTTTAATGACCGTGTTAATGGTTTATAGTGACTTGTCGGCTTATTGATGATGATCGCTAGCTGAACTTGATCCAGCACCTGACATTATCAGTGTCGCTGGCCCGTGTCAATATTAAACTTAATGAGTGCTGTCACTCGAGCTAGACTTCATAGTCACTCAAATGTCTTCTCACCCCACCCACCCGCACAAATCGCGATAGCTGCCACTGGGTTTGGTGACATTGAAGATGGCTTGGGGAAAATAAAAAGTCTTAAATCTTTAAACACCGATTTGTGACACATGTTGCAACACATTGAAAAAAAGTGAAATAACACATTGTGGCTACATTGTGATTTGTGTTTACAAAATAACTTAGTTTTAAATAGCGGTATAATGGTTCGTGCAATAAATGTGAATACAAGCTTTTGAATACCCGGTATTATTTTAATTGTTGTATTCTAGCAATGATGCTGTCATTCGAGTTGAATATTGTTTTAATGACCAACTGCAGTCGTACTGAAATAGTATTGATATCATGAGCACTGTTGTTATTATCATCGACTCTGGTCTTACTAACAGTTTTACTTACAACCGGGAACATTGTCGGTCTTATTAACAGTGTTACTTACAACCGGGAACACTGTCTTACTAACAGTGTTACTTACAACCGGGAACACTGTCTTACTAACAGTGTTACTTACAACCGGGAACATTGTCTTACTAACATTGTTACTTACAACCGGGAACATTGTCGGTCTTACTAACATTGCTACTTACAACCGGGAACATTGTCGGTCTTACTAAGTGTTACAACCGGGAACATTGTCGGTCTTACTAAGTGTTACAACCTGGAACATTGTCTCCCAAACAGTGTTACTTACAACCGAGAACATTGTATCCCAAACAGTGTTACTTACAACCGGGAACATTGTATTGCTAACAGTGTTACTTACAACCGGGAACATTGTATTACTAACAGTGTTACTTACAACCGGGAACATTGTATTACTAACAGTGTTACTTACAACCGGGAACATTGTATTACTAACAGTGTTACTTACAACCGGGAACATTGTATTACTAACAGTGTTACTTACAACCGGGAACATTGTATTACTAACAGTGTTACTTACAACCGGGAACATTGTATTACTAACAGTGTTACTTACAACCGGGAACATTGTATTGCTAACAGTGTTACTTACAACCGGGAACATTGTATTGCTAACAGTGTTACTTACAACCGGGAACATTGTATTACTAACAGTGTTACTTACAACCGGGAACATTGTATTACTAACAGTGTTACTTACAACCGGGAACATTGTATTACTAACAGTGTTACTTACAACCGGGAACATTGTATTACTAACAGTGTTACTTACAACCGAGAACATTGTATTACTAACAGTGTTACTTACAACCGGGAACATTGTATTACTAACAGTGTTACTTACAACCGGGAACATTGTATTACTAACAGTGTTACTTACAACCGGGAACATTGTATTGCTAACAGTGTTACTTACAACCGGGAACATTGTATTACTAACAGTGTTACTTACAACCGAGAACATTGTATTACTAACAGTGTTACTTACAACCGGGAGCATTGTATTACTAACAGTGTTACTTACAACAGGGAACCTTGTGTTACTAACAGTGTTACTTACAACCGGGAACCTTGTGTTACTAACAGTGTTACTTACAACCGAGAACCTTGTATTACTAACAGTGTTACTTACAACCGGGAACATTGTATTACTAACAGTGTTACTTACAACCGGGAACATTGTATTACTAACAGTGTTACTTACAACCGGGAACATTGTATTACTAACAGTGTTACTTACAACCGGGAACATTGTATTACTAACAGTGTTACTTACAACCGGGAACATTGTATTACTAACAGTGTTACTTACAACCGGGAACATTGTATTACTAACAGTGTTACTTACAACCGGGAACATTGTATTGCTAACAGTGTTACTTACAACCGGGAACATTGTATTGCTAACAGTGTTACTTACAACCGGGAACATTGTATTACTAACAGTGTTACTTACAACCGGGAACATTGTATTACTAACAGTGTTACTTACAACCGGGAACATTGTATTACTAACAGTGTTACTTACAACCGGGAACATTGTATTACTAACAGTGTTACTTACAACCGAGAACATTGTATTACTAACAGTGTTACTTACAACCGGGAACATTGTATTACTAACAGTGTTACTTACAACCGGGAACATTGTATTACTAACAGTGTTACTTACAACCGGGAACATTGTATTGCTAACAGTGTTACTTACAACCGGGAACATTGTATTACTAACAGTGTTACTTACAACCGAGAACATTGTATTACTAACAGTGTTACTTACAACCGGGAGCATTGTATTACTAACAGTGTTACTTACAACCGGGAACCTTGTGTTACTAACAGTGTTACTTACAACCGGGAACCTTGTGTTACTAACAGTGTTACTTACAACCGAGAACCTTGTATTACTAACAGTGTTACTTACAACCGGGAACATTGTATTACTAACAGTGTTACTTACAACCGGGAACATTGTATTACTAACAGTGTTACTTACAACCGGGAACATTGTATTACTAACAGTGTTACTTACAACCGGGAACATTGTATTGCTAACAGTGTTACTTACAACCGGGAACATTGTATTACTAACAGTGTTACTTACAACCGAGAACATTGTATTACTAACAGTGTTACTTACAACCGGGAACATTGTATTACTAACAGTGTTACTTACAACCAGGAACCTTGTGTTACACGAAGACACAGAGACTGTCTGGCTCCGTTTGAAGCTCGACCAGACCCACGGTCTAGAGTTATGGACAAAATTACTGGCTACCGGTGTCACTCCCTCTCTCTCTCTCTCTCTGACTGGGTCAGATGAATCTAGGCCACTGAGTCAGACAAAAACATTGCATCATGCTAGCCAGCCATGTGTAGGCCTGTTAGCTGTTGATGGACAGAATAATTGTTTGTGGCAGATGGAGCGACCAGTGAGATGGACAAACTATTACCACAGTTTTCTTATGTACCATAGTATGTCTTGTTCAAGTTGCAGGCGGTACTTAGACCATGTGTGCATTAGACCTTCAAACTAAAACAATAAATTACTGTGAAGAAGGTCATTGTTTTATTAAAATAATCCACCAGTATTCAGATTAAGGTCAGTTCTTGGAAAGAGATCTGTATACACATTTTAGATAGATGTAATAGATATCTGTAACAAGTCTAATCTGAACACAGAGCCAGAGGATTATGTTTGATTTTGTCTGACCTGGCTGGTGTGCATAGGCGGCTCAATGCTAGAACTGTTTCACACCACTGGTTATACAGTTGGTGAGGTCAGGCAGTAAGGCGGCTCAATGCTAGAACTGTTTCACACCACTGGCTACAGTTGGTGAGGTCTAGCAGTAAGGTGGCTCAATGCTAGAGCTGTTTCACACCACTGGCTACAGTTGTTGAGGTGTAGCAGTAAGGCGGCTCAATGCTAGAACTGTTTCACACCCCTGGCTACAGTTGGTGAGGTATAGCAGTAAGGCGGCTCAATGCTAGAACTTTTTCACACCACTGGCTACAGTTGGTGAGGTCTAGCAGTAAGGCGGCTCAATGCTAGAACTGTTTCACACCCCTGGCTACAGTTGGTGAGGTGTAGCAGTAAGGCGGCTCAATGCTAGAACTGTTTCACACCCCTGGCTACAGTTGGTGAGGTGTATCAGTAAGGCGGCTCAATGCTAGAACTGTTTCACACCACTGGCTACAGTTGGTGAGGTCTAGCAGTAAGGCGGCTCAATGCTAGAACTGTTTTACACCACTGGCTACAGTTGGTGAGGTCTAGCAGTTGAAAGTAAATAGGGCCATCAGGGCGTTAATCTGGTCTTTACGTTAACAGGTATTTCTTCTTTTTTTTAAATTTTCAACACAGGTCACTGTAACCGTTGTTGTTATGGTTTTATTATGATAATGTGTGTGTGTGTGTGTGTGTGGAAGAGCGCGCATGTGTGTGTGTGTATGTGTGTGTGTGTGTGTGTAAAACAAAGTTTTTTCATTAAACCAGGATACAGGAGATGACAAAAACAAACAGACTGGTTATTGTAGAATAATAAGTTTAATATGTTCACACAGGTGGTGGATGTAACACAAGTGTTGTAACACAAGGGTGCATCCAACTGAGGGCTCTTACACTATATCTGTCACAGGTGTAATGCATTTACCATTAGACATACAAGTTGAAAAAAAGAACAATGTTATCGGCATTTCTCTGTCCCGGCCCATTGTTATGCAATTGTTTACAAGTATTTTTTCAGCAAAGCCGATTGTTTGTTAAATTTTTATTTTATATGCCGGGTTTGGTTGGCCCATATAAAAGCAAACATATATACCAACTATTCAATGTCTGGACTGGCGCACTTTAACATACGTACATTCTAACTATAGAAGGCCATGGCTGGCTTACTTCAACAAACATACATTCCAACTATTCTTTCTCTCTATTGCAGCGGCGTAGCGTGGGTATCGGCCGCCTAGGGCGGAAGACGATTTTGCCGCCCTCTCATTTAGGTATTTCAATTTAATCTATACATTTTTGCCCCCCCCCCCCAAAAAAATGTAATAAAAATTGCCGCCCGGTGCGGACCGCACCCACCGCCCCCCCCCCTAGGTACGCCACTGGTCTATCATTAAATATCTAAATATCTTTCTTTTTTTCGCGGCGGTTCTCAAACTTGTACACTTCGCGCCCCACTTTGACAACTGGTCAGTATTCGAGAGACTCACCGAGACAACTGTTGTTTGTTTTGTTGACGCGACCCACCTGCAAAGAAAAAAAACCTGTTCTAAATAAAAGAAAATAAAAAGTGTCGTGGATTGTAAATACACATTTCACATTTTTTTTTATTGTCGCCGCCCACACTAAAGAACCCACTGTCATATTGTCTTCGGCTCATTCCTCTGTTTTATAGTTTTCAATATTTCTACATGCGGCGGATCCGGGCCAGTCGAGCTGTTTGTCACTGGCCTACTTCTGTATGTTGAGGGAATCACACGGGGCTATCTATGGTTGTCAGGGCCGTAACAAGGCGTCGGTTGTCTCAAAAGGAAGTTCAGATTTAGCACAGCATGATCTCTGTGCCGGAACTTTAAAAAGTCCTATGAAATCCTATGAACAATTCAATAAGGCCTGCATCACGATTTTGGTTTGCTCTCAAAACGTCTTAGGGACACAAATACACAGACTGCAGAAAAACTGGCGGAAGCAATTAATAAGAATTATGGTTTTACTGCGTCACATCAGGGCCGCTGACAGACAAATCTAATTTTCAGGGCTTGTCTCAACTGTTCGGGATAACCCCTCCCACGCCCTTCCACCTCCCCCCCATTACTACCTTGTCCAACTTCATTTCGAGAAATGTATTCCTTTTATTGTCTTAGTAGAATTCAATTTGACAATTTCACAGTTTACACCCTCGTTATACTCTAGTACACAGTTTGAGGTGGGGGGGAAGTCATCGAGCCAGTCACTGAGGTACGTTTTTTTTTCTTATGTCATGAAATATATTGAATGTCATTTA
Source organism: Bulinus truncatus (assembly GCA_021962125.1). Taxonomy (NCBI): domain Eukaryota; kingdom Metazoa; phylum Mollusca; class Gastropoda; family Planorbidae; genus Bulinus; species Bulinus truncatus. The sequence goes on from JAGDYQ010000373.1 coordinate 197,579, forward strand.
TTGTTTCTTACCCTCAGGGCTCGACTTAGTGTCTGTGTGTGTGTTTTTGTGTGTGTGGTTTATTCTCTCCGGCTGATGTCATTCATTCAGTCAGGTGTTTTAGTTATGTGTTGCGTGTTGTGGATGGTCAACATCAGGATGTTTATTGATCTACTTGTTGAAGTCCGCAATGTATAGACATTTTTACACTGTCAGTAATATAAAACACACACGCACACACACTCGACTTGTCTAGTGCTGACATGTTGTACAGATAGATGTAAGGCTAGCACTGTCACTTTCTGAGTGTCGCTGTCAGTTTCTTGACAAAGCGGTCAACAGATCAATGCTTGTGTTCGGTCAATAGATCAATGCTTGTATTTGGTCAATATATCAATGCTTGTATTTAGGGATGTGACGGAGCTGATGAAAATCCGCATCCGTCGGATTCGGATTTGGCAAATATAAATCCGTCGGATTCGAATTCGGGTCAACACTTGGCTAAAAGGGAGTATACCAAGGTGTCAGTCCCGTTTAAGGGGGGGGTGCGGGGATCGACTTCGGTCTCTGATATAAGCCAGTGACCAGAGTGAAAGGACATTAGATTTCTAGATAGAGTCGAGAGTGGACACAAGTAGATTATCAGTTGATATTGATGTTATTATAAGTAGTGAAATTGATGTTATTATAAGTAGTGAAATTGATGTTGGGCCATATTGCATGTGATGTATCTTGTGTTTATAATAAATATTACCATATATACGGAATTCAAGTGCCTCTGTTATAAATACTACTGTACGGAGTTTGAAAGCGTCTGTATTTAGACTATCTATAATAGAACGAGTGGCTACAGAGTGAAAGAATCCTAGGCAGACAAGATACTAAATACACAGTAGAAGTGGCACTTAATCAGCACGCAACAATATATATATATATATATATATATATATATGTGTGTGTGTGTGTGTATAGTATTCCTAAATCTATATATAATTCCAAATCTTTCAAATCATTTCAAACGTCATTCCAAATCGTTCCAATTGTAATTCCAATTCATACCAAACCATTCCAAATCATTCAGAATGGCATTCCAAATCATTTCAAATGTCATTCCAAATCATTTCAAACGTCATTCCAACTCATTCCAAATGTCATTTTAATTCATTCCAAAAGTCATTCTTCCAACTCATTCCAAATTATTCCAAATGTCATTCCAACTTACTCCAACTGGTCACACATAACCAGCTTTTCGACATTCCAATCCACACATCCACTCCGCCATTCCAATTCGCATATCCATTCCGAGGTTTAGAAAGCTCGGATGAAAACAGTATTTGGCGTGAGGGGTGTGTCTAAAATACGTTCATGACCAAACACGACGTCTAATCTATGGACAGCTGAGTAAGGGTCCAAGAATTTAGTTTTATCTGTTTTCTTTATTTCGGGTTTTCGAAAAATCTCTTGGTTTTTAAATTTTAGTTACGATTTCTACGGCCGTGTTTGATCTGAAAACGGTAATTTTTTAAATTCGAATCCGACGGATTTTTTTTTAAATCCGTCGGATTCGAATTTGCTCAAAAACCTTCGATGTTCGAATGTCGTCGGATTCGAACTTCGTCACATCCTTACTTGTATTAGTTGTATTCGGTCAACATATCAATGCTGGTATTTTGTCAACATATCAATGCTTGTATTCGTTGTATTCGGTCAACATATCAATGCTTATATTTGTTGTATTCGGTCAACATATCAATGCTTGTATTCGTTGTATTCGGTCAACATATCAATGCTTGTATTCGTTGTATTCGGTCAACATATCAATGCTTATATTCGTTGTATTCGGTCAACATATCAATGCTTATATTCGTTGTATTCGGTCAACATATCAATGCTTGTATTCGGTCAACATATCAATGCTTATATTCGTTGTATTCGGTCAACATATCAATGCTTATATTCGTTGTATTCGGTCAACATATCAATGCTTGTATTCGGTCAACATATCAATGCTTATATTCGTTGTATTCGGTCAACATATCAATGCTTATATTCGTTGTATTCGGTCAACATATCAATGCTTGTATTCGGTCAACATATCATTGCTTGTATTCGGTCAACATATCAATGCTTGTATTCGGTCAACAGATCAATGCTTGTATTCGGTCAACATCTCAATGCTTGTATTCGGTCAACATATCAATGCTTGTATTCGGTCAACATATCAATGCTTGTATTCGGTCAACAGATCAATGCTTGTATTCGGTCAACAGATCAATGCTTGTATTCGGTCAACATATCAATGCTTGTATTCGGTCAACAGATCAATGCTTGTATTCGGTCAACATATCAATGCTTGTATTCGGTCAACATATCAATGCTTGTATTCGGTCAACATATCAATGCTTGTATTCGGTCAACAGATCAATGCTTGTATTCGGTCAACATCTCAATGCTTGTATTCGGTCAACATATCAATGCTTGTATTCGGTCAACATATCAATGCTTGTATTCGGTCAACAGATCAATGCTTGTATTCGGTCAACATATCAATGCTTGTATTCGGTCAACATATCAATGCTTGTATTCGGTCAACATATCAATGCTTGTATTCGGTCAACAGATCAATGCTTGTATTCGGTCAACATATCAATGCTTGTATTCTGTCAACATATCAATGCTTGTATTCGGTCAACAGATCAATGCTTGTATTCGGTCAACATATCAATGCTTGTATTCGGTCAACATATCAATGCTTGTATTCGGTCAACATATCAATGCTTGTATTCGGTCAACAGATCAATGCTTGTATTCGGTCAACAGATCAATGCTTGTATTCGGTCAACAGATCAGTGCTTGTATTCGGTCAACAGATCAATGCTTGTATTCGGTCAACATATCAATGCGTGTGTGTCAATGTTCTTCCTAATTTACCGAACGCAGAAGGTTTTGGGGTGTTATGTACTGACTGTAAAGCTAGGGTGTATGTGAGTTTTATGTACTGACTGTAAAGCTAGGGTGTATGTGAGTTTTATGTACTGACTGTAAAGCTAGGGTGTATGTGAGTGTTATGTACTGACTGTAAAGCTAGGGTGTATGTGAGTTTTATGTACTGACTGTAAAGCTAGGGTGTATGTGAGTTTTATGTACTGACTGTAAAGCTAGGGTGTATGTGAGTTTTATGTACTGACTGTAAAGCTAGGGTGTATGTGAGTGTTATGTACTGACTGTAAAGCTAGGGTGTATAATTTGGGGATTTTAGGCCTTAGCCACCAGCCTAGTTAACCTAACAGTAACAACAGCTCTGACAGCACCACAATGTAGTATACCATTCGTGCAAACTGTATTCCAGTTACCGATATGAAATTATTTTACATTTAATGATCCCCTCCCCCCCCCTTTACACACACTCACCGTCGCTCACCCCCTACTGGTCCCCCCCAGTCCATCGTGTTTGTCCATTGATCTCGACCGCTAGTGGTGAGCTACACGTCATAGAAATAACGGACACAGTAGTTACTCACACACACACACATTGATTTGGATACATTCCAAATTGTGTGCACTAGCGGAAGAAAAAAACAACATTGATTGAAATGGTCATATATTGTTTTTTAAATACCTGGAAGTAGCCAGATTTTATCACGTTCTTATTGTATTCCCCTTTAAATCAGTATAACGATATTATCAGTTGGTAGCCTATAACGATATTATCAGTTGGTAGCCTATAACGATATTATCAGTTGGTAGCCTATAACGATATTATCAGTTGGTAGCTTATAGCGATATTATCAGTTGGTAGTTTATAATGATATTATCAGTTGGTAGCATATAACGATACTATCAGTTGGTAGCCTATATTGATATTATCAGTTGGTAGCCTATATTGATATGAAATATACAGTTGCACATTTGTGGCTTCACTGTATGTAAGTAGGTCACTTCTAGTTTACATTCAGTACCTGGTGACACCTGTAACCGTAAGACATCTAAAAAGGTGGTGTTTGTTTGTTTGTGTGTGCGTAAAGGAAAGTGGTTACCCAAACACTTGTCAACACAAATATTTATACAAATTATTATTAGGTACAATTAAAAGCGCGGGTGCTTACAATATATAGCGAACTACACATAGCTTTACATTAGTTGATAAATAGCAATCCATATACCTGGATGGGCACCAACAGCATATATTTACAAGTCATGATAATTTGTATCAATATTTGTATTATTATATTTTATATTTGTTTTTAAACTACATTTTGTTGAATGTAAACATAAACACAGAAGTTATCTGACAGGGGATCTAATCAAACGTAACCTGGGCCTCCCCCTACCCCCCCCCCAGACCCCAGCCTACTTCCCATGTGTGCCCTTGACAGCAGGTAAAAATATAAATATTGATTGATCACATGAATGAAAAAGTTAATGTTCAGATCGGTGACCGCTGATCAAAAGTGTCGTTTGTGTTATGGAAAGTGATGTATTTCTGGATCACTGGTGGTTGTTACATGCAGCATTACATTCTAGTGCATACATGTTTATAAACATATATGTAAACACGATGTTAAATGAAAACATAAAAACATTAATCATGGGTGGCAAAACCTGAGGCAGAATAGGAGTGGCCAATGGCGGCCTTGAAATAAACTGCTCGATAAAATTCTCAATTAAATTGTGGGAAGGGGGGGGGGACATAATTTGATGTGTAAAAAGAATCAAGAGGTTTCAGTGCGGTAGTCGGAGGGGGGGGGGTAACAATGTTGCACACCCTATGTGATCTAAATAATCCAATTCGATACAATTTTTGATCGGAATGAGCCAACACTGAAGATCAATTTAAAGAAGGTCCCATTAGAAAATGTAAGAAATAAAACAAATGAAAGTGAAGCCATTCTGAGTGACGTTGCCGTTAAACATTTGCAGAACACTTTCTCGTGAGTCTATACCAGTGCTTCTCAAAGTGGTGGGCCGCGGCCCCCTGGGGGGGGGGCTGTGGACTGTCCGGAGGGGGGGGCGTGGAATTTCGAAAAATGCGACACATAAAATATAATTAACCTAATGTATTGTATGTAAACAGTATTAATATATGTTTAAAATAAAATCTAGTTTATTTTATATGTTGCATCCTTTCACTCTTTCATTGTTAACATTAGAAAAAGCATGCATTGACTAGTAAAAGTTTGAATATAGAAGTTAAAAATTATAAATTTAAGCAATCTAAACCATAAAAAAATATGGGGACCGCGACATATTGATGGGCGTTCGAGGGTGACTTCAAAAAGTGTGAGCAGCACTGGTCTATAGCGTACCACCCTCCCCTTACATACACACACTCACATCATCAGCTTTCCCTGCTCACTTAATTGGTACTTGCCTTTTGAACAGTTTATGCAAAAAACATAGAACAAACTATCAATAAACACATCGTCCTAGAGTTGAATTAAAACGTGTTTGTTTACCAATTGATACATCCTGCCAACATTAAACAACTTTCATCAAATCTTAATGTTTCAACGTGTTACCAATGATGGAGTTCACAGCTTGATGGCTTTTTTTTATTTTAAATTAGAATTTCATTTCCTTCAGTGGATTGAGACATTTTTTTTTTTTGAATGATTCGTTTCAAGCCACCCCCGCATTCCTCTATGGTAAACATTTACTGGGAAACAATTCCTTCAAGTTTGTTTGGCCGGCTCAGGATTTACTTTGGCTTAATTTAACATCATTGATTACTTACTGTTTCCCCATACTGGCGTTATAGTGTTGGGGAGTTATATATATATATATATATATATATATATATATATATATATATATATATATATATATTTATATGTATAGGAAATAGATTTTTTATAAATGAATTAAAACTTTTTTTTTTACATTTTTTAACACTTGATTGAAAGATTGAACACTGACGAATATATCGACGTACAGTCCACTCAGACTAGTGAAGCTGTTACCGAAAATTATAATCAGGTTTAGTTGACACGTGTATTTTCTGCTGTCCCACACAACCAATACCATGATGATGATGATTGTAAAGCCACCACAATACTATGGTTGAATAAGTTACTAACAAAATACTTTCGGTTTCCCCCAATTTATCTTAGACAAAAAAAACGATCGTCGCCATTCATCCAACAGGGTGTCACCATTCAGCCAACAGGGTGTCACCATTCGTATATATAAACTTATGACAAAGTATTGTGTGTGTGTGCATAAATTCTCTGAGGGTGTGGACAGAGGCTGATTTAACGGAGGGCGCAACAGGTCCGCGTCCTGTATCCCAAGATCCCAAAAGGGCCTCGCAAAGCCCGAATATAACCTTCGCAATTTAATTTTGATGCACAAGTCAACTTGAAGGGGGCCCATTCGATTCTACTGCTCCCGGGACCCTCACCGACCTATATTCGTTTCTGGGCATGAATAAATAAAACATTCAATCGATACTTTAAAAAGCCTTACTTGTCAAGTAAACATTACATTACACGATACGTCAAAAGATGCGTTTGGTGAAGTCATTGCCAGTATTATAGGACAGGTAGTCTTGTTCTATGTGTTTCGGTACAACGATACACACATTCGCAGTTTCAATTCAGTTACGCATTTTCAATTCAGTTACGCATTTTCAATTCAGTTACGAATTTTCAATTCAGTTACGAATTTTCAGTTCAGTTACGCATTTTCAATTCAGTTACGAATTTCCCCAGAAGTAAATAAAAACAGTGTTTGAGGTTCCCTGATCGTCACAGCAGGGGGGTGGGATATGACAGTTTCATTTCTTTTTGAATATCTAACAAAATCTTTTCTTTCTTTTTTTTTTGTTTGGCATTAAAGTTATATTCGTTTTAATTGTATAATTTAGATATGCATGTGGATAATCAATGAGAGCAGTGGCTCTCGGTGGGCCGCGGGCAAAATTCATCCGGGGCCCGGACAAAAATTAAATGTAAAAGTAAAGGATCTTGAAATTTGATATGCATAGTTACAATACCTCTGTAAGTTACAAAACATACAAGTTTCTAAGTAAATACGTGCACAATTAATGACGCGTTTAGACTCTTTCGTGTAGAGATTTTTAGAGCATTTTCGAAAAAAATTGCTCTATTGTCCCCGTTTTGTCTGTCTGTCTGTCTGTCATCACCCTAGATCTCAACAACCATAAGTCCTAGACCCATGATGTATATATCATTTTGTAGGTCTTGGCCTGCCAAGAAATGACTTTTTTTCCATTTCGCGATCTGACCTCTCAGGGCCGTAAAAGGGGCCTTAGTACCGTTTTTTACTATATAAGCTATATTAATTAAGGAGCGCTATATCTCAGCAACTATAAGTCCTAGACCCATGATGTATATATCATTTTGTAGGTCATGGCCTGCCATGTGTACATCAAAAGTTCATTTCGCGATAGGACCTCTGAGGACCGGGCTTCAGGGCTCCTAAGGGGCTTATATATTATATATACACCTTGTACGTTCAATAACCCGTTCATTTGGTGCGAAATACTGCAGCACGTAGTTTCACCAAGATTTATTAAAAAACTCATCAAATGAAATAGTAAGCTTGTGTTCTGAGTTTAATTGAAAGCATCAGAGCTATGCAACAATTGACGGAGTTTTCGGACGATTAAATGACTATAATTTAGAATGTTTTCAATTATGAGTCCTATTTCAGTAACCACAAACCACTTGCAGTTAGATTTAAGAGACAATATTTTTTTTTCAAATATAAAGAAACGTCTTTATAATTTTTTTTTTACAGATATATGCATTACACAATTGAATTTATAAACATTTCCAAAATTTACAAATATTTACTGAAAGCTAACAAACGTACTGATACATAACACGAAAATGCGCTAACACGTCCTGTGTCCAGAATGGAACAGGCTTAATTGCTTGTTTTTATGGTGGGTTGCGGGACCTAAACTGTTGTTTGCGGGTCGCGAAGAGTAAAAGTTTGAGAACCACCGAGTCAGAATATTGATATGTGGAATCGTTTTTTAAACTGTACAGCGCGTGTGCAGTGGCTATGGAGGCACCGCGGAATACATAGGTAATTGACCAGTCTGCGCCCCCCCTTCCCACCCCACATGGGATTCAAACCCGTATCCTTCAGCGTGAAGGTCGGGGTCACAACCATTGCGACATCGAGTCATCCCAATAGATAGCACCGTTCTTCATTTACATAGTTTACACAACTTAGTCCTAACTAAGTCATGACCAATGTTTTTGTCTTTCAACAGTGTAATTTATGTAAATTATTTACTTATTATTTATGAGCTTCACTCACTAGTATTCCACATGAGGCCCGTAGCGTGCGGGGGGGGGGGGGCGCCCCCCCCTGCTTTTTTGTTCTACTTAGTAAAATGTATTACCTGCCCCCCTCCCCCATGCTATTGCCTGGCCCCTGCTGTAAAATGCCTGGCCCCCTCCTGTCGAATTTTCACGCTACGGGGCTGTTCCACATTGTAACATTAATAGGGCAAATGTCTACATGAACACATACAGATAGATTGGTCTGTATTAACAAATGTCTACATGAACACATACAGATAGATTGGTCTGTATTAACAAATGTCTACATGAACACATACAAATAGATTGGTCTGTATTAACAAATGTCTACATGAACACATACAAATAGATTGGTCTGTATTAACAAATGTCTACATGAACACATACAAATAGATTGGTCTGTATTAACAAATGTCTACATGAACACATACAAATAGATTGGTCTGTATTAACAAATGTCTTCATGAACACATACAGATAGATTGGTCTGTATTAACAAATGTCTACATGAACACACACAGATAGATTGGTCCGTATTACTTTGAACGAACGGTTAGATCTAGTAAGTCGGCAGTATACATAAACAAATCAACTTGTCTGATTCAGGGCAATCGATAACTGTACTGCATCACTCGTTGTTAGTTCCCCGAGTCTGTACTCATCGATTTATTGATTGCCAACTAACTTTTTTTTCTATGCTACCACAGTAAAAAATAGTTCTATCTGATGTCATACTCTCTACATTCTACACAAAAACAAAAAAACTCGAGTACAAACCACCATCCATGTGTCGTCCAGACAGCGTGTAACACAACATATCCAGGTCATGAATGACACACGTTAAACAACAGATCCAGGGCGTGCGTGTTTTAATAATAACAGTTCAACTCGACACACGCACAGTACATAATACATCTGAAATATGTCCCCCCTCGTCGTACATCCTCGTAACACGAACGTGTTTGGCGACACATGCACCGCCGCCCACAACAACCTCGGTAGATCTGTCTTATCTCATAACGTCCTGTGGACCAGACACGCCTATCAGAGACGTGTTCTCTCCTCCACAGACAGCACACACACTGGGAGTTTTTAGAATCGAGTCGTTTCCTCCTTGTCGCTTTTTTTTTCTCTCTCTCCCTCCCCCCACTCTATCGATTTGAAAAGCGCACACCCAGCATAACATCCGCTCTGTTGATGTGCTCTATAGTTTATTTCTCACTTACATATATATTATATGTCCCATTCTTTGATTACTGCCGGGCACTGGATTATAAGAGAGATTATACCATGTAGTATATAATCTGGTCAGTGTTGGCTTGTTGTGAAACAGTCTTGAAGTTTTATGTTTCTATGTTATGTGTGCCCCCCCACCACCCACCACCATCGCCGCCACAAACTGTTGGTCCATCATTCCAAACACACACACACACATATCAAAAGGTGTAGGTGTAAGTACCACCACACGACTCCGCGAGTCCTCGCTTGTCGTCTCGTGTCTTGCCCGGTACGGTGTCTGACACGGTGATAATCTTTGTGCCAGCTGCACACTGCTGTATTGTGTTCAGTATATATATATATATAATGTATGTATTGTGTTCAGTATATATATATATATATATAATGTATCGCTTTACACTGGCGTCACACTGCGGCACGCCCATTGTATATACCAACCACAGTGTATATGACATTGTGTATTAGTCCTGTACAAAAGGTAATTTACTAGCACAGCTGGTGTCCTAGTTCTGCATTTCATTTTTTTTTTGTAAAACATTAATCATTTCTTCAAGGTCGGCTTCTTGAAATGTGGAACCCGATATGAGACCAGTGCTATGAGCGCAGTTGTGAGTCATGGATGGAGTCGTGGATGCAGTCGTGGATGCAGTCGTGGGTTGAGTCGTGGGTGCAGTCGTGGGTTGAGTCGTGGATGCAGTCGTGGGTTGAGTCGTGGGTTGAGTCGTGGATGCAGTCGTGGGTTGAGTCGTGGATGCAGTCGTGGTTGGAGTCGTGGGTTGAGTCGTGGGTGCAGTCGTGGGTTGAGTCGTGGGTGCAGTCGTGGATGGAGTCATGGATGCAGTCGTGGGTTGAGTCGTGGATGCAGTCGTGGGTGCAGTCGTGGATGGAGTCGTGGGTTGAGTCGTGGATGCAGTCGTGGGTTGAGTCGTGGATGCAGTCGTGGGTTGAGCCGTGGGTGCAGTCGTGGGTGCAGTCGTGGGTGCAGTCGTGGGTTGAGTCGTGGGTGCAGTCGTGGATGGAGTCGTGGAAGCAGTCGTGGGTTGAGTCGTGGGTTGAGTCGTGGATGCAGTCGTGGATGGAGTCGTGGGTGCAGTCGTGGGTGCAGTCGTGGGTTGAGTCGTGGGTGCAGTCGTGGATGGAGTCATGGATGCAGTCGTGGGTTGAGTCGTGGATGCAGTCGTGGATGGAGTCGTGGATGGAGTCATGGATGCAGTCGTGGGTTGAGTCGTGGATGGAGTCATGGGTGCAGTCGTGGATGGTGTCGTGGGTTGAGTCGTGGATGCAGTCGTGGATGGAGTCATGGATGCAGTCGTGGGTTGAGTCGTGGATGGAGTCATGGATGCAGTCGTGGGTTGAGTCGTGGATGCAGTCGTGGGTTGAGTCGTGGGTGCAGTCGTGGGTGCAGTCGTGGGTTGAGTCGTGGGTGCAGTCGTGGATGGAGTCATGGATGCAGTCGTGGGTTGAGTCGTGGATGCAGTCGTGGATGGAGTCGTGGATGGAGTCATGGATGCAGTCGTGGGTTGAGTCGTGGATGGAGTCGTGGGTTGAGTCGTGGATGCAGTCGTGGGTTGAGTCGTGGATGCAGTCGTGGGTTGAGCCGTGGGTGCAGTCGTGGGTTGAGCCGTGGGTGCAGTCGTGGGTGCAGTCGTGGGTTGAGTCGTGGATGGAGTCGTGGATGGAGTCGTGGGTTGAGTCGTGGATGCAGTCGTGGATGGAGTCATGGATGCAGTCGTGGGTTGAGTCGTGGGTGCAGTCGTGGGTTGAGTCGTGGATGGAGTCATGGATGCAGTCGTGGGTTGAGTCGTGGATGGAGTCATGGATGCAGTCGTGGGTTGAGTCGTGGATGCAATCGTGGATGGAGTCGTGGATGCAGTCGTGGATGGAGTCATGGATGCAGTCGTGGGATGAGTCGTGGATGCAGTCGTGGATGCAGTCGTGGGTTGAGTCGTGGGTTGAGTCGTGGATGCAGTCGTGGGTTGAGTCGTGGGTTGAGTCGTGGATGGAGTCATGGATGCAGTCGTGGGTTGAGTCGTGGATGCAGTCGTGGGTTGAGTCGTGGATGCAGTCGTGGATGGAGTCGTGGATGGAGTCATGGATGCAGTCGTGGGTTGAGTCTTGGATGCAGTCGTGGATGGAGTCGTGGGTTGAGTCGTGGATGGAGTCATGGATGCAGTCGTGGGATGAGTCGTGGATGCAGTCGTGGATGCAGTCGTGGATGGAGTCGTGGGTTGAGTCGTGGGTTGAGTCGTGGATGGAGTCGTGGATGCAGTCGTGGGTTGAGTCGTGGGTTGAGTCGTGGATGGAGTCATGGATGCAGTCGTGGGTTGAGTTGTGGATGCAGTCGTGGATGGAGTCGTGGGTTGAGTCGTGGATGCAGTCGTGGATGGAGTCATGGATGCAGTCGTGGGATGAGTCGTGGATGCAGTCGTGGATGCAGTCGTGGATGGAGTCGTGGGTTGAGTCGTGGGTTGAGTCGTGGATGGAGTCGTGGATGCAGTCGTGGGTTGAGTCGTGGGTTGAGTCGTGGATGGAGTCATGGATGCAGTCGTGGGTTGAGTCGTGGATGCAGTCGTGGATGGAGTCATGGATGCAGTCGTGGGTTGAGTCATGGATGGAGTCATGGATGCAGTCGTGGATGGAGTCGTGGATGGAGTCGTGGATGCAGTCGTGGATGGAGTCATGGATGGAGTTGTGGGTGGAGTCGTGGATGGAGTTGTGGGTGGAGTCGTGGATGGAGTCATGGATGGAGTCGTGGGTGGAGTCGTGGATGGAGTCATAGATGGAGTCGTGGACGACCATTTACCCTAAACCTCTATACTCGTGGTGGGCCCCACTTCCAAGTGCAGGGCCCCCCTTGCTAGTGCCGGGCCCTGCAGCTTGTCCACCATCAACAGCAATGGTTCCCAAAGTTTACACTTACCAGGGGCCAACACATCCATTCCTAGAAAAGTGTTGTTTTTTTTTAAATGTTGATGTACATAAGACACTGAATGGATGGGTGAGAGATTTTAAAAAAAATATACAAATAAAGTCATCAACCATTACGTAATTTTAGCGTCACACCCCCACCAGTGTACAGCTACGTTGAGTGTCTGTCCACCGTGATTTGCACTTCGGCCGACCTGTGTACTGTCTATCACTTCTCACACCTACATTATGATGTCACACTAGCACCATTCTGTCAGACTGTCTTTCCACGGCACCTGACGCTGGTAAAGTTTTTGTCGCCCACCGTGATGTTGAAGTTATTACTTGGACATTAAAATCCATTGTTTCCCAAACTTTCAACACCTGTATACCCCCCCCCCCCTTTTTGATTTTTAGTAATAACGAGTACCCCTAGTACAACAACAACAATAATAACGTACATATATTGTTCTCACGGTCATGGTTTGTCCCTCTCTGCCAGTTATTTCAATGTGACCCAGTTATTTCAATGTGACCCAGTTATTTCAATGAGACCCAGTTATTTCAATGTGACCCAGTTATTTCAATGTGACCCAGTTATTTCAATGTGACCCAGTTATTTCAGTGTGACCCAGTGATTTCAGTCTTGTACTGTACGTACCCCCCCCCCCCGACATACTCTTCGTGTGCCCCCCTTGGGTGTGCGTATCAAACTTTGAGAAACACTGGTGTAAACTATAGACGACAAATTAAAGTTAAGATTTATAATGCTATTTTCACTTGAGTTTATTCTCAAAATTAAACTTACGATCCATTACCGTGCTGCTATATTCACTTGAGTTTAAGTGTATATATTTATAAAATGACATTTCACATCTGTGATAAGGTCTTCACAGAGATAAAGTTTTCATTGAAATAAATGCCAGTCTATTATTAGATATCATTCCGTTATTTAAAAAAAAATCTGATATGAAGTGATATGTTTGTATTGTATATACACCGTTGGATCATACAAAGTAAACATTAGAAATTATAAAATTTCACATTCCTAATGTTCTGATGGTTCTTTTTTTTTTATCAACTTTCTTACAAACAAGGAGATATCGGGACTTCCTCGTATAGAACTTCAAAGCAAATCTGATTCCTCTATCAAAGCAAAGTTTTAACAAATAGTTGTTTTTTTTTAATCAATTTTACAAGCATAATCTGTGTAGTTGTTTAATAATTGATAATGTTTTGTAAAGGCACGTAAGTCGATACAATCAGTCAATGATTGTATGAGAGATTCAAGTTTGAACATTTCACGCCTGTTTCATACAGTAACTAAACATGTTGATTTATTTACCATGTATTGTATGTCAGCGGGTCTCAATCTATTATGATTCCAGAACAGGGGGGGGGGGGGGACAATACACTTGTACAATTTCCGGCCCACAACGGTTCGGTTACCTCGACCCATCTGTTGGAAAAAAAATGGGGGGGGGGGGGGGGGAGGTAATCCGAGAAAGAAAAAAGTTTTGATGACAAGCAGGTGACACACTTCTGTAAGACAAACAGTTATACAGGTCATGGCATTTTGATTTAATAGTGCACACCAATCATAGCAGGAACCAATGTGTCATGGGTAAACCTATAAGATGCTATATAATAATCAAACATGTAAATATGAATTTGTACAGTGGGTACTCAAAGTGTTGATCACAGTTCACTGGTGGTTCGCCAGTCGACTCAAATGTTTAGTCAATTTTTTTTTTAAATCTAGACTACAGACCGTTCGTTTCAATTCTCTTTGATCCAGCTTTTTTTTCTTTATATAGGAGTCACTACAAAACAACTAACAAACGGACATTTGCAAAGTGGGGTTGCGAATAGCACCAGTCTGAGAACCACTCTGTTCGTATTTAGCTATTTGGCGATCCACACACTAGAGACTGTTTCGCGACCGTCACGTTGGAAACCCGATGCAGTATTGTGATCTATGATATACAAATGATGTCGACAGCTTCCCTCAGACCAGGTCGTTAACCATACTAAGTCCACGCATTTCTGTGTCTTTAACATCATACTGACACGGCTGGAAGTATAAAGATGAGAGATAGAAAGAGAGAGAGAGAGAGCGTATATAGAGGAGTAAATCACTTTGCGTGTCTAACGCCCGTTTATTAAATTAAATGTCAAGTTTAGCTGACGTGTAATTAGGTCACTGTCACCCGGTCAGGTCATAACACATCGGCCACCTGATATGTTTATGTATATCAGAGGAGAGGGCAGGTTCTATTACTTCTGTATGACCCGACCTTGTAGCTATTCAAACAAATCTACTGTGTATAGAGCCTCGGTGGAAATATAAAATGTATTTGAAGGATAGCGGTATTTGTCTCCCGCCTCCCCCCCCCCACTCGTCTGTATGCCCACTCCATTCTTTATGTCTGTCTTCAAGTCCCTTAACTTTTTAAAAGTTCTTTCACAACAGAGTTAATGTTACTGAAGGGGGACACTCTATGCGCTATGGTTGAGTGGTAGGTAAAGATTGTATAGAGAGAATGGAGTCCGTGCTGTAGTGGTGTCATACTTCACGTATATAGACAGACATAGCCCGGGCTGTAATGTTGTACATAATTTCACATATACTAGCTGTACCCTGCAAAACCTTTGCATAGAGTTATATTCCCTTAGGTTTGTTTGATCAGTAGGCTATGTTATTTTTGGTTTCGGGCAGATCCGATTTTTTAAATGATTTTTATTACTCTTGTTTACGTTTGACGATTTTAAACTGGAATACTGTTGTATTAATTCTTTACTTTCGATTAAACGCAGAACCCACACAGCTATCATTCATATATATATATATATATATAGACAAACATAGTCCCTCTATGTCGCGTTGCACATGCCTGGCATAGACTAGTTACAATTCATGTATATTTAATTGATAATCTCGCGTGTACTTTTATCACCTTGGCCAGATATGCCCAAAGTGTCATATGCGTACCCCTACCCACCCCGGGGGGGGGGGTAAAGAGGAGGGAAGAGTATGGCAGGGGTATGCGCTGCCACGGGCCGAAATCAATGGACAAACATGCCCGTCTAGAGCGCGAAAACAATGAAATGAGGGGAAACCATGACCGTAACTCTCAGTATTACGAAATAGAATAAAAAAAAAATGGGGGTACACAGATGTCTAAAATTTGAGGAACACTGACGTACCGCACAATGCACACTCTGCATTTGTTGTCCGATGTTATTTTTATTTGTAACGAACAATTGAACGGTTATAGACTTCAAGTACATAACTCTATTTCAACATTACTTATCCAGATTTGATCGTCATGATATCCGCCTCTTTGTCTCTTCAACAACAACAACAACGTTTCCATCGGCGCCCTTTGTTCGCAGTTACATTATTTGTGTGTGTGTGTGTCTTTAATGTGCATATTGCCAACTTGTCGTGTATTGCGAGGCGAGTCCTTTGTTCCAGCGGTCTCATTTAATCAGCAAACAACCCACCAATGAGAGACGCCCATGTCAGTGGAGGAACAGATTGAGCTATGACGTCCGTAACGCCCACCAGGCGCCGTTAACATAACAGAAGGGATTTAAAATCTTCACCGACTCCATCACTGCCCCCACCCCCAGACATTATTTATGTAAGACGAGCTCTCCATCTCTCAGCCTCGCAGACAGTTGAATATTAAACTGACCCCCCAGACTTTGTCAACTTGACCAAAATGTTTCTGATATCGATCCTGACCACGTGATACAGCCACTAAGTGATTACGTTCTCTCGTACAGCACACTAACTGGTTCTCACACTGTACAAGGCATCGGAACTGAGTGATTATGTTCTGTCCTACACATGACTAACTGGTTCTCACACTGTACAAGGCATCGGAACTGAGTGATTATGTTCTGTCCTACACATGACTAACTGGTTCTCATACTGTACAAGGCATCGGAACTGAGTGATTATGTTCTGTCCTACACATGACTAACTGGTTCTCACACTGTACAAGGCACCGGAACTGAGTGATTATGTTCTGTCCTACACATGACTAACTGGTTCTCACACTGTACAAGGCACCGGAACTGAGTGATTATGTTCTGTCCTACACATGACTAACTGGTTCTCACATTGTACAAGGCACCGGAACTAAGTGACTATGTTCTGTCGGACACTGCACTTACGGGCCCTCAAATTGTTTAGTCTTACCCTCTTTATTAAGACTTGTTTCCTCCCATAATATTTTGTCCTCCAAAGTTCATTGTATTTTATTTCACCACAAACTCCACGGAATTCACTCATTTTGAAAATAAAACACACAGTTGTCACGTCAGAGGGCCAGTTTTTTGTTTTCCAATCAGTTTCCAATCAGTTTCCAATCAGTTTTCCAATCAGTTTCCAATCAGTTTCCAATCAGTTTCCAATCAGTTTTCCAATCAGTTTTCCAATCAGTTTCCAATCAGTTTTCCAATCAGTTTCCAATCAGTTTTCCAATCAGTTTCCAATCAGTTTCCAATCAGTTTCCTATCAGTTTCCAACATTTTCTAATCAGTTTTCCAATCAGTTTTCCAATCAGTTTTCCAATCAGTTTCCAATCAGTTTCCAATCAGTTTTCCAATCAGTTTCCAATCAGTTTTCCAATCAGTTTTCCAATCAGTTTCCAATCAGTTTCCAATCAGTTTCCAACATTTTCTAAGACGCCAAACATTTACATCAAGTGTCTGAGAAATGAAATGTTGAATATACTTTCCCCGTGTGTCGCCCCTTCAGCCACAATCATCAATCATACATGTGTGTTTATCTAATGTCACATGCATGTGTGTGTGTGTGTGTGTGTGTGTGTGTATCTAATGTCACTTATATGCTAGATTACAGTGCTAATGTTGCCCACTGTATGTGACTGAATATATGATCATACACAGCTGGAGCTGTCACGTTACATCTCTTATTTCGTGTGTGTGTGTGTTTCATTTCCACCCGTTGGTTTGTTCAAGGTGTTCATATTAAACTTGATATATTGTTGATACAGGCAATGTTTATTGAATCCCACCCCCTACCCCGCCCTCCTGCCACCACCACCACCCCTCTGGTGATGCTAAAATAACAACTTGCATTGCATTCAGGTGATGAACTAGTGTCCTATTGCCTGGACATTTCTTAGTTAGAACAATGTATATTAATAATGAACAGTATTTAATAATATACAACAATGAATAATAATACAATAGATACCGATATAGAACAAATGTATTATATTATAGAACAATGAATAATAATACAATGGATACCGATATAGAACAAATGTATTATATTATAGAACAATGAATAATAATACAATAGATACCGATATAGAACAAATGTATTATATTATAGTACAATGTAATACAATGGATACCGATATAGAACAAATGTATTATATTATAGAACAATGAATAATAATACAATGGATACCGATATAGAACAAATGTATTATATTATAGAACAATGAATAATAATACAATAGATACCGATATAGAACAAATGTATTATATTATAGTACAATGTAATACAATGGATACCGATATAGAACAAATGTGTTATATTATAGTACAAGGTATAATAATACAAGGGATACCGATATAGAACAATGTATTATATTATAGAACAATGTATAATAATACAATGGATACCGATATAGAACAAATGTATTATATTATAGCACAATGTATAATAATACAATGGATACCGATATAGAACAAATGTATTATATTATAGTACAATGTATAATAATACAATGGATACCGATATAGAACAAATGTATTATATTATAGTACAATGTATAATAATGTAATGGATACCGATAAAGAACAAATGTATTATATTATAGTACAATGTATAATATTACAATAGATACCGATATAGAACAAATGTATTATATTATAGTACAATGTAATACAATGGATACCGATATAGAACAAATGTATTATATTATAGAACAATGTATAATAATACAATGGATACCGATATAGAACAAATGTATTATATTATAGTACAATGTATAATAATGCTTAACATGTTTCTTTATTTCTAAATGTACCAAATTATATCTTGGTATTTATTCATTGATCGTCTTGTCACTTATATTTACACATGCTACACTTGTTGACAACAAACAACCAAAACTTGTGTGAAAACGTCATCGTGGTGTACTATGGTGGCCAAAATACGGCTCTTAGAGCATCACGCGGCTCTTTGTTTTGTGAGGCTCCCAATGTTTTTTTTTTCTTAATAAATGGCATTACTTTGTACGCTTATAAATGTCATTACTTTGCACGCTTATAAATGTCATTACTTTGTACGCTTATAAATGTCATTATTTTGTACACTTATAAATGTCATTACTTTGTACGCTTATAAATGTCATTACTTTGTACGCTTATAAATGTCATTATTTTGTACGCTTATAAATGTCATTACTTTGTACGCTTATAAATGTCATTATTTTGTACGCTTATAAATGTCATTACTTTGTACGCTTATAAATGTCATTACTTTGTACGCTTATAAATGTCATTATTTTGTACGCTTATAAATGTCATTACTTTGTACGCTTATAAATGTCATTACTCTGTACGCTTATAAATGTTGACTTTTCGTCAACGAGAACTAAAACTAAAACTAAAATTAGCAGCAAGACTAAAACTAGACGAAAACTGAAATTATTACAGAAAAAACGAAATAAAAACTGAAACTAAAATATGACCTGGGACTAAAGCAACACTATACTACAGTTGAGTCCATTGAGTAATAGATACATTGTACTACAGTTGAGTCCAGTGAGTAATAGATACATTGTACTACAGTTGAGTCCAAGATTCAGTGATCAATGGTAATTAATAGAAACATGGGCTGATAAGGAACTGCGCTAAACACATTTGGTCTCCTTTGTGCTTTAACTCGACATATCGCCTATAAGTCTATAAGTTGTATATTGATTGATTGAATTTAACAAATAATCACTTTAAGAAATGGGTTAGAGGGGGTAAAGTTGTTTTTGTTTTCTCGGTAGGGATGTGATGATGGAGCATAATTATTTATTTTTAAACTAGCAACGTGGGAATAGGTTATGGCCCTCCGTGGAGGTTGTTTTTTTCCGCCTCCATAAAACACCATCCACAGATCCATAATTCACAAGGGCGGATGATACTAGAACTGAAGATCCACTGCTAACATTAGCCACTTAACACATTCCAAGTTTTGCAATGCTTGGACGATTTGACAGCTGGATATATTGTGGGTGTGAGGTTGTTTGCTGAATTTGATGATGTATGTATTTTTTATGTTGAATGACAGCTGGATATATTGTGGGTGTGAGGTTGTTTGTGGAATTTGATGATGTATGTATTTTTTATGTTGAATGACAGCTGGATATATTGTGGGTGTGAGGTTGTTTGCTGAATTTGATGACGTATGTATTTTTTATGTTGAATGACAGCTGGATATATTGTGGGTGTGAGGTTGTTTGCTGAATTTGATGACGTATGTATTTTTTATGTTGAATGACAGCTGGATATATTGTGGGTGTGAGGTTGTTTGCTGAATTTGATGATGTATGTATTTTTTATGTTGAATGACAGCTGGATATATTGTGGGTGTGAGGTTGTTTGCTGAATTTGATGATGTATGTATTTTTTATGTTGAATGACAGCTGGAGATATTGTGGGTGTGAGGTTGTTTGCTGAATTTGATGACGTATGTATTTTTTATGTTGAATGACAGCTGGATATATTGTGGGTGTGAGGTTGTTTGCTGAATTTGATGACGTATGTATTTTTTATGTTGAATGACAGCTGGATATATTGTGGGTGTGAGGTTGTTTGCTGAATTTGATGATGTATGTATTTTTTATGTTGAATGACAGCTGGATATATTGTGGGTGTGAGGTTGTTTGCTGAATTTGATGACGTATGTATTTTTTATGTTGAATGACAGCTGGATATATTGTGGGTGTGAGGTTGTTTGCTGAATTTGATGACGTATGTATTTTTTATGTTGAATGACAGCTGGATATATTGTGGGTGTGAGGTTGTTTGCTGAATTTGATGACGTATGTATTTTTTATGTTGAATGACAGCTGGATATATTGTGGGTGTGAGGTTGTTTGCTGAATTTGATGACGTATGTATTTTTTATGTTGAATGACAGCTGGATATATTGTGGGTGTGAGGTTGTTTGCTGAATTTGATGACGTATGTATTTTTTATGTTGAATGACAGCTGGATATATTGTGGGTGTGAGGTTGTTTGCTGAATTTGATGACGTATGTATTTTTTATGTTGAATGACAGCTGGATATATTGTGGGTGTGAGGTTGTTTGCTGAATTTGATGACGTATGTATTTTTTATGTTGAATGACAGCTGGATATATTGTGGGTGTGAGGTTGTTTGCTGAATTTGATGATGTATGTATTTTTTATGTTGAATGACAGCTGGATATATTGTGGGTGTGAGGTTGTTTGCTGAATTTGATGATGTATGTATTTTTTATGTTGAATGACAGCTGGATATATTGTGGGTGTGAGGTTGTTTGCTGAATTTGATGATGTATGTATTTTTTATGTTGAATGACAGCTGGATATATTGTGGGTGTGAGGTTGTTTGCTGAATTTGATGATGTATGTATTTTTTATGTTGAATGACAGCTGGATATATTGTGGGTGTGAGGTTGTTTGCTGAATTTGATGATGTATGTATTTTTTATGTTGAATGACAGCTGGATATTTTGTGGGTGTGAGGTTGTTTGCTGAATTTGATGATGTATGTATTTTTTATGTTGAATGACAGCTGGATATATTGTGGGTGTGAGGTTGTTTGCTGAATTTGATGATGTATGTATTTTTTATGTTGAATGACAGCTGGATATATTGTGGGTGTGAGGTTGTTTGCTGAATTTGATGATGTATGTATTTTTTATGTTGAATGACAGCTGGATATATTGTGGGTGTGAGGTTGTTTGCTGAATTTGATGATGTATGTATTTTTTATGTTGAATGACAGCTGGATATATTGTGGGTGTGAGGTTGTTTGCTGAATTTGATGATGTATGTATTTTTTATGTTGAATGACAGCTGGATATATTGTGGGTGTGAGGTTGTTTGCTGAATTTGATGATGTATGTATTTTTTATGTTGAATGACAGCTGGATATATTGTGGGTGTGAGGTTGTTTGCTGAATTTGATGATGTATGTATTTTTTATGTTGAATGACAGCTGGATATATTGTGGGTGTGAGGTTGTTTGCTGAATTTGATGACGTATGTATTTTTTATGTTGAATGACAGCTGGATATATTGTGGGTGTGAGGTTGTTTGCTGAATTTGATGACGTATGTATTTTTTATGTTGAATGACAGCTGGATATATTGTGGGTGTGAGGTTGTTTGCTGAATTTGATGACGTATGTATTTTTTATGTTGAATGACAGCTGGATATATTGTGGGTGTGAGGTTGTTTGCTGAATTTGATGATGTATGTATTTTTTATGTTGAATGACAGCTGGATATATTGTGGGTGTGAGGTTGTTTGCTGAATTTGATGACGTATGTATTTTTTATGTTGAATGACAGCTGGATATATTGTGGGTGTGAGGTTGTTTGCTGAATTTGATGACGTATGTATTTTTTATGTTGAATGACAGCTGGATATATTGTGGGTGTGAGGTTGTTTGCTGAATTTGATGACGTATGTATTTTTTATGTTGAATGACAGCTGGATATATTGTGGGTGTGAGGTTGTTTGCTGAATTTGATGATGTATGTATTTTTTATGTTGAATGACAGCTGGATATATTGTGGGTGTGAGGTTGTTTGCTGAATTTGATGATGTATGTATTTTTTATGTTGAATGACAGCTGGATATATTGTGGGTGTGAGGTTGTTTGCTGAATTTGATGACGTATGTATTTTTTATGTTGAATGACAGCTGGATATATTGTGGGTGTGAGGGTTGTTTGCTGAATTTGATGACGTATGTATTTTTTATGTTGAATGACAGCTGGATATATTGTGGGTGTGAGGTTGTTTGCTGAATTTGATGACGTATGTATTTTTTATGTTGAATGACAGCTGGATATATTGTGGGTGTGAGGTTGTTTGCTGAATTTGATGACGTATGTATTTTTTATGTTGAATGACAGCTGGATATATTGTGGGTGTGAGGTTGTTTGCTGAATTTGATGACGTATGTATTTTTTATGTTGAATGACAGCTGGATATATTGTGGGTGTGAGGTTGTTTGCTGAATTTGATGACGTATGTATTTTTTATGTTGAATGACAGCTGGATATATTGTGGGTGTGAGGTTGTTTGCTGAATTTGATGATGTATGTATTTTTTATGTTGAATGACAGCTGGATATATTGTGGGTGTGAGGTTGTTTGCTGAATTTGATGATGTATGTATTTTTTATGTTGAATGACAGCTGGATATATTGTGGGTGTGAGGTTGTTTGCTGAATTTGATGATGTATGTATTTTTTATGTTGAATGACAGCTGGATATATTGTGGGAGTGAGGTTGTTTGCTGAATTTGATGATGTATGTATTTTTTATGTTGAATGACAGCTGGATATATTGTGGGTGTGAGGTTGTTTGCTGAATTTGATGACGTATGTATTTTTTATGTTGAATGACAGCTGGATATATTGTGGGTGTGAGGTTGTTTGCTGAATTTGATGACGTATGTATTTTTTATGTTGAATGACAGCTGGATATATTGTGGGTGTGAGGTTGTTTGCTGAATTTGATGACGTATGTATTTTTTATGTTGAATGACAGCTGGATATATTGTGGGTGTGAGGTTGTTTGTTGAATTTGATGACGTATGTATTTTTTATGTTGAATGACAGCTGGATATATTGTGGGTGTGAGGTTGTTTGTTGAATTTGATGACGTATGTATTTTTTATGTTGAATGACAGCTGGATATATTGTGGGTGTGAGGTTGTGTGCTGAATTTGATGACGTATGTATTTTTTATGTTGAATGACAGCTGGATATATTGTGGGTGTGAGGTTGTTTGCTGAATTTGATGACGTATGTATTTTTTATGTTGAATGACAGCTGGATATATTGTGGGTGTGAGGTTGTTTGCTGAATTTGATGACGTATGTATTTTTTATGTTGAATGACAGCTGGATATATTGTGGGTGTGAGGTTGTTTGCTGAATTTGATGACGTATGTATTTTTTATGTTGAATGCTGGCTCGAGTTATTACCCCCTTCCCCCCGCCCTCCTTTTGTCTGTCGTCATTATGACTTTGACCTCTTTGCTCTGTCATTCGTTACCTCCTCATAAACTGTACAGACAGACATAAACTGTACACAGACATAAGCTGTACAGACAGACATAAACTGTACACACACACACACACACTCAAAACTATACCTCCACTCTGGCTTCTTTCTCTCTCGATTGTCCCTCACCCCTCCACACCACCACCCCCCCCCTAGCTGTAAAACATGTCCACTGTTCAATCCCTGACATAGTTTATTAAACCTATGATCTTACTCTACGTTTAACCTCTGTCCGGGTGTCTATTTTTACATCTATTTTTCTATTTACGTTTATGTCTGGATTGAAATTATTTTTGTTTGTTTGTCAAACAGCGGTGGACTGGAACATTCAACCTAGTAAAAAAAAGTTTTTTTTCATTGGTTGACAAAATCAGATTTAAGCATCAGAGAGCTGGCGCCTGTTGCATGCTAGTATTCCCTGTTGTAAGATCCAGACGGCCGCTGGTCTCTAATTTTCCTGGTCTACTCTGTGGAGGTGGAGATAGTCTACTTGACTGTACTGTAATGGGCGGATAGTCTGCTTGATTGTACTGTAATGGGCGGATAGTCTGCTTGATTGTACTGTAATGGGCGGATAGTCTACTTGACTGTACTGTAATGGGCGGATAGTCTACTTGACTGTACTGTAATGGGCGGATAGTCTGCTTGATTGTACTGTAATGGGCGGATAGTCTACTTGACTGTACTGTAATGGGCGGATAGTCTGCTTGATTGTACTGTAATGGGCGGATAGTCTACTTGACTGTACTGTAATGGGCGGATAGTCTGCTTGACTGTACTGTAATGGGCGGATAGTCTGCTTGATTGTACTGTAATGGGCGGATAGTCTGCTTGATTGTACTGTAATGGGCGGATAGTCTACTTGACTGTACTGTAATGGGCGGATAGTCTACTTGATTGTACTGTAATGGGCGGATAGTCTACTTGACTGTACTGTAATGGGCGGATAGTCTACTTGATTGTACTGTAATGGGCGGATAGTCTGCTTGATTGTACTGTAATGGGCGGATAGTCTGCTTGATTGTACTGTAATGGGCGGATAGTCTACTTGATTGTACTGTAATGGGCGGATAGTCTACTTGATTGTACTGTAATGGGCGGATAGTCTGCTTGATTGTACTGTAATGGGCGGATAGTCTACTTGATTGTACTGTAATGGGCGGATAGTCTACTTGATTGTACTGTAATGGGCGGATAGTCTGCTTGATTGTACTGTAATGGGCGGATAGTCTACTTGATTGTACTGTAATGGGCGGATAGTCTGCTTGATTGTACTGTAATGGGCGGATAGTCTACTTGATTGTACTGTAATGGGCGGATAGTCTGCTTGATTGTACTGTAATGGGCGGATAGTCTGCTTGATTGTACTGTAATGGGCGGATAGTCTACTTGATTGTACTGTAATGGGCGGATAGTCTACTTGACTGTACTGTAATGGGCGGTGGGGGGATGGAGAGAGAAAAAAAGTAAATTTGGTGCCCCAGTCAAAGGTTTATTTACGGGCATCTAGACAAAGGGACAGTCGGGTGCCTTAAACAGTTTTGGGGGTCCTATGAAAAAGTACGATTAAGGCCTTATGTGAAGGTACATTGAGGCCTTATGTAAAGGTACATTGAAGCCTTATGTGAAGGTACATTGAGGCCTTATGTAAAGGTACATTGAGGCCTTATGAAAAAGTACGATTAAGGCCTTATGTGAAGGTACATTGAGGCCTTATGTGAAGGTACATTGAGGCCTTATGTGAAGGTACATTGAGGCCTTATGTGAAGGTACATTGAGGCCTTATGTAAAGGTACATTGAGGCCTTATGTGAAGGTACATTGAGGCCTTATGTGAAGGTACATTGAGGCCTTATGTGAAGGTACATTGAGGCCTTATGTGAAGGTACATTGAGGCCTTATGTGAAGGTACATTGAGGCCTTATGTGAAGGTACATTGAGGCCTTATGTGAAGGTACATTGAGGCCTTATGTGAAGGTACATTGAGGCCTTATGTGAAGGTACATTGAGGCCTTATGTGAAGGTACATTGAGGCCTTATGTGAAGGTACATTGAGGCCTTATGTGAAGGTACATTGAGGCCTTATGTGAAGGTACATTGAGGCCTTATGTGAAGGTACATTGAGGCCTTATGTGAAGGTACATTGAGGCCTTATGTGAAGGTACATTGAGGCCTTATGTGAAGGTACATTGAGGCCTTATGTGAAGGTACATTAAAGACTTATGTAAAGGTGCTTTAGGGGCCAGAGTCAAAGTAATTATGGAGCCCTATGCAAAAAAAAACATTAAGGCCGCGTCTTAAAGACAAATATTTTGAGCCTTTTAATAATTTTTGAAATTCTTAAATAACTATTTAGCCCGGGGCCCCTGACAGGTGATCAGATCGCCCCAGCAAGACTAAAATTCCGTCGGGGCCCCCTTTAGGGCCCAGGCAGCAGCCTAGTTTGCATACCCATAACAGCGGCTCTAACTATTCTGTGCTGATGTTGTAAACATGCTGTAGCCCATGGCTTGATGCGAGGATGGTGTTGATATTTAGAAACTGTGGAGGGGTGGGGGGTCTGAACTTTAAAGTCAGCGTTGATTCTATTTATAGAACACCGTATCATCATCATCATGTCATTTACTGTCGCGCAGATTATCATACCACTGGGCCAACACAACTTGTGCTAGAAATATTTCTTCTTAACGTGTTTACGTGTGAGGGGATCATACATCTGTTGTCAGTATCACTTGTTTAGTTTGGTACGGGGAAAAAATGATAAGAAAATAAGATAATTAAGAAATAAGGACTTAATGAAGATTAATTCGAAACTTTTAGTATAGTAGCTTTATTCGCTAAATGCGTTTTTTTTTTTACAATTCGAAACTTTTAGTGTAGCAGCTTTATTTACTTAATGTCCTGTTTACTGCTGTTTGTGTGTGATCTCATTTCACAGTACAGACATTCTACGTTTAGAGTCAGATACATCATGCATCAGTCTTACGACACACAGTGACAGTGGGACAACTATGAGACGGTTTTGATCAGAGATTCCTAACGTGGGACCAGCATACCCACATGTTGGAATTGAGATCGTCATAAGGGGTCTGATTCAGGATGGGGGGGGGGGGAGGCGATAAACAGTTCAGTTTTTTTTCGAATATTGAAAAGAAATCTATGTGTCCATGTCTCTTACAGAGTGTGCGTACTAAGTTTTTAGTAGAGGTTTAGTTTGGGGGGGGGTGGTATTAAATAGATTGGGAAACACTGGTTCAGACTTAAAAGTCCACTAACGCACCGCGATGAACCTAACGAATGTAACATTTAAATGAAAACACAATGTATGTAGAATTATTCACCAGGGATGCCTCTGGTTTAATTAACTCCTCGTCAACTTTTGAGATCATTTAATTACTCTCGTCATACTACACCCACCCCTTCACCTGTCTCTCTCTCCGCCCCCCTCCTCTCCCAAGGCTATAATGTAACTTTTAAGATCGGGGGGGGGGGGGGTCGATTTGATCTATCTAGTCCAGACTGATGTTTGGATACCAGTGGGAATGTTGGCCTTTACTTTTTTTTTTAAACAAGGGATGATCGTGCACTGCAGTGTGCATAACTGGGTTTGGAAAAACCGGTGCATGCATCTCGTATCTGGAAGACGATCACCAATCTAGAGAGAATCTCTTCATCTCTTATTTTTAATTGGAAAAAAAGAAAACTATTAAAAAAAAAAATGTTTGCAGTAATTTTAAAGCGAAATTTGCTGAGGTGCGTTAAGCTCGGTATAAGCCCCGGGCGCTGAAGCAACTATTGGGCCATATTTTGGGGGCCCCCTAAATAACGGAGAGATTGTGTGTCATATTTATTTTTATATAGTTCTACATAAAAATGGTACTGGAGGATGGATGGCCGTGCGGCTACGTATAGCTGAGTTCAATCTAATTGCACTGCTACATGACAAACACGGTTTACATTTGAACTTAGCAAGGCATTTGTTATATTGAGATAAGGACACATGTCTAGACCTGGTCTGGGCTAACTGTTGTCTAGGCATTTGTTATATTGAGATAAGGACACATGTCTAGACCTGGTCTGGGCTAACTATTTTTTTTTTGTATCGTTAAGTGGGTTCTTAAATTTAACTGGAGGGTCGGCCCTATGGAAGAATGATGCAGTGTTTCTATGAAACATAATGTGATGTCTTAGAGTTTGTGTGACGCGTGTGGAGAGCGGGTCAGGTCTAACAGTCTAACAGCGGGCCCGTAGTTCACCCAACCCTGGTGTACAGATATAAAGTCAGTTATCTGTAGAGGATTCCAAACAGTGACTCGTGGACCACCCTTCCTCACACTGGGGTCGAAAGAGTTTTAGTTCGGAAGGTGGGGGGGGGGGGGGGGGGTAATCATCGGTTCAGTCATTGTGGCCATTAAAAAAAAAAACCAAACTCTTTTCAGTTTGATAAATCAGGCAGTTCCTCATTGGACAACCCGTGTCCAGGGTCAGGCTGATAGTGTAAAATGCGGTCATGATTCAACCAGGTAAAGACGACAGTAGTACTCTACTTCTGCGGCCGGCAACAGGTGGTCCGATAGTGGTCCGTGAGAAAAAAATGTGATGATGCAAAAGAATTTAACAAAAAAACACACACTATTAAATCATTAGCTATTGCCTCTCGGCATCTGTATAAATCTCTGCCTATGGCCTCTATGCATCTGTATAAATCTCTGCCTATGGCCTCTAGGCATCTGTATAAATCTCTGCCTATGGCCTCTAGGCATCTGTATAAATCTCTGCCTATGGCCTCTAGGCATCTGTATAAATCTCTGCCTATGGCCTCTAGGCATCTGTATAAATTTCTGCCTATGGCCTCTAGGCGTCTGTATAAATCTTTGCCTATGGCCTCTAGGCATCTCTTTAAATCTCTATAAATCTCTCCCTATGGCCTCTAGGCATCTCTATAAATCTCTATAAATCTCTGCCTATGGCCTCTAGGCATCTCTATAAATCTCTATAAATCTCTGCCTATGGCCTCTAGGCATCTCTATAAATCTCTATAAATCTCTGCCTATGGCCTCTAGGCATACATATATCCAATTACCTGTCCTGTAACTGTCCTTCTATATGTGTGCTACATGTACATACAATTCAATGTAGTCTATTAATACAACATAATGTACAGCTCGTTGATTTGTGTACTCTGTCGGGCCCAAAGTTTTAATTCCATATTCGCCAAGTTTAATGTTGGGGGACAAATCTCCCTGTTTGAAAGTTAGTGGAGCGCATCAATCAAAAACCACACCGCAATCTTGTGTTCAGTAGTCAGTCAACTGTGGAGGGAGATAAAATAAAAATGTGCCCCGTCATCAAGAATATACATTGAAAACATTTACTGGTTCAGTGTAACATTGTACGCGTATTATGTCACTCTCTTGTCTACAAATTATCCCGCAGTGCGGAACAGCAACTATTATGTGTAGACCTTTGGTTCATTTGTGCGATGTTACTTTTTTAGCATAGTCCAGCTCAGATTGCATCGTTTGTTTGTTTTTTTTTCAATTGATTCTTTAACCAGTACACGTACATGTAGTCTCTGACATTTTTAAAACACTGTGATGTTTCAGCTGACACTTTATTAGCCATCTGGAGACTTTCGCACGAGGCACAACGGAAATTCTGGCCCTAAGGAGAATGACCGTGTGTGTGTATGTATGCATCTACCAACTGAATCCTCCTCTTCCTTCCCCATTTCTCATCAAGTCTGCGCGTGGTCTCTAAAAACATTTTAAAAAGTCTGTCTCCTGTGAACATAGCTTGCCCACAATATAGACCAGTCACTGCAGCTGGTCGTACACTCACACGTGTCCACAATATAGACCAGTCACTGCAGCTGTTTGCACAAACACATACACATGTCCACAATATAGACCAGTCACTGCAGCTGTTTGCACACACACACACACACACACACAGATGTCCACAATATAGTCCAGTCACTGCAGCTGGTCGTACACACACACACACACACATGTCCACAATATAGACCAGTCACTGCAGCTGTTTGCACACACACACACACACACAGATGTCCACAATATAGTCCAGTCACTGCAGCTGGTCGTACACACACACACACACACATGTCCACAATATAGATCTGTTACAATATAGACCTGTTACTGCAGCTGGTCGTACACACACACACATATGTCCACAATATAGACCAGTCACTGCAGCTGGTCGTACACACACACACACATGTCCACAATATAGACCAGTCACTGCAGCTGGTCGTATATACACACACACACACACACATGTCCACAATATAGACCAGTCACTGCAGCTGGTCGTACACACACATGCTATAGATCTGTGATATACGAGAGCTCATTGTCTCACATGAATGGTCATTTGATAGAGAGACTGTGGAATCGAACATGGGACGACAGTTTCTGTGCCTCATTGACCACGCGTCTACATAGAGACGGTCTCGTGGACAAGCCAGCTGCACGCCCCTACCGCCAGAGCCATCCCCTCCCCCCCCCCTTTGTTTTTCCCCCCGGGTATCAATTCCAGATCAATGTGATCTTCCCAATAAGTACTTTTGCTATTGCGCACAAATATCTCCAGGTGTCCCAATTACATAAAAACGGCTCTAAATATACCCACTGCAGAAATGTATCGGTGTATTACCCTCCCCTACCATCTCCTTCAACTCCATCCGACGTTGTTGTGGTAAGTTGTGGCCATTGAACTCTCCTCCCTCCCTCCCTCCCTCCCCCTTCCACCTCTATATTTCTGTGTGATGCTCACCTTAACAGATCCGGCCTGACTGGTTGCCATGTCCCGTACTTATCACAACATCTCCAGGAGTTTCCTGTTTGTACATACACCCGGCCTCCACCACGCATGACTAGGGTCTTCAGAAAAACCCCAACGACATCTAGAGCAGGCGATGCACACACACACACACACACAGTCCAGTTGT
The DNA here is from genome assembly GCA_021962125.1 of Bulinus truncatus. Classification (NCBI taxonomy): domain Eukaryota; kingdom Metazoa; phylum Mollusca; class Gastropoda; family Planorbidae; genus Bulinus; species Bulinus truncatus. Next base: position 228,304 of record JAGDYQ010000373.1, read on the forward strand.
ACCCACGAGTCTTTGGGACGTTGCGTCCTAATAGAAAAAAAAAACCCTCGTTGACTGATAACAAAAAGAATCCTTCCATAACAACCCAACAACCAAACGCTTACATTAGTTTTATCACAGACTTAACATCGTATGTATGTGCTGAAACATTTTTTTTAAAACAAATTTGTGTTGATTGTATCACATTTAAAAAAAAGCAAACTGCTTGTTGATTGTATCACAGTTTAAAAATAATAATACTAAAATGTATTCTCAGCTGATCAATTCTGGCGATAGAAAGAACTAGAGACGGGGCGGACAGGGAGAGAGAGAGGTGCAGCAGACCTTCCAGTGTAACTTTGTAACGTTGTTTTATGGCTGTGTTCATCTTTATTAGGGTATTAATAGTTATGTCCCCTGGCTTATCACCTCTTTCTATGTACCTCCTCTATCTCATTCTCTCTCTCTCTCTCTCTCTCTCTCTCTCTCTCTCTCTCTCTCTCTCTCTCTCTCTCTCTCTCTCTCTCTCTCTCTCTCTCTCTCTCTTTCTTTCTTTCTTCTTCTTCTTCTTCTATCTTTCGCTACTACCGGGCATCCAACTCTTACCCCGTACCTCCACAATAACACAATGGATCAACATATCATTTAAAATTTAAAGCAATGAAGGTTAAAACATATCAATAATTACTGAAGCGAACTATACACACACGCGCACGCACACACGCATACACACACACATACACACACCAAATCCTTATAGTTTCTATAATGTCAGTTGGGAGTTAAAGTGTTGCACAGCAACAACACTTATGTCTGTCAGATAATTTAAAAGTAATTAACGAGGCCGCATACATATTTTATTAGTTTTTTTTGTAATGCAGTTACTCGGTGTGTGTGTCTAAACACGAGCCGTATGTTATGTCTGGAAATATGAGACATTTTATTTCCCCTTAATTTATTTTGGGATTGTATGTGCTGCACTCAGAGATGTCTTAACGTTTGAAACAGTCCGAACACTGCAGTGGCTCGAGTAGAGAATATTTTAATGTGTGTGTGTGTGTGATTATCAACGATCTCATCATCAACTGTAAATTATCAAACCAGATCACTAGAACTGTTTGGACTCAATTAGATACGATATTTGACACATGATTAACATGATAATAGACACCCGTCACTAGAACTGTTTGGACTCAATTAGATACGATATTTGACACATGATTAACATGATAATGGACATCCGCTCTGTATTGTAAACTTTGATGCTCTTCCTATTTTCCCCTTCTTTAAATATTTTTTTTCAGGTCCAGGTAAACTTTCCCCTGTCTGCCCATCTCAAATTGAGTACCTGACATTAGTTGGGGGAAAGTAGAGGCGGCTGGGCGATGTGCTAGACACACACTACTCCCCCCCCCCCCCCAGTAGCGCCGTGGCTAAGTATCAGATGTATTTTACACCTCATTAGCCCCGATGAGCCCCCTCTAGGGCCGTAATAAGGACATTCCGTTACTTTACATTCCATGTCTAGTGAATAGAAAGTTACAAACATCCATATGGAGGAGATCTGTGCAAACGAATCTGTCCCCGCGCGTCAATGTGACACAGACACTGTTCCACTACTGTATCTTTAAAGACAGACTTTATAAAAAAAAAACATGAACCGGAGCAAATACTGTTTGACTTGTTTAGTGGCTTGTTGTGTTGTGACTTCACGGGTCGATTAGTTCACATGCAAAAAAGGGAGACAAAGACAAGACATGAAGTAACGGCGTTCTCAAACCCTTTTTTTCGTGACTGAACCCCGAAAGATGCCCTCGATGTGAACATAGAGATATAGTGTGTGTGTGTGGGGGGGGGGGTCAGTGTGGACGTAAGGATGTGGTTGGTGCGTATTCATGACCGCGCCGTACTGTGGGTGCTATGAGGTGCTAAACACTCGGAAGCTACGGTTACGTCGAATAGCCCCCCGTACTCAAGGGAGACAGACAAATGGAAGATTGACTGCACTCGTATTATATGTTAGAATATTGCTATGAACGAAAATAGAGATATTGCTGTAGAGAAATGGACCGTGTATCTAATAAAATGTAATATAGACACGATAACTGTCGGAACAACAGAATCTCGCCTCCCCCCCCCCCCGCTCCCTCACCAGTTGACTACAATTAGTACGGATTTGTTCACCTTAAACGATTCTACTAGAATACTGTGGAATGTATGTACAATAACTTATCTCGTGTGTTCAGACCAATACACCAGTAGTTGTATTCCGGAACTGGGTGGTATTCCGGAACCGATTGATCAATGTAATAGATTGTTTGTTTTCGAGTCTTTGGGTGAGACCGTGTGTGTGTTTAATTGACATGTGGAGTCTCACACTCACGTTGTGTTGTTATTGTTGTTGTTATGGTTGTTTTTTTTTTCGTAAACCAGCTCTCTCTCTCTCTCTCTCTCTCTCTCACCCTCTCTCTCTCTCTCTCTCACCCCCTCTCTCTCTCTCTCTCTCTCACACACACTCTCTCTCTCTCTCACCCTCTCTCTCTCTCTCTCTCACCGTCTCTCTCTCTTTCTCACCCTCTCTCTCTCTCTCTCTCACCGTCTCTCTCTCTTTCTCACCCTCTCTCTCTCACCCTCTCTCTCTCTTTCTCACCCTCTCTCTCTCTCTCTCTCTCACCGTCTCTCTCTCTTTCTCACCCTCTCTCTCTCTCTCTCTCTCATCGTCTCTCTCTCTTTCTCACCCTCTCTCTCTCTCTCTCTCTCTCACCGTCTCTCTCTCTTTCTCACCCTCTCTCTCTCACCCTCTCTCTCACCGTCTCTCTCTCTTTCTCACCCTCTCTCTCTCACCCTCTCTCTCACCGTCTCTCTCTCTTTCTCACCCTCTCTCTCTCACCCTCTCTCTCTCCCACCCTCTCTCTCTCTCTCTCTCACACCCTCTCTCTCTCTCTCACCGTCTCTCTCTCTTTCTCACCCTCTCTCTCTCACCCTCTCTCTCTCTCACCCTCTCTCTCTCTCTCTCTCACCCTCTCTCTCTCTCACACCCTCTCTCTCTCTCTCTCACCCTCTCTCTCTCTCACACCCTCTCTCTCTCTCTCTCACACCCTCTCTCTCTCTCTCTCACCGTCTCTCTCTCTTTCTCACCCTCTCTCTCTCACCCTCTCTCTCTCTCACCCTCTCTCTCTCTCTCTCTCTCTCTCTCTCTTACCCTCTCTCTCTCTCACACACACTATTTGATGTTACTGTTAGGATGTAGGATACATGAAACATTAAAACTGATTGTAAATTTTAGTTGCCACTAGCAACAGTTCTCAACCTCCACCCCCCCCCCCGATAAAAAAACAACTTTCTACTATCGTTTAATCTTACACAAATGACTTTAAAAAAATTCAGAACGAATATTATTTTTTTTGTGTACAACTTCTATGACATTCATATTACACATTTGACCGATGACCTGTTAGTTGCATTCCATTTATTAGCAGCTCTCAAGGCCTGTCAGATGTCTCAGAATATCAGACAAAAAATAATATTGATGTAAACTAAAGTTAAACGGGAATACTGTTGTACTAGGGTAAACTTCTGTTTGGACTCAGTCACCCACACTTCATCTGTTTGTCTGTCACCCACACTTCATCTGTTTTGTCTGTCACCCACACTTCATCTGTTTGTCTGTAATATTTTTTCAGGTACCAAGTCGACCAGCCACGGACCAACACATTCTCATCACAAAGTAACAAGCTCTTCAGAGAAAGAGTTAAACAAAAAATCAGATAAGGAAGTGAATGTTCAGGTAAGTGGATTCGGGGGGGGGGGGGGGGAATATAAAAATCATTATTGTTGACATCATTCAAAACTGTTTGGCAATAATGTTTGTCTTTAAATGAACTTTGTTTACCATACAATGACAACAACCATCTATTGATGATGTCATGATAATATCCTGCCATCTTGTAGATCAGAACAAATAAAATGTATAAATATTTCAATAGTAACAGCAGTGATATTTTTTTTTTAAATATTGGTTAAAATGGTTAAATTATGGGATATAGATTAGCTTTGATCAAATCCAGAATGAATGATGATATTTTGAACCAGTCTGAAATATTAGTTTCCATGTGAATACCCAAATAGTTCAACTTTATGGTGATTCTGTAATACATATCAGAGACATGCATCATAGAATCAGTATAATTTAAAAGATGTAGGACTGGACACTTGGTCTGTACAGAATTATTTTATTGTGTTATTCAGTAGCTTTTAAAAATGTAAAAAATTTTTTTTTTGTTCTTCCAATGAGATCTGAAATTTTTTTGTTTTTATTTTTTTTGTTGGGACAGTCCGAATGGATGAAACCTTTCAGCCTGAAATGAATGGATGTAGTAGTGTTATAGTATTAGTCAACATTAACTCCAACATATTCAATTATGTTTTAAAATGTTTGTTACCTGATGGATTTTTTTTTTATTCCAGATATTCAAAACAGCTGAGGAGATGAAATCTGTGGAGAGAAATCTCTCACACCTGAAGCAACAGCTGGCTCGAAACTTATCTAGGTCAGTCATCCTTTTGTAAAGAAATATTTAATATAACCACAGAGGGCGCTCATTGAGCAGTCATATCTTTTTTGGACACCCCCATCCCCACTCAATTGCTTTCTTTTGTTTAAAAAAGAGATATAATTCAACCATCATATTGTGCACCCATGTGACATGCTGGCAGCCAATATTTTCAGACCTCAACCAGTCACAGCTTTTGATGTATAATTTTATTAAAACACTTATATTAATCTTATAGATATTTTTATTTAATACATGTAGTGTTATGTTCAGGCTTGCGGAGCCGTGGAGCCGCACTTTTTGCTGGAGCCGGAGCCGAAAAAATCTGGCGGCTCCACGGCTCCCAAATTTTTTTTTTAAAGCAGAATTTTTTTTTTTTAGCTTTAAAATTCCAAATTTGTTTGATTGTTTGCCTCATCAATTTGAAATGTCATGTTTTATGAACGCCACAACAGTAACAGCATTTAAATGATAGCATGCACGCACATTACCACAAGAAATCTTTAATGGTGAATCGTTTTGTGTTCGTTTTAAATCTTGTTTACCCTCCGAAATTTTTTTAATGGCATGTTGTTTTGTTATATAAAAAGTTGTAGAATAATAGAATAATTGTATCAATCATTTAAAAATAAATTTTTACTATGACGACAAATAGAACACGTCATTTTGTATATTATTTGACCGCAAATTTGTAATAGACTAAAAACAAAATGGTCGCTTTCTGTATTTAACAATTTTATTATAAACAGAATAGCTGAAATAGAGTAGATAAATTTATAAGTCTGTGGGTCCGAATAACAATCAGACTTTATTGGGACGGGGTCCGAATAAAAATCGGAGTTTATTGGTTCCCGGGTCGGAATAGTCACTTCGAATTTATAAATAATAAATATAAATACTGAAGTCTTTAAAATATTTTAAATAATGTATCATGTTACTATTTGCTAATTTGATCATTGAAATAACTTTTTATTACTTATGAAAATGGCAACTAGTGAAACCTAGGTCGAAAATAATGATATGATTCTGGATGCACTGAAATGGTTTGTTTTTTTAGTAACACTGACAATGCGTATATTTTTCACGTTCCTGACTATGGGGATGAACGCGGCAAAATTTGCATAACTTTTTATCAGCGGCATGTTTGCGTGGCGCAATTACAAAAATTTTTGTCATGTGTGATACTATCTTAATAGGGAGCCGGAGCCATCAAATTTGTGGGAGCCGGAGCCGAAAAAAATATGGCGGCTCCGCAAGCCTGGTTATGTTCATAAATGCTGTATTTAAAAAAAAAAAGAAAATCATTTTTAGGATTCTCTCAAAATAAGTGCCATTAACAGCACTTTTGAAATTGTTAAAATTGTACTTCAAATTTATTTTGGTCAGAAAAAAATATTTGTGTGCACCAAAGTGTAAAAGTGCTGTGTGCACAAATGTGTAAAAGTGCTGTGTGCCCCAATGTGTAAAAGTGTTATGTGCACCAATGTGTAAAAGTGTTATGTGCACCCATGTGTAAAAGTGCTGTGTACACCAATGTGTACTTTAATGTATAAAAAAAAATAACTTTAAAATTACGTAATAAAATGTCCCCTGAAAATAAAGTAAGACCTTATACATAAAAAACAATCAACATAACACAGGGTCCTATTTGGGTGATAACAGTGTAATGATGTCAAATCTAACTGGTGCTAATTCTTTGGTCTTTGTTTTTATTTCAGAGATAAGAAAATGTCCGACTCAGTGAAGGCAAAGATCAGAGATCAAGAGAAATATTTAAATCAGTTGAAAACATCATCACAGACACTAGAGACTCACAGAGATAGACGTAGTGCACACAAGAAGTTGTCCATGTTTTAATATATGCCTGATTATCTGTACATTTTTACTGGCTCCAGTTTATTGTATCAAATGGGAATGAATTGATTGTACATTTTCTGCTAAGATCATTTGATTCCTTAAATCATACAAACCTGAATCATTTAGAAATAAAATATTTCTTTTTATTAATATTGTTGTTGTTTGTTGTGTGTGTTTGTTTCTAAAAGAAATAAATAGAGTTTTAAAAATTCCAATAATTCATTTTATCCAGGCCTCACTTTAATATGTAAAGTTGTTTTTTGCTCAATTTTCATTTCTGTTGCATAAGTGGGAAAACTTGGGATTTTTCAGCTAAAAGTAAAGTTATCAAACTAAAACTTTCTTTGGATATATTGTAATTTCGTTTTCAAGATAAATTGATTTCAACTGGATGTGGATTCAAATGTATACAGCAAAATTCTTTAATCTTATGTACATTTAAATGAGAGTGCTGTTTATCAGTCGTTTTAGTTAAATTACAGAATCTTTGTTTTTAATGCAAAAACCTATGCTACAAGTTGTTTTATCTGGGTATTTTTTTAGTGATTTATGATGGCATAGGCGGTTGCATTAGTTTGACTATCTATAAGAACAGTTCTGTCCCCCATCACATCTCCAACATACGTCAGGTACCCGTTTAAAGCTGGGTGGACTTGGGAGAACTTTCATTAGGAGCTTAAAATATTCCATGGATCGAACCAGGGACACGCAGTTTGACTGTCGAGCTGCAGTCAACACTCCATACCATTCAACCATTCAACTCTAACAATGATGACATTTACAGACTCAAAATGGGATATAGATATTGCCATTTTATTTTAATGAGGACATTGTATGAAGAAGACATTGTATGAAGAGGACATTGCATGAAGAAGACATTGTATGAAGAGGACATTGTATGAAGAGGACATTGTATGAAGAAGACATTTCACATATCACTAAATAGACAAATTTTCAGCATTTAATAAATATTCATACGAACTTTCTGCGAGACCAAACAATGTTCAGCTTGATGTTATGGTGGACCTTTATTTATAATGTCCAGCCTGATGTTATGGTGGACCTTTATTTATAATGTCCAGCCTGATGTTATGGTGGACCTCTATTTATAATGTCCGGCCTGATGTTATGGTGGACCTTTATCTATAATGTCCAGCCTGATGTTATGGTGGACCTTTATTTATAATGTCCGGCCTGATGTTATGGTGGACCTTTATCTATAATGTCCAGCCTGATGTTATGGTGGACCTTTATTTATAATGTCCAGCCTGATGTTATGGTGGACCTTTATTTATAATTTCTGGCCTGATGTTATGGTGGACCTTTATTTATAATGTCCGGCCTGATGTCATGGTGGGCCTTTATTTATAATGTCCAGCCTGATGTTATGGTGGACCTTTATCTATAATGTCCAGCCTGATGTTATGGTGGACCTTTATTTATAATGTCCAGCCTGATGTTATGGTGGACCTTTATTTATAATGTCCGGCCTGATGTTATGGTGGACCTTTATCTATAATGTCCAGCCTGATGTTATGGTGGACCTTTATTTATAATGTCCAGCCTGATGTTATGGTGGACCTTTATTTATAATTTCTGGCCTGATGTTATGGTGGACCTTTATTTATAATGTCCGGCCTGATGTCATGGTGGGCCTTTATTTATAATGTCCAGCCTGATGTTATGGTGGACCTTTAAATTTTAATTCTTTAATTATAACTTATTGATCTAAACCATTATTTTAAAAGAATCAATCTACTACTTGTACAAACTGAATGAAGTAATTTTAGTCTAAAAAAATGAAATACAAAAAAAAAACAGTGCCGTAACTTTGGAGGGGCGATCCGTCTTGTTGGCACTTAAATTTCTCTTCATTGAGAGGGCTTTATTTTTGACACGTAAATGTGGCGGCAATTTAAGAGTCCACCCCATGAGCCACTAATGCTTTGTTTCGCTGCTGAGCAAGCATAACATTCTTGGTAACTTTTATAATGTTTACTCTTTTTTTTTTTAAATGTGTGGATTAGACAAATGACATTTATACCCACTGTTAGGTCAGTATGACCTTAGAATGGGGGGATCACGATGACCTTCAAGCAGATTGCTTTTAATGTGAAAGTTTGAGAAGAAGGCATTCTACCTGCGGGCAATGAGATGTTTATGTAGGTCAGACTCATCTTCATAATGAGATCATGCAAATTACATGTAAATAAAAATTTCTTCGGGGGCGGGGGGGGGGGGAATAAAAAAAAAAAGACAAAAGGATTGACAGGTTACATACTGCGCAGACCAGCTGACTGATTCACAAGGTAGGCCCTTGAATAGATTTTTTTCACAATGTCTGTGCCGAACCTAGGAATTTGGGGGCCCGGGGGGCTTGGCCTTTTTTGGGGGGGGCCCTGCATTTTGACATTTGACACCATGACTAAAGATATTGTACTTAAATATTTAATGTAAAAAAAAATTGGGCTCCCCCTCAAGCTGTGGCCCGGGGGGGGGGACTTTCGAATTAGGACCTCCTCACCTACTCTACCAGGTACTCAGCCATCAGTAGCGAGACACATCAACAAATTTAGGGATTGCCATATAACGTCGTGACGGTAACGGACTGGAGAGAAATCTCGGCTGCTAAATCTGTAAAGTGGTCATCCAAGTTTCGTAATACTGGTTTTTAATTTAAGACAGTATCACATCCTATGATCGCATCATTACGGATTGAACGAAGAAGCGTAAGATAAGGGAGGTAACGTAAAGTAATGCTGGTGAAAATTGAAGGCTGTTGACTAAAATATATAAGGGAAGATACTTGTAAAATACTGTGTAAATATATAATACACCAGTAGCTTCCCTTACATAAAAAAAAAACTTTCTAATAGACAAAAAAAATGACGCGATTCACGATGTATTTATATCTCAGTATTTAAAATATATCTCATTCAAATGTAAAGGTTTATATTTTCTTGAGCACACATATTTATAATAAATACATTAACAGTTTCTTGTTTATAGATTTGATTTTTTTCATACGCTATTTCAAGGGATTAGGAAAAATTAGCTAAAAATAATAAGTGCCATATTTGTCGTAGATTAAAGTAATTTATTGCGCATCTTTCTTGACCTCACGGAGCTGTATCTTGAACACAGTTTGCTTATGTTTGCACATTGGGGATTTAAAAATAAAACCAATGCAAAATAAGAATTGGAATAACTTGAAATGTTGCCAAATGTAACTAAGTTGTTTAAAAAGAAGAATACATCTGTCTTAATTATAACAGATTTAATTCATTAGACTTCTGCAAGAAAAACGTCAGGTTTGTCTTTGGGCTTAATATTGTTATATTGTAGCACGTGAAATATCAACTTGTTTTACGGTATTATATATCATGCAATTATGTATAGGTGACTTGGTGGCAGAATGTGGAAATATTAAACAATGTCAGTGTTGATGTTACATTTCAATGGTGATTTCGCATTGGAGCGGTGTACTATGTAGGGAGATCCTTTGGTGTCCATATAGGGATAATCTATGGTATCTATGTAGGGTATTCTATGGTGTCTATGTAGGGATATTCTATGGTGTCTATGTAGGGATATTCTATGGTGTTTATGTAGGGATAATATATGATGACTATGTAGGGATATTCTATGGTGTTTATGTAGGGATATATATGATGTCTATGTAGGGATATTCTATGATGTCTATGTAGGGATATTCCATGATGTCTATGTAGGGATATTCTATGTTGTCTATGTAGGGATATTCTATGGTGTTTATGTAGGGATAATATATGATGTCTATGTAGGGATATTCTATGGTGTTTATGTAGGGATATATATGATGTCTATGTAGGGATATTCTATGATGTCTATGTATGGATATTCTATGATGTCTATGTAGGGATATTCTATGATGTCTATGTAGGGATATTCTATGATGTCTATGTAGGGATATTCTATGTTGTCTATGTAGGGATATTCTATGGTGTTTATGTAGGGATAATATATGATGTCTATGTAGGGATATTCTATGGTGTTTATGTAGGGATATATATGATGTCTATGTAGGGATATTCTATGATGTCTATGTAGGGATATTCTATCATGTCTATGTAGGGATATTCTATGTTGTCTATGTAGGGATATTCTATGGTGTTTATGTAGGGATATTCTATGATGTCTATGTAGGGATATTCAATGGTATTTATGTAGGGATATTCTATGGTTTTTATGTATGAAGATCCTATGCTGTTCATGTAATGAAATCCTATGCTGTTCATGTAATGAAATCCTATGCTGTTCATGTAATGATATCCTATGCTGTTCATGTAATGAGATCATATGCTGTTCATGTAATGAAATCATATGCTGTTCATGTAATGATATCCTATGCTGTTCATGCAATGAAATCCTATGCTGTTCATGTAATGATATCCTATGCTGTTTATATAATGAGATCCTATGCTGTTCATGTAATGATATCCTAAGCTGTTCATGTAATGGAATCCTATGCTGTTCATGTAATGATATCCTATGCTGTTCATGTAATGAGATTCTATGGTGTCTTTGTAATGAGATCCTTTGGTGTCTATGTATTGTGGCCTCTTGGTTTCTGTGTTACAACGTAAATGCAGGAGCCAGTCACGTGATAAGCAAAGTTTGATGAGCTGATTCAGTACACACATTAAATGTACACGTAGTTTAAATTAAATGCGCGAACAGGGTCAAACAGGCCGTACCTACCCCATCTACAGTCAAGTCTGTCAGCTCCACAGATTAGGTATATCTAATTAGCTCTCGGTTATTTCTCTGACCTGTTTTACCTTTTCTCCACTGCTCAACTACAGCCGTGAAATGATCGCCCGCCACAATCTATTCTCACAAGTGAACACACCAACTGTTGTTGTAATTGTTGTTGTTGTTTTTGTTGAGTTCTCGTTAAATAGAATATTTCATACAGAATGTTTAGAATATAGGTTTCTATATTTTCCTTTGTTTGGGATAAAGAAATACGTAGATAATTGTTAGCAAGGGTTGAAAAAAAAAGAGAACTTAACTTTTGATATTTACGCTCCTCAAAATAATTGTAAAAATAAATTGCCCGATAACAACACACACACACACACACACATACACATATCGCATTTATTTATTTATTTTCGTGCAACTAATGATGAACAGAAATATCAATTTTTACGCACCGGTTCTAAATTTGTATTTCTGTGTGCCCCTCCCCCCCCCTTTATTTATGGAATGAAATCGACCCTCGTAAAGTTATAAAAAGATTTTTCGATATGATAAAAGAAAACACAAATGATTTGACAAGTTTAGGTGATTGTAGCACGCCTATAAAATACTGTCTTCTTGGCACACCTATAACAAACTGTCTTCTTAGGACACCTATAACAGACTGTCTTTTAGCACACCCATAGCTAGCACACTGTCTTTTAGCACACCCATAGCTAGCACACTGTCTTCTTAGCACACCCATATATAGCACACTGTCTTCTTAGCACACCCATAAATAGCACACTGTCTTCTTGGCACACCCATAGCACACTGTGTTCTTAGCACACCCATATATAGCACACTATATTCTTAGCACACCCATAGAACACTGTCTTCTTAGAACACCCATAGCACACTGTCTTCTTAGCACACCCATAGCACACTGTCTTCTCGCAGATTCAAAGGCGGCACATTGTTATATAGGCTATGTCAGTAGTTCAATCAGAATATTAAACTTAGATTTACTTGGTACTATTATGGTTTCCATGGTGTTTGTGACATGGATTATAGTCTATTGTTGCACTGTTGTGTCTTGACGTTCCAGTCCTCGGTTCTTCTTAGTCCAGTGCAGTACTGTGTATCGACTGGCCAATAAAAAGCCAGTCTCTCAACACTTGACCAAAATATAGAATAACAGGCAGTAAATACTTTAAAAATGAGTTACTTCCTTCAAGCAATAATGATATGAACTTAATTTACCCCCCCCCCCCTCCGCACCCACAAGTCCAGTGTCTTGCCCTCCCCCACTGTTCACGTCCCATTCAAACTATTAATACTACACCATACTGTTGATACTATTAAATACTATTGATACTATTCCATACTATTGATACTATTAAATACTGTTGATACTATTCCAATCCCTCACAAAAAAAAATGAGGTAAAACCAAATTGTATATTTAACTCAAGTGTTATAAGTATACCCTGCCATGCACCCTGCTCACTCGCACACAGTGGAACTAATTTCTCTCAACTGGATGCAGGTCTCACGCCCTCAATCTCCCTCTCTTCCCCTACCCACTCCCACACCCCCACCCCCCTAATTGTGCTGAATGATGAAATGAGTAGTGTCAGGTACAAACTCTGTCTTACACTTCTTTTAAATTAAAATATCAGACAACGAGCTGCCCACCCCCGGGGCCCAGAAGGGTTAAAGTGGAGGAGGAGAGGGGGTGGGGGGTAGTGGGGTTGAAAAAAATGAACGGGGTGGTGGGGGGGGGTGGAGGTATAAACGATAGGGAGGTGAGGGAGGTGAGGGGAGGTGAGGGAGGTGAGGGAGGTGAGGGAGGTGGGAGGGAGGGAGGTGAGGGAGGGGAGGGAGGTGAGGGAGGTGAGGGAGGGAGGGTGAGGGAGGTGAGGGGAGGTGAGGGAGGTGAGGGAGGTGAGGGAGGTGAGGGAGGTGAGGGGGAGGTGAGGGAGGTGAGGGAGGTGGGGGGGAGGTGGGAGGGAGGTGAGGGAGGTGAGGGAGGTGAGGGAGGTGAGGGAGGTGAGCGAGGTGAGGGAGGTGAGGGAGGTGAGGGAGGTGAGGGAGGTGAGGGAGGTGAGGGAGGTGAGGGAGGTGAGCGGGTGAGGGGGTGGAGGGGAGGAGGGAGGGTGAGGGAGGTGAGCGGGTGAGGGAGGTGAGCGGGTGAGGGGAGGTGAGGGAGGGTGAGGGAGGTGAGGGAGGTGAGGGAGGGTGAGGGAGGTGAGGGAGGAGGTGAGCGGGGTGGAGGGGGTGAGGGGGAGGAGGGAGGTGAGGGGAGGTGAGCGGGTGAGGGGTGAGGGGAGGAGGGAGGTGAGGGAGGTGAGGGAGGTGAGGGGAGGTGAGGGAGGTGAGGGAGGTGAGGGAGGGTGAGCGGGTGAGGGGGTGAGGGGTGAGGGGAGGAGGGAGGTGAGGGAGGTGAGCGGGTGAGGGGGGTGAGGGGAGGAGGAGGGAGGTGAGGGAGGTGAGGGAGGTGAGGGAGGTGAGGGAGGTGAGGGGGTGAGGGGGTGAGGGGAGGAGGGAGGTGAGCGGGTGAGGGGGTGAGGGGAGGAGGGAGGTGAGGGAGGTGAGGGGGTGAGGGGAGGAGGGAGGTGAGGGAGGTGAGGGAGGTGAGGGAGGTGAGGGAGGTGAGCGGGTGAGGGGGTGAGGGGAGGAGGGAGGTGAGGGAGGTGAGCGGGTGAGGGGGAGGAGGGAGGTGAGGGAGGTGAGGGAGGTGAGCGGGTGAGGGGGAGGAGGGAGGTGAGGGAGGTGAGGGAGGTGAGCGGGTGAGGGGGAGGAGGGAACGAGATTTCAGAAGATACCAGAAAAAAAAAGTAACGTCCATAAGACTTATCGGTGAGGCTTTTAGTTCTGGCAACAGGACTCACGTGCGTTACTCTTTCTTCTCTCTCCCTCTCTCTCTCCCTCTCACTCTAGCGAGTGAAGTCTACGGAGCTGGTTCCGTACAGCAGGAACATTTGAAAAAAAACAACTTATTTTAACCCTCTCTCGCTCTCTCTCTACTACCACATTCTCCCCATCCTGGTGTATTCTTTGAGTACAAACTGTTTACATTCACAAAGGAGTACACGTCTGTATTAACTCAATGTAAGTTTTGTGTGTGCTGTGTTCAATTTAAATCAAACACGTCTTCACATTTTAACTAGCCAGTCTCTCTCTCTCTCTCTCTCTCTCTCTCTCTACCTCTCTACCTCTCTCTTTAACTAGTCTCTCTCTGTACCTCTCTCTACCTCTCTTTTTAACTTTTCACCTCTCTCTCTTTCACTCACACACACACACACACACACCCACACACTTACACACATACAGTCAACCAGACGTATATACAACTAACAAGTTTCAACAAGGAGACGGAGTTTTGTTTTTAATAGACATTTATTTCTAATTGTTTGAAATGTAGGAGCAAAAATTAGATGAACTTTGTTGGACGTGTGAGAAACATTACGAATAGCTTTCGTTTTAATGCACTCACCCATACATTAGTTTGTATCTCTGTCTATCAGCGCTCGATTTAAGAAAAAAAAACCAGAGCCGGGGATGGACACACATTTCTGCAGAGCCGGGGATAAATGTCAATGATTTCAACCCAGGCAGGGATATATTAGCTAAAGCAGAGCCGGGGATGACAGTTATCAGTGCAGGGGATGACAGTTATCAGTGCAGGGGATGACAGTTATCAGAGCCGGGGATGACAGCTATCAGTGCCGGGGATGACAGTTCTCAGTGCCGGGGATGACAGTTATCAGAGCCGAGGATGACAGTTATCAGAGCCGGGGATGACAGTTATCAGAGCCGGGGATGACAGTTATCAGTGCCGAGGATGACAGTTATCAGAGCCGGGGATGACAGTTATCAGAGCCGAGGATGACAGTTATCAAAGCCGGGGATGACAGTTATCAGAGCCGGGGATGACAGTTATCAGAGCCGGGGATGACAGTTATCAGAGCCGAGGATGACAGTTATCAAAGCCGGGGATGACAGTTATCAGTGCCGGGGTTGACAGTTATCAGTGCCGGGGATATCCCCGGTGGTGAATCGAGCCCAGCTGTCTATGTTGCTCATTAGTTTGTATCGCTGTCTTTGATGATCATTTTAATGTACTCCGTAAAACTTGATACATAATATTTTCCCGCTACAGTCGATGTCTTATGATTTATCTTTCCCACAAACTAACTGGTCCATCTTCTCTGTGCAGAGAGACACATTCACGAAGACTAACTGGTCCATCTTCTCTGTGCAGAGAGACACATTCACGAAGACTAACTGGTCCATCTTCTCTGTGCAGAGAGACACATTCACGAAGACTAACTGGTCCATCTTCTCTGTGCAGAGAGATACATTCACGAAGACTAACTGGTCCATCTTCTCTGTGCAGAGAGACAAATTCACGTAGACTAACTGGTCCATCTTCTCTGTGCAGAGAGACACATTCACGAAGACTAACTGGTCCATCTTCTCTGTGCAGAGAGACACATTCACGAAGACTAACTGGTCCATCTTCTCTGTGCAGAGAGACACATTCACGAAGACTAACTGGTCCATCTTCTCTGTGCAGAGAGACACATTCACGAAGACTAACTGGTCCATCTTCTCTGTGCAGAGAGACACATTCACGAAGACTAACTGGTCCATCTTCTCTGTGCAGAGAGATACATTCACGAATACTAACTGGTCCATCTTCTTTGTGCAGAGATACACATTCACGAATACTAACTGGCATAGACAGGTTAATGTTATTGTAATATATGGATAGTCAGATAACAAGATGGTCTGCTTAGGTCATTTATTATTGATAGTTACGCGTGTGTATTATATTGATTAATAGGAGATTAGAACATATCTTTAGTATCAATATTTTATTATTAGTCGTGATTCTTCTTTTGTTTATTGCTGGAAGATTTTGGATTCTAAAAAAAAAATGTTATTTAATCTTTCATTCTGCAAACTTATACTCCCCCCCCCCCCACAACATATTTTTATCTAAATGTTGTAGTATAAAATGCTGTTATCAGATGATATCGTAAGAGAAGATTCATTCATCTTTATATAAACAGTGTCTCAAAGAAACATCAAACGAAGTCTTTACCAATGTCAGAACATCTCGCGGCATGGAGCAGACATCTTGTTAGATTTGTAAATGTTCAGTTAGATTTGTAAATGTTCAGTTAGATTTGTAAATGTGCAGTTAGACGTGTTAATATTCAGAACGCAACGAAACATTTTATAGCTAAATAATTACAAAAAGCTTAGCATAGCATAACTATAATAAAACTAAATAATTAATAGTGAATAGTGTGTGGTACACTATAAAGATACATCATAACAAATAACATATGTCACGCTATTAAGATACATCATAACAGATAAAATGCCACACTATAAAGATACATCATAACAAATAAAATATGTCACACTATTTAGATACATTACAACAAATAACATATGTCACACTATTAAGATACACCATAACAAATAAAATATGTCACACTATAAAGATACATCATAACAAATAAAATATGTCACACTATTTAGATACATCACAACAAATAACATATGTCACACTATTAAAATACATCATAACAAATAACATATGTCACACTATTAAGATACACCATAACAAATAAAATATGTCACACTATAAAGATACATCATAACAAATAACATATGTCACACTATTAAAATACACCGTATGTGAAGCTATACACACACCTAGAAATGTTGTTACGGGTTATCAAACTAGGCCACTCACAGCCAAAGGATTTATTCTACTCTCCAGTACATATTTCTTTCAATTATGTTTGTATTGGTTCCCCAACAGTTCCCTACCTAGTTCCCCAACAGTTCACTACCTAGTTCCCCAACAGTTCCCTACCTAGTGCCACAACAGTTCCCTACCTAGTGCCACAACAGTTCACTACCTAGTTCCCCAACAGTTCACTACCTAGTTCCCCAACAGTTCACTACCTAGTTCCCCAACAGTTCACTACCTAGTTCCCCAACAGCTCCCTACCTAGTTCCCCAACAGTTCACTACCTAGTTCCCCAACAGTTCCCTACCTAGTGCCACAACAGTTCACTACCTGGTGCCACAACAGTTCACTACCTGGTGCCACAACAGTTCCATACCTAGTTCCCCAACAGTTCCCTACCTAGTGCCACAACAGTTCCCTACCTAGTGCCACAACAGTTCACTACCTAGTTCCCCAACAGTTCACTACCTAGTTCCCCAACAGTTCACTACCTAGTTCCCCAACAGCTCCCTACCTAGTTCCCCAACAGTTCACTACCTAGTTCCCCAACAGTTCCCTACCTAGTGCCACAACAGTTCACTACCTGGTGCCACAACAGTTCACTACCTGGTGCCACAACAGTTCACTACCTGGTGCCACAAACGGTTCACTACCTGGTGCCACAACAGTTCCCTACCTAGTGCCACAACAGTTCACTACCTGGTGCCACAACAGTTCACTACCTGGTGCCCCGATAATCTAAATTACCCACTTGATGCACCATTAGGTAGAACATGTGGTAAACTGTGAAGATACACAATGACATAGGACATGTAGTTCAAGATACATAATGCCATATGATATGTAGTTTAAGGCTTAACATATTTTATCTAACGTGGCATTTAACAGAATATGCGAGAATATAAAAACTCGAAATAAATTGACCTTTTACAAGTTTGTTTTTTGGTCAATATTGCATACACGTTGTTGAAGTCTCATTATAAAATTACTTCTGATTGAATAAGTCTTTTTGAGCTTTTCATTTGTGAAGTCATTAAATGAAAAGCTGAACAACAGAATGTTGACAGACAAGGAACATCATCAGGTGTTGTATCGCGTTCAAAATTACATTTTTTGTAAAATTCAGTAAATAACAAAATAGCTTGAATGTTCCTCACAACAAAGATAAATGTTGTGTAATTATTATTTTTTTAAATATTATGTTATACAATAACTGGGAGGGGGGGGGAGTTCTAAGATTAGAAAGAATAACAAACCATAGGCTAAACAGAAAATCAAAATAAGAGCAAAAGTTCAGTCGACAAACTTAACCCTGACTGTGTGCAGGGTTTATTAAACTCTTAACTGCACGTAACATCTCCATGTCATTGAAACATTTTGAAATTATTTTTTTTGTGTGTAAAGAAAAAGAAATGTGTTAATATTTATTCATTTCTCTCTCTCTCTCTCATCCCCATCTCTCTATTTTTATCAGTGTGTGCGCGTGTCTCTATTTTTATCAGTGTGTGCGCGTGTCTCTGTGTGTGTGTGTGTGTCTGAGTTTTTTAATGACTTCCGGTTTGTTTAAAACTTTCCAGTAATAAAGGGAGATAACAAAAATGATGACGTCAAATGGTCAAGTTCTGTCAAATTAGCCAGAACACATCGTGACCTTGCAGCCAGATTGGTCATCTATATTTAACTTGAATAATAAAAAAAAAATCATATAATTTCCGCTTTTATTTGTGTGTCTGAGAGTGAGTGTATGTGTGTTGTCAGTGAGTGTGTGAGTGAATATTAGGCAATTATTGAAAACCCACTTATATTTATGTACACATACGACAGGGAGGTGGTAGCCGGGGGGGGGGGGGAGGGGCGAAAGTATGTTGACGTAATCAGTTTACAAAAGGCCTTGACCTACATTGAAAGTGCTGAGTATTTCTGTTTCCCTAGTTAGTGCCAGCCTCAGTGCAGCATATGGCGCTGGGTTCGCGTCTTGTTTTATTGCAACGTTAAGGTTCACGTGTACTCACAATTTTTGTTTTTAATTTGTAGTTTTGATCATTTTCTTTCTTCGTCTTTGTGTGTGTTTACTCGTGGTTAGGAATGTGAACTGTGTTTAAAATTAGAATTAAAATTCTCCGTTTTTTTTATTAATTTTTTTTAGACTTTAAGTGAATCTTCTGTTTATTGTTTAAAAATTTTCTGTTCATATGACTGTCACATTCTAATGTCAGGGTTTATTGTTTAAAATCTCCTGTTCACATGACTGTCACATGAGTGATGGGGGGAAGTCATATATCTAAGATATATTTTGGCATTCGGAGTAAAAGTATCTTCGGGGAACCTGATAGCACCAGATATTATTTGAATTAGTTCTGATAGGGGGCACCAGATATTATTTGAATTAGTTCTGATAGGGGGCACCAGATATTATTTGAATTAGTTCTGATAGGGGGCACCAGATATTATTTGAATTAGTTCTGAAAGGGGGCACCGGATATTATTTGAATTAGTTCTGAAAGGGGGCACCCGATATTATTTGAATTAGTTCTGAAAGGGGGCACCAGATATTATTTGAATTAGTTCTGAAAGGGGGCACCAGATATTATTTGAATTAGTTCTGATACGGGGCACTGGATATTATTTGAATTAGTTCTGAAAAGGGTCACTAGATATTATTTGAATTAGTTCTGATACGGGGCACCGGATATTATTTGAATTAGTTCTGAAAGGGGGCACCAGATATTATTTGAATTAGTTCTGAAAGGGGGCACCGGATATTATTTGAATTAGTTCTGATAGGGGAGCCCTTATGGTGGTAATCTAGCTCACCTGTCCTCTCAAACAGGACCGTCTTATCAGATAGGTCAAGTACAGTGCATAGGGCCCACCGAAGTTAAACGGGCCCACGAGAGTCTAAGAATTAATTTTCAAATTGAAATGTACTGTTATCACTATCAAGCACTTCGCCCCTCCCCCCCCCCTTAACCAATAGATGCAAAATGGCCAGGGGCCAACGAGGATGATAAGAGGGCCCTGCACCGACCATGAACCAAGTGTAAGGCGCAGATGTCATGAAGATATTTTTCGTAAACATTTTCCTGCTCATATTTTAAATATCAAACAACAACGACACTAAAAAAACAACAACAAACAACTGACAGTCACGTGACGCAACACGAAGCTCTATAAATAGCGCTGGTCTAAATTAGACATGAAGATTGATGTTTTTTTTTTTTGTCTACAGTTGACATTTTGTCAAGAGAGACTTCATTACGTCGAAGTTAAAACCTTGGTAATTAGATTCCTCCGAAATAAACTTAAAGATATCTTTGGTTGGGGGGTGGTGGGTATAGGGAATAGTGTGAGGTGTTGACAGAGGAGGGTGTCGGGGGTGGGGGGGGGGGGGGGGTAGGGTGTCTGCTATGGACTGATGAACAAAAGAAAATCGATCAATCTTGATGGTCATGTGTTCGATGACATTGTTAGGTTGATAGACCTGGGTGGACTGAGGTCTGAGATATGCAGAAGAGAGCTATATCTGGTTTATATCTGAGCTATATCTGGGCTATATCTGGGTTATATCTGGTTTATATCTGGCCTATATATGGGTTATATCTGAGCTGTATCTGGGTTAATTCACGTTTTCTGCGAGGGAGGAGGGAACTCTCTCTCTCTCTCTCTCTCTCTCTCTGACTCTGTCTCTTTCTCTCTGTCAATGACGGCCTTAGCAGTACTGTGAGCCCAAAACAAATGTTTAGTTTTGCTACAGTGACAAAGAATCCTTTAAATCTCCTTCAGATGCGGGCCCTCTTTTATGCTCGGGGCCTTGGGCAGTCTTCAAAATTGCAGCTGCTGCTGCTCTCCTGCTCCCTCTTTCAGCTCTTAAAAAAACATTAAAAATTAAAACGTTCTCATCAAGTTGCACTGGATTATCCTGTGTTGTCTAGGTCAGTGCTGTAGCTCATAACACTGCAGTCATTATAACATCCTGTGTTGTCTAGGTCAGTGCTGTAGCTCATAACACTGTAGTCATTATAACATCCCGTGCTGTCTAGGTCAGTGCTGTAGCTCACAACACTGTAGTCATTATAACATCCTGTGCTGTCTAGGTCAGTGCTGTAGCTCATAACACTGCAGTCATTATAACATCCTGTGCTGTCTAGGTCAGTGCTGTAGCTCATAACACTGTAGTCATTATAACATCCTGTGCTGTCTAGGTCAGTGCTGTAACTCATAACACTGCAGTCATTATAAAATTTTTTTATCTAAGTAAATCTTTGTTCTTGTTGTTGTTTATTTCATTTGAAAAAGTTTCCGCTTTTCTCCACTGCTCCCAACGATTCACCACTAGGTAAATGATCACCACGGTGGTATGGTGGTTTGTATCCGTTTGTCTTGGTCCAGCACCAAGATCTTTGTTTCTCTGATCTGACAGTCTCAAGTACTAATGACGGACGTGAGTCGTTCACCAACGAGGCTGCTTGATAAGAGGATTCTTGATGATCGTGGGGGAACAATAAATCAAAACATTGGAAGCTTATTTTTTTTGGATGATGATCAGACTCAGCTATAAAACACAAAGTGTTGCTTTAAGGAATGTTTCATTGGAAGACATTAAAAGAAAATTGGCGATTATATATATATATATACACACACACACACTAGCTGTACCCTGCAAAAACTTTGCACATAGTTATTTCCCCTTGGGCTTGATCGATAGGCTAGGTTATTTATTTGGTTTCGGGCAGGTCCGATTTTTTCATGATTGTATTTTAAACTGGAATACTGTTGTACTGTTGTATTAATTCTTTACTTTCGATTTAACGCAGAACCCAAATCGCTTATATATATATATATTATTATTATCATTAGAGTAAGCGTTGAACTTTTAAATAAAATGGACTTCGTTGTCGTCCATTGTCTAAATATCACAATTACTTGGCGGCCACATACTTTCTAAACTGACCGACACTTTAAAGAATTTTGATTGGGTGATATCAAAATAATATTGGCCGATATTTTATGAAAACAATCCATAGAACATGTTTGTAGCCCAGAATATTAATTTTGAGAAATTCATACTTTCTTAACTGTGCGGCATTAGTTAAATTTAAATCTAATTAAAAAAAAATTCTAATAACGGTATGTACGATGTACATGGATATTTGCTAATGTTATATATATACTGAGACTTGTGCTAATGTTATGTATGTACTGAGACTTGTGCTAATGTTATGTATGTACTGAGACGTGTGCTAATGTTATGTATGTACTGAGACTTGTGCTAATGTTATGTATATTCAGGGACCTATAACATCAGATTTGATAACAAATGACAGGAGAGAGACTAATGGCAATATGGGTCATGTTTGTCGGCTGATTAACCTATCCATGTTAACAATTCTGCACTTTCCTCCACCCATGTACCCCTGTACCAATGTTACTTTGTACCTCTGTACCCCCCGGTCCAATGTTTACACCGCCATCGCTGTCAGCATGGTTGAAGTAGTACATTGAAGATAACTCAAGTAATAGTAGTAACGTTGCAAATAATTTACTATTAAATGGGCGCACAATGTTTTGTTTTAAATTACAATCTGTAAATTACATCTGTAAATTACATCTGTAAATTACATCTGTAACATATGAATGTGGCTTGCTGCTGCCACACTAGTTTATAAGTTGTTTTGTTTTATTTTTTAAAAGACATATATCTGGTTCAACAGAATTGTTGTCAATGGCAACGTAGCCAACATCATTTGCTCGGCATTAATGAGGGTGTTAAACAACTACCTCTACGTTGTGGACTCCCCCCCCCTCCACTCACAGTCGTCTATCGACTCTATCTCACAGTGACTGAGAAATACAGGCTGAGGTGAATACAAAAAAAAAACAGACCAGAGGTTCTGTAGAGACTATTATCTACCTGGCACTATTGCCCTTCTGGTCAAGACACTGTGTGATAAGGGGGGGGGGGTAAGTCTGAAGTCGATGTCTCTGGAATCAAAATGTGACCGCTGGGTTGGCTGGAGAGATGCACTGACCATAACACTGTCCAGGTAACCTACGACTCCCCACCATCGTCTTTCATACTATCTATCTATCTATCTATCTATCTATCTATCTATCTATCTATCTATCTATCTATCTATCTATCTATCTATCTATCTATCTATCTATCTATCTATCTATCTATCTATCTATCTATCTATCTATCTATCTATCTATCTATCTATCTATCTATCTATCTAATCTATCTATCTATCTATCTATCTATCTATCTATCTATCTATCTATCTATCTATCTATCTATCTATCTATCTATCTATCTATCTATCTATCTATCTATCTATCTATCTATCTATCCCTCTCTCCATCACTCCCCCCCTCTCTCTCTCTCTCTCTATGTATATATATATATAATAAACATAGTTATCTTACATAATATTACTTTCGTTCGATGGTTCCTTCCATCAATATTTATCAGCTTTTATAATAACATTATCTCTACCGGACTCCCAGTTTCAGAGGAAACATTTTTTATTTTATTTTCTCTTTATTAATAGGTTAATAGTGTTTACATTATCCGTAGTAAATTGATCTTTTGCAGTAGCATCTCACAAATACGTCTGACAATATTACGATTCCCAGCCAGTATGATTACTTCTTTATGCTATTTCTTTGTTCTTCTCCTCGACAGGTTTACGCTCCAGCCTTGTACGCAACAACAAAATGACGTCACGTCTACTGCTATATTGAGGAGCCCGCCAAGGCCGGCTCTAAAAGTCTAGCAAACCTTTTTTTTTATTATTAGAATCGCCACAACCTGACGTACCTGGCAGCAATGTGAACTCGACAATACTCTCCATACTAGACTAGACCATCTGCGAGTGCGGTTGATTCTGTTTATACATTATTTTATTTTGTTTGTTTTTTTTTCCACTTGTGGCTTTACCGTAATAAAACAAAAGAGCAAGAGTTGTTGGCTATTTCATCATAGGGAGTAATTGGTGGATTTAGAAAAACAAAAAAAAATGTTGACATTACATTGACTTAAATCAACTGATGCAAACATTTCGGAAATGGCACGTGCAATCGAGTGACGCCAGGGATTATTCACATTCCGTTGGAGTGTCCAGATTTTTTTTTTGCTTCCTTTCACCTCTAACAAGCCAATTAGGCAAACTGGAAGTAAGGGTAAAAAAAATATTTAACATAACGGCTGCAGTTTTCAGAATTTTAAATAAAAAAACCACGTGGGAAAACACAACTGAAAAGAGGAGATAACTAAGAAGAAGAAGAGAAATTTTATTTCAAGGGAGTTAGCTCACGAGGTCACGTGACGTCAGTGCTGTCTGTTCTGTGAGGGTACGCGTCATTACTCACACGGAAAGTTCGGGTAATAAAGAAAACTGAAGTTACAACAAAAAAATATAAAAAATTGGAATTTGTTCCCGAGGTGTAACGATGGGAAAACGAGCTAGCAAGCTCCGACCTGAGGAGGTGGACGAGCTGAAGGCTCACACGTACTGTAAGTAGGTCACTGTTGTATAGACTATGTAGGTTTGCGGGGGGGGGGACACCTTTGTGTAGCTGTTGGTTGAACACATTTTGCTACAGATGATACACCTCTAGGTACGTGTTTGTTGTACAGAAGTTGGGGATGATACACCTCTATGTACGTGTTTATTGTACAGAAGATGGGGATGATACACCTCTATGTACGTGTTTGTTGTACAGAAGTTGGGGATGATGCACCTCTATGCACGTGTTTGTTGTACAGAAGATGGGGATGATACACCTCTATGTACGTGTTTGTTGTACAGAAGATGGGGATGATGCACCTCTATGCACGTGTTTGTTGTACAGAAGATGGGGATGATGCACCTCTATGCACGTGTTTGTTGTACAGAAGATGGGGATGATGCACCTCTATGCACGTGTTTGTTGTACAGAAGATGGGGATGATGCACCTCTATGCACGTGTTTGTTGTACAGAAGATGGGGATGATGCACCTCTATGCACGTGTTTGTTGTACAGAAGATGGGGATGATGCACCTCTATGCACGTGTTTGTTGTACAGAAGATGGGGATGATGCACCTCTATGCACGTGTTTGTTGTACAGAAGATGGGGATGATGCACCTCTATGCACGTGTTTGTTGTACAGAAGATGGGGATGATGCACCTCTATGCACGTGTTTGTTGTACAGAAGATGGGGATGATGCACCTCTATGTACGTGTTTGTTGTACAGAAGATGGGGATGATGCACCTCTATGCACGTGTTTGTTGTACAGAAGATGGGGATGATGCACCTCTATGCACGTGTTTGTTGTACAGAAGATGGGGATGATACACCCCCCTCTCTCTCTCCCTATTTGAATGTCAGTGAGTGTTTGTATACAAAAATCTCTCTCCCTCTTTCTCTCTCTCTCTCTCTCTCTCTCTCTCTCTCTCTCTCTCTCTCTCTCTCTCTCTTGCAGACTTCCAAATAAAACAAACAAAAAAAAAAACAACTCTGGCTGACTTGACTCTGTGTTTGTGTGTGTTTGTGTTTGTCGAGCCGTCCTGTGCTTGTCTGAGGTTCTATTCGGGGCTTAAGTAATCTAGCAGGAGCCCCCTTAAAGCATCAGATTTGAATGAAACGTGTACTGGATCGAGATCCTTCGGAAGTGAGGCGTGTCCGTCATCGGTCTGATATACTGTGAGTCTATTAGAGCCACTCTGGTTGTTTACATATAGCGATCAATCACTGCTATTATTTTTAATCAATCATATGATCTCTCAATCTCTCGATCGAAATTTCTTTTGATCCGTCTATCGATCGATGGATCTATTTCTCTAGAATTTTTTTTTTTAGGATTCCTCGTGAGATCTTTACAGTCATTAAACGGCTCGTTAGCCTAGAACACAGATACTCTGGGGGCATCCCACATCGCTAATTCCCCCCCTCCCCCCTCCCAAATATCAACCGAGTTACCCATGCATTAGTCGTCCTGAGATCACTTTTGAAGACCACGGGGGTCGTGTTTGCCCTATCTGTGGAAGCATATCCTACCGTGGGGGTCCCAGTCAGAGGCCGGGAAAGAGGGCGTTGCTCTTATTGCCACCGGTAAAAGCCGATACTGTAACCCCATGCAGTGGCGCAACAGGGGGGGGGGGCAAGGGGGGGAGCTTCACCCCCCCCCCTGCCAAATCATCAATACATAATTTACGTTATAAAGTTACAAAAAAGACTGTCAAACTGTCTTTTTTCACTATGTGAGCCTGATGGGCCTCCGAGATGTTACACACAACACATACATTCAATGTTCTGAGAGATCAAATTTCTAAATTTTATATTTTAACATGATGAATGTCTAGAGAAAAAAGGATTTATATCTACATATAAATTTATTTTAAAAAAAACAACTAATTAATTCAGTTTCTTTGAATTATATATTTACTCACAGCATGATGTAAAATATACTGTCCTGACAGATCTATTGATAGCAGTTAAATTTAAAGCAACGATATCGCTACTGTGTACATGCCAAAGTCTTATCAGCAACAGTATTAACCCTGTGTACATGTCAAAGTCATATCAGCAACAGTATTAACCCTGTGTACATGTCAAAATCGTATCAGCAACTAAACTATGGGAGATACACCGAATAACAGATACCGTCTCCTCCCAAACTCATCGTGCACACACACACACACACACGTATACCAGATCCGTTTAAATGGACAGTACGCATTTCTTTAAAATCTGATGCTTTAGGCCATGGGTGGGCAATCTTTTTGAGGGCCGCATCAGGTGACGCTATTTTAGGAGTAACACCAACATGAACAGTTTTAAATTTCATAGCAGGAAAAATCGGTTTTTTCGGTTTTATAACCAATCATAGTTAAAAAACATGAGCAGGAGCACAAGGCGTTACCGTATAGCAGTGTTTTTCAACTTTTTTTATTCAGGGGAACCCTTTGGTATCGTCATATTTCAGGCGGAACTAGTATACCCCTTTAGGTCCCTTCATGGCCTTAAATTTTTGCTATTAAATTTTTTTTTTTTACATTCAATCGCGGAACCCCGGTTGAAAAACACTGCCGTATAGAGTAGTGTGTGTGAAGTCTATTTAAGGATGAGATGAAATCTCTTAGATCCTATAAACCACTAATGGGACGGTTTTTATGGTGCCCTTCTTTCATCCCCACCATAGCTGATAGTGCAATGGCCATGGAGGCACCACAAGGAGACATATCGGAAACTTAAGTCAAGAACTGAAAAATTTCTTTGGTCCTCACCGGAGATCGATTCAGGTACCTTCAGGTCGACAGTCGAACGCTTTATCGCACGACCATCCTTCCCTCATATAGAGTAGTAGCACATGTTGTCACCATACAGAGCAATAGTGCTGGGTGACACCTTATAGAACAGTAGTGCAAGGTGACACCTTATAGAGCAGTAGTACACGGTACCACCATACAGAGCAGTAGCACAGGGTGCCACTAAATAGAGCAGTAACACAGGGTGCCACTATATAGAGCAGTAGCACAGGATGCCACCTTACAGAGCAGTAGCACAGGGTGCCACCATACAGAGCAGTAATAACAAACGGTGCCCCCCCCCCCATGCAGAGGGTCTGGAGCTTAGGTAATTAATCCAATTCAAAGCTGCTCGGATCAGTCTAGAGTTTATTTTTTTTTGCAAACGTTCTAAAAAATAAGTCACGTGGTTTTATGAAATCGGAGACGTTGTTTACAAACTCAGAAAGTAATATACAAGCACATCTATCGTTTTTATCGCTGAAGTATTTTAAAGTAAATTCTCTTGGGTCTATTGCAGGGAAATTCGAAATTTGTAGCATTGCTGATGGTGGAAGTCTTGGGGGGGGGGGAGGGGGTGACACCCTGAATTTTTGGCAATAGTGACGCCACTGCGGGGGACCGATTGGGTTGGATCGGTGGGCCGGAGGAAAAGCAGATTGTTGGAGTGTGTTGACATGAACTAATATAAACTGAAGGTTAATGTCATGACATAAAAGGCAAGTACTGTGAAATGAGTTGTCAGCTGGATTTCATAGTCCAGCTGGCCAAATATAGTCCCCACCACCCACCCCCGACCCCCACCGGCCGTAGTTTGTCCATGTCTCCTTTAGAGGTACAGCAGGATTATTGAGACCTACCAAAAAAGAAACAACTCGGAACGGCTGGACATACACATACACAAAAGCACACACACACACAAACACAAACACACAAACACACACACATACAGAGAGTCCAGACAGCCAGAGTTGTTCTTACGATTTTGAGCCCCTTGGCTAAATACATGAGAAATAGACTTTTTTTGAAGTCTGTGGAGAGTGAATGGGAGAGAGAGAGAAGAGAGAGAGAGAGAGAGAGAGAAGGAGGGAGAGAGAGGGAGAGAGAGACAGAGAGAGAGGGAGAGGAAGAGAAATAGATAGAGAGAGAGAGAGGGAGAGAGATTACTCTTCCCCAATCCTCGTTTTATTTCAACTAGGGCTGTACCGGATTGTAATTTTTAGATCCTGCAGGAATCGGAACCGGAATCGGATTTAATATTTGAATCCTGCCGGAATCGGAACAGGAACCGGATTTTACCAAATTAAATAGTAACTCTTCCGAACGAAGTAGTAAGTTCTCGCCTAACATAAAAAAAGATATAAGAATGAAAAATAGAATAAAAATGTTAAGTTATAGATAGCAACAAACAGTATTAACCATTTAGATTTTGAAGAATGTGACTAAAATTCCTTCCCCGATCTTGAGTTAAGAAAGATAACTCTGTCAAAATAACAGGTTCTTTGTTTTAAAAAATTATTTTAATAAAGCTGTACCTAATTTAATCTGATTTCTATTACAATCAAACAAAGAAATGGATAACATATCGTAGAAAGTATAATAAACATGTTTATTAATAAATGAATTCCAAAAAAAATATATACTGTGGCACTACCCGATAGCTTATTTTTCTTTAGTTTCCATAGTGACGTCACCAAACCTTGTTATTTCATTCATACTTACCTTTAAATCATTATCTGACTATTTT
The DNA here is from genome assembly GCA_021962125.1 of Bulinus truncatus. Taxonomy (NCBI): domain Eukaryota; kingdom Metazoa; phylum Mollusca; class Gastropoda; family Planorbidae; genus Bulinus; species Bulinus truncatus. Next base: position 257,232 of record JAGDYQ010000373.1, read on the forward strand.
CCATAAATAAATTAAAATGCATTTAAAATCTACATCAATATCACTTTAATGTCCAGTTAAAAATGTATCTTCAAATTATTTACCTAAATATGCAACGAATTTTATCAAAATCGTGACAAAATCCACTAAATTAAAAAATTTGCAGAAAAATAAATTATTGACAAACAAAAATAGATCGTTGTCTGCTCTTTAAAGAAGTTAAACTTTTGTAGCTTAATATAGTTTAAAGAAAACACTGAATCAAAAGTACTACTAGACTAAATACGATTCAAATCTTCCTTTTTAATATATTTTTACTTACATACAGAACTAAAAGCGATCGACGTTATTGTAGTTTTTAAAAAGCAAAGGAAGTTATTGTTTTAATTTAATTTTATAGCGCTAAATATTTAAAAATTATGTTGGGCTAAAAAAATTTCTTACAAATTTCAAACAATAAAGAAATCCGGCTTAAATCCGGCACATTTTAACCGGAACCGGAATCGGAACCGGATTTGTTAAAATGGCCGGAATCCGGCTTAACAGGAACCGGATTCGGATTCCGGTACAGCCCTAATTTCAACAGAACTGACAACTTAATTAGAGACAGGACCATATTTGTTAAACTCACTTATTATATTTTACAGTAACCATTAAAATATAGATTCGTCTTTTTTTCTTATCATATAATAAATCCCACGAGGTTAAAGGTTAACTCTGTCAGCGGTATGGCCTGGTCTTGACTAATGATGTGATAAATAGGAAGTTAAAAAAACAACTGTTTTACATCGAGGGTAACCGGGGATTGTGGGGATGTTGTTTACTTGACTGATTGTGGGGAGGTTGTTTACTTGACTGATTGTGGGGATGTTGTTTACTTGACTGATTGTGGGAAGATTGTTTACTTGACTGATTGTGGGCATGTTGTTTACTTGACTGATTGCCGGGATGTTGTTTATTAGACTGATTGTGTATGGGGATGTTGTTTACTGGAACAGTAACATTTACTGCCAGTACTTTCTGTTCGACTACATTGACATATTAGTTACATGTAGAAATGTTAGAAAAAAGTTTTGAAACCTGTTCAGTTTTCACTACCCACGTGTATAGAAAGTAAAGAGATAAAACTAAAAGCGTTTAAATTAATTGTTTATATCTCCCATTAAATAGTTTGTTTTTTATTCCTTTCACTTAAAATCTGATTCTTCCACCTATTTTTTTTAAAAAGTAAGTTTTCACTTTGCAAACTTACCATCTCGTTCGTTAGCTTAATATATCGGAAATCGAAAACTGTACCGGAATCTGAGGTTTACTCTTATAGACGTACATGTATTTGGAATCGCATCGGAATCGTAGGTTCAGAGACATTTCTAAAATGGGAATCGGAATCGTTAAAATTGTCGGTACCAGCCAAACATTAAACAATATGTTCATCAATGGGACGTTAATTAATTGTACTGAAATTAGAAATCTGTTGTACTAGCCAGTTGTAAATTTAAAGTAATAAATTAATGAGTAACAAATGAAACAAATAACGAATCAGTTAACATCCTTCGCAGATTATCAGTTTGTCGTAGATTACTTCGCCTTTGATGTTTTTACTTAATTTAAGGTAAATGTATTCTCACTGGCTAGTATCGATAATTTAAGGTAAATGTATTCTCACTGGCTAGTATCGATAATTTAAGGTAAATGTATTCTCACTGGCTAGTATCGATCCCTGGTTAAAAGTAACTGGTAAAGAGAAAATAAAAAAAATAAAGCTTCACTGGCATATACAACCTACATCTTGTCATCATCTTGAGTTGGCTACATAATTGGCTGTGATCTCATTACTTAATCTCGTCCTGTCTGTCTGTGGTCAGTGGCTGTCATTATGGCACGTCAGATGGACCCAGTAATGACGGCAGCATTGATGGTGTGTGCCAGTGTCACTCAGTAGGTCTCTGACATGCACAGAATAGAAATTAATATAGAATGTGCAAAAATTGAGTTATCAGAAAGCCAGACATATTTGTTTGTATTTCTAATGCGCTTCAATATTTGGGTGCGACATTATTGAAAACACAAATAGCGGCATTTTGTAAACAATTGGTAAAGGACTTTTTGAAGGACTGTTTTAAATTTTTATCATTAAACAAAATAGACTAATACTGAAATTACAGTAAACTGTTGTACTGGGCAGCTGCATTTACAAATAAAACTTTTATTTTTGGGCAGCTATTGATACAGTTATACTGGGCAGATGTTGATTGATACAGTTATACTGGGCAGATGTTGATTGATACAGTTATACTGGGCAGATATTGATTGATACAGTTATACTGGGCAGATATTGATTGATACAGTTATACTGGGCAGATATTGATTGATACAGTTATACTTGGCAGATGTTGATTGATACAGTTATACTGGGCAGATATTGATTGATACAGTTATACTGGGCAGATATTGATTGATACAGTTATACTTGGCAGATATTGATTGATACAGTTATACTGGGCAGATTTTGATTGATACAGTTATACTGGGCAGATAAAGATGAAGCAGCTGTCGTAGAAACAAATAGTTTGGTCAGGGAAACAGATATGATCGATCTGCCGAATGATTGGGTAGAGTTCAATCAGGTGATGTGATTGATGTGAGTCTGGATTGCATCCCCTGGCTCTCTATATTTCTCGTATCACTCGACGCTCAATGTGTCTAAACGACACCGTCTTTTGTCCCCTATAAGACCGTCGGTACTGTCAGTGAGGGTGTAGGTGATGGTTGTGTGGCGATGTGTCTGCGAGTCTGACGGTTTGTGCCCCTCTCTGCGACCATTTTGCTCATCTCCTGCCGCCTATATCAGAATAGACAAAATGAAAATTGTTGCGAAGTAGAAAGTGCCCTCTGTATACATACCATCGATCAGAGCTAAATGAATGGGCTCGATGGTCAGATTTTGTTTCGTCCGTATCGATCATAGCCTGTTTTATATAAAGTGACATTTTTGTGTTGGGGCATGAACCTTTAAATTCACTGCGTCTAAATGTGAACTCCTGTAATAAATAATTAAAAGAAAAACCCCAACATTTTCTTAGTTACAAGAAGTTGTTAATAAAATGGAGAGAAACAGTTTTTTTCCCAACCTATTTGTCCCCCCACCAACCTGATCCCCTAAATACGACACGCACTTGACACCGCCTGAGCATCTCCTTGAGGAGGAAACAAAACAAACCAAGTAGATGGCTTGTTGTTATATTTTAATGAGCTGATTTTTAAAAAATAATTCCCCCCCCCTCCCTCCAAAGACTAACTTGCACACAATCCCCAGGGGCTTACAATGGAACTTGACAGATCGGGGCGGGGGTGGTGGTGGTGGGTGGGGGGCTTGAAGGCGTTAAGGTTAGGGAGCCCGATTTTGTTTGTTGTTTGTTATTGATTTCAAATTCGATGGAGTTTCGTATAGGTGTTCCGTAGTGCCCTCCTATTCATCGTACCATCGTTTGAGGTTACAACACAAGCCATACATTATTGTCACAACACAAGCCATACACTATTGGCATAACACAAGCCATACACTATTGGCACAACACAAACCATACACTATTGGCACAACACAAGCCATACACTACAGGCACAACACAAGCCATACATTATTGGCACAATACAAGCCATACACACCATCGGTTCAAAGGATTCAAGAGATAAGTAAAATATTATCCTTAGAGGAACTTGAAGAAATAAATAATCGAGATTGGCGCCCACGCTTTTATTTTTAAAGTAAACATCAAATATAAATATCGGCATGATCTAAGGATTATTTTATTTTTTAGTTTCAGTGGATTTTAACAACAAGAACGTATTTATAAAAAGTTTTTATTTTACATGTTTCATTTATTGAAGTAATAATGATAACATATAGTGTTTCCGTTGTTTATATATATATATATATATATTTCCCCCAGTTTTAAAGAACACGTTTTTTTTTAAACATAATTATAAAACGGAAAATATCTATTCTTTATCATTATTTATACATTAGTTTTGCTTTTAGCAAATGCAGACACGAAACGCGAATGTCACCACTATGCATTTAAATGTCAGCTAACTTTCAATTCCCCAGTAAACGTGAGCCCCATTAATATATATATATATATATATATATATATAAACAAGTAAAATATGAGTACTTCATGGAACTACACTTTGCTGAGTTATTTTGAATCTTTCTGGAAGATTTCAACACAGTTGTACTTTTAAGATTATTATGTTATTGCAAATAGTGGTAGCTAATATTGCCAGATGTTTTTTCACAAACGCCGCTCAATACAAAATCCGCCCAAAAACCCGCCTGGCTAGTAGAATGGAAAAGAAATGCCAATACATTTACTTCTATTTTTGGATTTTAAGATTTATTTTTTATTATTTAAAGTTTCCTTAGTTATTGGAAAGGGTAAGGGAGGTGTTACCGGGGGGGGGGGGGAATGAGGTTGAAAATTCTTATGTATTTGTAGCTACAGTATATTAAAGTAGTTGTGTGGCTAGCAAAGCAACGCCCAACCGCCTTTACTTCCCCAACAAAAATCAGTTAGTCATACAAAGTGTTTGGTCTATCAACAAACTTTCATCAGGACCTGGATAACAATCCCATAGTTCTCACCGAGGATCAAACCCGAGAACATTGGATTGACCGTCAAGCGTTCTACACCGTTCGACCATCCGTGCCACGTTTCCTTTTATTTACATAATATATCAGACGCCAATCTGTCAAATTACCCGCCCAGTGAGTTAAAAATTACGCTGATGCCCGGATTTCCCCCCCCCCCCCAACCCACCAAATTTTGCGATAATAAACCTGCCAAAGCTGGCGCCAACTTTGAAACGTCATCCAATACAAACCAGGTTGTTTGGTCATGTGACAGACTGACATGTAGCGCCGTTACCGCTTTGTTCGGTCGATGTCCTCCTCCTTTGTGAAAGACAACTCCTGGATTGATTTCTGTTGAATGTTAGCAGCTGGTTGCCGACATCAAACGACTACATGTCGGCCATATCATTTTTCATCTCTCCCCCCCCCCTCGATTTTTTTTTCTGCCGGCTTTCCAGGTGACCAATTATCTGCGTGAGTTGTTTTGTTTGTTTTTTCCGGCTCTTTTTTTTTTTTATCTTTTCTTTTACCTGTCATCGATTCGCTTCACCACGTTCTCAGACAATGTCATGTCATTGAGGTTTCAAATCTGAAAATGTCACTGACAGATGTCTTAACATTGACAGTTTCTATACACGTGGCTTTTCATGGGCGGAGTAGCGGGGAGGGGGGTGTAGAGTGGAGACTGCAGAGTACACAATGACACAGAAATGGATGACTCCCTGTCGAACGAGGTGGGCGCGGTTCTCAATCGTCCTTTCAATAACAAACCCAGGTTTCTCACACAGCAGCATCCTCCGTCAGACGGTACAAAAAAAAATATAGAGCGCTGGCTAACAAATTTAGAAACACTGGTATGATATTCATATAATTACCATCGTTTCAACATTGCTAGCATAACTGTTGATATTATAGAGAAACGTTTTTTTTTTCTTCTTCTTATGTTCGATACATGCAACACGTGGTTTAACCAGAATGTTTACTCGATTTATGTTTTTTTTTCTGGGTTTACAGAGTTCATGTTTTCTAGGTTTATTTAGTTTTTTTTTTTTCTAAACGTTTATACGTTTATTTTATTTTAATGTTCTTTACGTCTGAATATTTGAGATTCATAACATAAGTGTACTTTAAAAAATGTTTCGTCCATATTTTTGTTGGTGATGAAAGTTTGTTGCGATGATGAGTCGTGATATTTCACAGAACATCGGAAAAACATCATGGCGTCAGGTCATACGATGATCCGGATATGACGTAGGCACGTAGCTATTTACATGGACGCATTTTACCTAGTGTGTAGCGTTTCCGTGCCCTGCCTAGCGCGTAGGACGAAGACGATATCGCCACTGGTGCCGGTGCCGTTTTTAGGTAAATTAAGGGCACCCATTTCCAAAAGCCCATTCCTTCCCCAACAAAAAAATAATAATTCACGGTATATGTCAATGTACTACTACACGCTACATGTGAATTGCTCAAAGTCTAGGTTGATCTGGTGTGAGTATTATTGACTTGTAAAATGAAATCACACAATGTGTATATTTGTTCAATGTGTAGATTGGTTCGCGAATAAAACTAAAGCTGAGAATAAGCTATACTGCTTTACTTGACTTCTCGTGTTGGCCTTGTTTTTTTGGTGATGTAATGACACTGAAAAAAAAAATGAAATACTTAGGCCAAATAGCAGGGTTGGGGGGGGGGGGAGGGCTAGACTCTTACGTCAAGAAGGCTCTGAGTGAGTGGCTCAGTACACAATATTGTTTCTTGATGTTTAATGATGTCATGTGTTTTTTTCAGTCACCTCGGTTGTAGTTGTAATACAAAGCAACTGAAACAACAGTTGCACACAATGTAACATCAATACAAACAACGGTTGCACACAATGTAACATCAATACAAACAACGGCTGCACACAATGTAACATCAATACAAACAACGGCTGCACACAATGTAACATCAATACAAACAACAACTGGACACAGTGTAACATCAATACAAACAACAGTTGCACACAATGTAACATCAATACAAACAACAACTGCACACAGTGTAACATCAATACAAACAACAGTTGCACACAATGTAACATCAATACAAACAACAACTGGACACAGTGTAACATAAAAAAGACAGATGTACCAGGGGCCAGAACTTTGTCATATGACCAGTTTCCCCCCCCCCCTTCCCACCCCAAAGCCAACATCGTTGGATTGTATTTTTATATGCTCTCCTCTATTATATTTTTTTTTCCGACAATCAATCTCCCGGAGATTGCCGAACTAATACCGACTGACAAGGGGCCGTCACCCGCCCACCTCCCTTATCTGCCCATCTTTTCACTATCCCTTTTCTGCTGTAACCGCCGTCCATTATTTATTGAGTTAATAGAGAGATAAAAGTAGCCCGCGATCTGATCCCAGATCCACCCACCCCCCTTTCCGTTTCTATTCGCCTGGGCTGACGTGATAATCACTCATTCTAATTCTTCTCTCTCTCTCTCTCTCTCTCTCTCTCTCTCTCTCTCTCTCTTTCTCTCTCTCTCTTTCTTTCTCTCTCTCTCTCTCTTTCTTTCTTTCTCTCTTTCTTTCTCTCTCTCTCTCTCTTTCTCTCTATCTTTACTTGCCTCCCGACTCCCATCCCGTGGATACAGTAATGTGTTATCTGGAATTATCCCATTACGCTATTACGCCTTATACCCCCCTACCTCAATTCATTACCCCCACACACACAACACTCACACACACACACGCACACTCTCGCACACACTTCCCACAATGCCTTTCTCGTTTTCGATAAATTGGCTGGGGGTAAGGTGAGAGTTAATAGAGAGAACTGCTGAAGATGATTTAGCTCCAGGCCGAAAATAGAAGCCCGTCGCTTTACCTGATCGCAGCAGCGAACAATTTTGTTTGGAGAGTATATCAGTATGCAGTAAATGTCTTTAATGAAGCCATATTGCGACATCACCTGGCTTTACTCAGTGTACAGTATTAGTGTATCATGGTAGTATATGTGATATAGAGTAGTTTACTTTGGAAACTTTTCATTAAGTAGTTTACAACTGACTTCTTCCTAAACGATGTGATTGGCTGAGTCGTCTAAATCAGTGATTCCCAAATATTCGACATCATTGTACCTCCTTTTTAGAGCATTTTCGAAAAAATGCTCTATTTCGAAATGCTCTATTGTCCCCGTTTTGTCTGTCTGTCTGTCTGTCTGTCCGTCATCACCCTTGATCTCAACAACCACAAGTCCTAGACCCATGATGTATATATCATTTTGTAGGTCTTGGCCTGCCATATGTACATTAAAAGTTCATTTCACGATAGAACCTCTGAGGGCCGAAAAAGGGGGAGTACCGTTTTTTACTATATAAGCTATATTAACAAAGGAGCGCCCTATATCTCAGCAACCATAAGTCCTAGACCCAAGATGTATATATCATTTTGTAGGTCTTGGCCTGCCAAGTGTACATCAAAAGTCCATTTCGCGATCTGACCTCCCAGGGCCAAAATATAAGAGTTTCTTATGTACCGTTTTTGCTTATATTTTAAATATAATAATAAAAGCTAATCAAAGGGGCGCAATCATTATTTATTTTTGTAACAGTTATTCAACATGATTACTTCCCTCTCATTAAAAATGCTCTAAAATGTCCTTTGTCCGAAACGGAAAAAGACTTAAATTGCTTGTTTATCTTCTTGTTACTGATGATTACCACTAGTAAAATGAACAAAAAAAAATGCATGTATTGTTATTAAGGACATGGTTCCCCATCATTTCAATCTGTTCACTTTTAGCCGTGTATGTTTACATGATGTGTTCAGCCTGGTGCTGTGTGTATCACACTTTGGGAATCACTGGACTAAATGTTGTATTTTACAAGTCCAGTTATACAAGTTAAATTGATTGGTGCTAAAACATGAACAGACAAATGCGAGTAGGCCTACATGTGATAGTAAAGTAAAAGAATTTCAAGAGCCAATAAATTTAAATGATAAGTAATTGTACATTGATTAGCTGTATTTAAGTAATTGAACATATTTTTAGCTGTATGTGAGAAATTGAACATTGTTTAGTTGTATTTGACCAATGTTCAATATCAGCTTGATCTTAACTAGAAATGCATGAGTTTATAGGAAACAGGCATTTAATAGATTCTAAGGCTGGACGTTTTTTGTTTTTTTTTCAAATGGGTCAACCCAAAACAATTCGGCCCATCCTTTATATTTATGACATGGGCCCCTTAGCGCCTCAAGGTACTTGTCATTTGGGTTTGTGCGGCTCTCAAAAAGGCATTTCAAAAACGTTATATAATTGAATGTATTCATTATTAAGTGGCCAAGCGGTGTAGACTGTTGACCTGAGAGTCCGGGGTTCGATCCTCGGCAAAAATCAAAATATTTTTTTCCTAGCCCTGGCGAAAGTTGGTTTGAGTCCGTCAAGTCCACCCAGTCCTTCAAGTCCACCCAGCCTTAGATAGATACCTTCAGTTAGGGGGGGGGGAGTTAAGGCGGCTGGGTGCTGTGCTGATCACACAATCCTTTTCGGTTGCCGTGGTTACAGAAACACATGCCAACTCCAATTCATCTGCCCCGATGGCCTTTTAGGGCTGAAGGAGTTTTTTTTTATTCATTAAAAGCGGCTGTTTCAGGTATCTTTTACTATACTTTATATAAAAACCCGGGATGTGCCTCTCACTGACCCCCATGCGTGGCCGGCCTTGGTGTGTATTGTTTATCTTTGTCTGTACCCTGTATTACAACTCAATGACACTATCTTGTCTGTATCACTGGAGGCCTGGTGTATATTGTTTATCTTTGTCTGTACCCTGTATTACAACTCAATGACACTATCTTGTCTGTATCACTGGAGGCCTGGCGTATATTGTTTATCTTTGTCTGTACCCTGTATTACAACTCAATGACACTATCTTGTCTGTATCACTGGAGGCCTGGTGTATATTGTTTATCTTTGTCTGTGCCCTGTATTACAACTCAATGACACTATCTTGTCTGTATCACTGGAAGCCTGGTGTATATTGTTTATCTTTGTCTGTACCCTGTATTGCAACTCCATGACATAGTCTTGTCTGTATCACTGGAGGCCTGGCGTATATTGTTTGTCTTTGTCTGTACCCTGTATTGCAACTCCATGACATAGTCTTGTCTGTATCACTGGAGGCCTGGCGTATATTGTTTGTCTTTGTCTGTACCCCTGTATTGCAACTCCATGACATAGTCTTGTCTGTATCACTGGAGGCCTGGCGTATATTGTTTGTCTTTGTCTGTACCCTGTATTGCAACTCCATGACATAGTCTTGTCTGTATCACTGGAGGCCTGGCGTATATTGTTTATCTTTGTCTGTACCCTGTATTGCAACTCCATGACATAGTCTTGTCTGTATCACTGGAGGCCTGGCGTATATTGTTTGTCTTTGTCTGTACCCTGTATTGCAACTCCATGACATAGTCTTGTCTGTATCACTGGAGCCCTGGTGTGTTTTGTATAGAATGTTCACAGTTGCCTACTTTACAGTGGTGGTGGTGGTGGTACAGCAAATCTGGGAATGTCAATGTAAATACAGCATTATACTGAATGTATTTGGTTGTGTGTATGGAGAGCCAAATACCGACTTAAAGTGGGAGATGTAATGTGGCGCAGGTAGAAGTTTGTGAGGGAGATGGGAAGGCGCACATGTTGGTTGTTTAAGATAATTAATGATTTGTAAATGAAGCACATTTCTGAACAGATTCATCATCGAGTTGGAATCCAAACATTGCTGATATAAGAGTCTTTACATTAAGCGATATCAATATTTTATGAACCTGTATTTTACATAGTCTTACAGTAAATGTTGTCAAATCGTATATCTTACGTTGTTGATACGCGAAACTTAGATAATGTTAGAATTTTTATATTGCACCGCTGGCATTTGAATCTTACAATACAGGATGCCAGTACTGGAAACTTACAATTGGATAATGAACAGACAAATCTATAACACTATTTTCTGTCTCACTGTCTCTCTTACTCTCCATCTCTGTACATCAACCAATCTAAAAAATATCTCTTTAACATTACACTACATATGTGTCGATTTTTAAGATATAGGCTATTTGATGTAACTAAAATGTGACTAAAATGTGACATCTTTTTAGGGAGAAGATTAACAACGGAGAATGTGAAATGAGGAATTCAGAATGGAGAGACAGAATTAGAAAGATACAAAACATAAAGGGAAGAATTTACGTCAGGGATAGAGAGAGAGAGAGAGAGAGAGAGGGATAGACAGGCTTATAGTTCGGACAGAGTTGTGAATTATTTAGTTTCTTAAGGTTCTGCTTGGTCATTAGACTGTCCAGAACATTGAGAGGAAGACAGAAATAAAACAAAGTACAAGAACCGTTAAACAAAAAAAAAACAACTAATGACATTAGCGAGATGTTGCGTTGAGATGTTGCGTGTGGCTTATAATTTGTTTTAGTCATGGTGTTTATGTGTGTGTTGTCTGTTGATGAATGTTTGCCTGTGTCACACAGTTTGTGTGTGTGTGTGTGTGTGTGCAAATTTAGAAATATGAGTGTCTTGATGTGTATTTGATGGTGTCTATGGATGTGTGTGTATGTGTTTGTGTCTGTGTCAACTGTTAATTAGTATATATGATTGGGTGTCTGGGTTTTGCTGTGCATGAATATGAGCATCTTTATCTGAGTGTGGGGAGTCACTTGATGATGTGCTGACGTGTCCTCTGATGGTGTGTTGACGTGTGGGCGTGTCCTCTGATGGTGATGTGTGGGCGTGTCTTCTGATGGTGTGTTGACATATGGGCGTGTCTTCTGATGGTGTGTTGACATATGGGCGTGTCCTCTGATGGTGATGTGTGGGCGTGTCTTCTGAAGGTGTGTTGACATATGGGCGTGTCCTCTGATGGTGATGTGTGGGCGTGTCTTCTGATGGTGTGTTGACATATGGGCGTGTCCTCTGATGGTGATGTGTGGGAGTGTCTTATGATGGTGTGTTGACATATGGGCGTGTCCTCTGATGGTGATGTGTGGGCGTGTCTTCTGATGGTGTGTTGACATATGGGCGTGTCCTCTGATGGTGATGTGTGGGCGTGTCTTCTGATGGTGTGTTGACATATGGGCGTGTCCTCTGATGGTGATGTGTGGGAGTGTCTTATGATGGTGTGTTGACGTGTGGGCATGTCCTCGGATGGCGACGTGCGGGCGTGTCCTCTGAAGGTGTATTTGAGGTGTGGACCTGTGTGTATATAAAGATCTATATTGATGTTTATTTAAGGACCGTATGCTCTAAATATAAATATGTTTTTCCTAAAGGTTAGGTAGGTTCAAGGTTGTCATATCTCTCAAATTGTGTCCTCACAAATGGACGTATAATATATTTTTTAACACAAATACATGTCACATAAATACATTCACACACAAATACATGCACACACAAATACTTGCACATACAAATACATGCACACACAAATACATGTCACACAAATACATGTACACGCAAATACATGTCACACAAATACATGTCACACAAATACATGTACATACACACAATATATGTCACACAAATACATGTACACACGAATACATGCCACACATATACATGTCACACAAATACACGTACAAACAAATACATGTGCACACAAATACATGTACACACAAATATATGTCACACAATTACATGTACACACAAATACATGCACACACAAATACATGTACACACAAATACATGTACACACAAATACATGTACACACAAATACATGTACACACAAATACATGTACACACAAATACATGTATACTAAAGCTGTGACCCCTATGGACATCTCGGAAGTCTCCGCCAAGATGGCACCGAAAACGTTAGAAAAACTTTGTCAATGTGAGTGTCCAGGAAGGTAGAGAGAGTAAGAGAGAAGGAGGGGGGGGGTTGGAGAGAGAGAAGAAGAAATAGAAAGAGCAAATAGCAATAATTTAATAAACATATCGGATGACTTAACTGAGAGAATTTGAATCAGTGTCTGGCATCTAGATGACACATACGTAATGACATAAATGACTCAAGTAGGTCAGTCTACAGTCAACATATATGTATTAGGGCTGTACCGGAATCCGATTCCGGTTCCTGTTAAGCCGGATTCCGGCAGTTTTAACAAATCCGGTTCCGATTCCGGTTCTGGTTAAAATGTGCCGGATTTAAGCCGGATTTCTTTGTTGTTTGAAATTTGTAAGAAATTTTTTTAGCGCAACATAATTTTGAAATATTTAGCGCTATATAATTAAATTAAAACAATAACTTCCTTTGATTTTAAAACTACAATAACGTCGATCGCTTTTAGTTCTATATGTAAGTAAAAATATATTAAAAAGGAAGATTTGAATCGTATTTAGTCTAGTACAGGGGTCTGCAACCTGCGGCTCGCTAGCCGCATGCGGCTCTTTCAATGTCAAGTTGTGGCTCTTTCGATGTCAAATTGCGGCCTGATCAAATACCGTAATATTGAAACAACAAATTTAGTGGCTCTTTAAAAATTGAGAAAATTGTAAATTATAACTTTATGCTCTTCCGTCTCAAAAGGTTGCCGACCCTGGTCTAGTAATACGACACCTTATCTTCCGCTACTTTTGATTCCGTGTTTTCTATAAACTATATTTAGCTATCAAAGTTTAACTTTTTTTTAAAGAGCAGACAACGATTTATTTTTGGGTGTTTACAGTTTTAAAAAGTTCAATAATTTATTTTTCTGCACATTTTTTAATTTATTGGCTTTTGTCACGATTTGGATAAAATTCCTCGCTAATTTAGATAAATTACTTGAAGATACATTTTTAATTGAACATTAAAGTGATATTGATTTAGATTTTAATTGCATTTTAATTTGCGTTTTTATGGGAAATAGTCAGATAATGTTTTAAATAAAAGTATGAATGAAATAACACGGTTCGGTGACGTCACTATGGAAAACTAAAGAAAAATAAGCTATCGGGTGTTGCCACAGTATATATATATATATATATATATATATATATATATATATATATATATATTGGAATTCATTTATTAATAAACATGTTTATTATACTTTCTAAGATATGTTATCCATTTATTTGTTTGATTGTAATAGAAATCAGGTTAAATTAGGTACAGCTTTATTAAAATAAATTTTTAAAAAGAAGAACCTGTTATTTTGACAGAGTTATCTTTCTTAACTCAAGATTGGGGAAGGGGTTTTAGTCAGTCTTCAAGATCTAAATGGTTAATACTGTTTTTTGTTATCTAGAACTTAAAAACTAAATTTTTATTCTATTTTTCATTCTTATATCTTTTTTTTATGTTAGGCGAGAAATTACTACTTCGTTCGGAAAAATTACTATTTAATTCGGTAAAATCCGGTTCCTGTTCCGATTCCGGCAGGATTCAAATATTAAATCCGATTCCGGTTCCGATCCTGCAGGATCTAAAAAATTTGAATCCGGTACAGCCCTAATATGTATGTATGTATGTATCAGCCCCGTAGCGTGAAAATTCTACAGCAGGGGACATGCATTCTACAGCAGGGGTCAGGCAAAAGCAGGGAGGGCAGGACATATATGTTACTAAGTAGAGCGAATAAGCAGAGGGGGGCCCACCCCCTGACCCCCCACACGCTACGGGCCTTATATATATATATATATATATATATATATATATATATATATATATATATATATATATAAACACAATATAATCATATACACATTATACACACGTGTACCAGTGCATGAGTCACATTTTCGCCCCAGTACCTGGCTTGTATCGTGTGACATCAAACTCACACTGACATCTTTATGACACATACATGACATCCGACTCAACCCTACCTACACCAGGCGAGCTAACTACCTTAGAAATATATCGCCTGACGTCTCTCTGGCATGCAGGGTGTGTGTTATAGTTTTTAATTCTCTCTCTCTCTCTCTATCTCTCTCTCTCTCTCTCTCTCTCTCTCTCTCTCTCGTCCCAACAACGTGTTTAAACTCTGCAGCTCTTATCTGTAGCAGCAACCTGTAGAATACTGTAAAACTTCAATTTTTTTTTTTTTTGTAAAAAGATAAATTAAAAAAAAAAATCGTTCTCGAGCTCAAATTCATAATATTTGTTGCTTCGTGTGGCTCGCTTGATTTCAGATAACAACATAGGCTTCGTGTGGCTCGCTTGATTTCAGATAACAACATAGGCTTTGTATGGCTCGCTTGATTTCAGATAACAACATAGGCTTTGTATGGCTCGCTTGATTTCAGATAACAACATAGGCTTCGTGTGGCTCGCTTGATTTCAGATAACAACATAGGCTTTGTATGGCTCGCTTGATTTCAGATAACAACATAGGCTTCGTGTGGCTCGCTTGATTTCAGATAACAACATAGGCTTCGTGTGGCTCGCTTGATTTCAGATAACAACATAGGCTTCGTGTGGCTCGCTTGATTTCAGATAACAACATAGGCTTTGTATGGCTCGCTTGATTTCATATAACAACATAGGCTTCGTGTGGCTCGCTTGATTTCATATAACAACATAGGCTTCGTGTGGCTCGCTTGATTTCAGATAACAACATAGGCTTCGTGTGGCTCGCTTGATTTCAGATAACAACATAGGCTTCGTGTGGCTCGCTTGATTTCAGATAACAACATAGGCTTTGTATGGCTCGCTTGATTTCAGATAACAACATAGGCTTTGTATGGCTCGCTTGATTTCAGATAACAACATAGGCTTCGTGTGGCTCGCTTGATTTCAGATAACAACATAGGCTTTGTATGGCTCGCTTGATTTCAGATAACAACATAGGCTTTGTATGGCTCGCTTGATTTCAGATAACAACATAGGCTTCGTGTGGCTCGCTTGATTTCAGATAACAACATAGGCTTCGTGTGGCTCGCTTGATTTCAGATAACAACATAGGCTTCGTGTGGCTCGCTTGATTTCAGATAACAACATAGGCTTCGTGTGGCTCGCTTGATTTCAGATAACAACATAGGCTTTGTATGGCTCGCTTGATTTCATATAACAACATAGGCTTCGTGTGGCTCGCTTGATTTCAGATAACAACATAGGCTTTGTATGGCTCGCTTGATTTCAGATAACAACATAGGCTTCGTGTGGCTCGCTTGATTTCAGATAACAACATAGGCTTTGTATGGCTCGCTTGATTTCAGATAACATAGGCTTTGTATGGCTCGCTTGATTTCAGATAACAACATAGGTTGTGAGATCAATAACGATTGTGGAAACTAATGGGTCTCGTATGAAAACGGTTAGAACCGCGGCTCGCTGTTTTACTTTATGTATTATTATACTAGATATTAAGCCCGGCGTTGCCCGGGAAATCTAGGTGTAATGTTAAACCCCTTCCTAATCAATTTAATTCATTTAATCAGGTGCTGATTTATGCCACCTTCCGAATGTGCAGAAATGACCTACATTTCATACGTCAAAAGATGTGGCTGCCATAACCAACAAACCATCATCAAAAAGTAATCCATCGAGGGAACAATAACCTCCAGTACACAATGTT
The DNA here is from genome assembly GCA_021962125.1 of Bulinus truncatus. Taxonomy (NCBI): domain Eukaryota; kingdom Metazoa; phylum Mollusca; class Gastropoda; family Planorbidae; genus Bulinus; species Bulinus truncatus. The sequence goes on from JAGDYQ010000373.1 coordinate 273,409, forward strand.
AACAAACTATAATAACTGAGCATGATTATCAAATGCGCGGCCGATTTACGTGAAATCAAGTGCAGAATTATTTTTTTTTATTTGACGTCACAGAGGATTTTTATTTATAGCGTTTTACCCTGAATTCTATTTATAGTTAAAATCAAAACAAAGGATTAAAAAAACGCAACGTCGTAGGTCATAGGTTATTTACGAACGCGCTCGCTAGTGACCTAGTCTGATTAAAATGCTATCTGTTGTAATAAAAACGAAAATAATTTGAATGATATTATATATTATTATTTAATATTTAGGACTTTTACATTTCATAATAAAAAGCCACAGAAACTATGTAAAACTGTAGATTTTTTAAAACAAAATATCGAATCGAAGACGCCATTTCGAATTATCTTTTCGTGACCTCGCTGGTCACGTGATTACTTTATCAAATACTATTGTTTTATTTATTTCTGGAGGTCGTTTATTTATAGAACGTATTCCCCACACGTGACCAGGACAAGCTTAACGCTTTATAAGTAGAATTCTTGTTTGCTGAATTATTTTAAAAAAAAATATTGACATTTATGAAGAAAACACCCAGTCGGGAGTGTTGGTTAAGTCAGTGCCCCGCTGGCGTCGTTATGCGTGGCACTGGACCCGCGGTGGAGGAAGTTTAAGGGCCACCAAGTTGTTATTGACACCAATCGGGCCCAAGTTTATTCATCGCTGTGATTGGTTGTTGTGGGAAGACCAACTCACTGAGCTGCCCAGGTCCCTCAATTGTATTCAGGCAGCCAATCAAAATCTATCTATCTATCTATCTATCTATCTATCTATCTATCTATATATATATATATATATATATATATATATATATATATATATATATATGTTACCGGCAAAGTCTGAAATCCGGCATTCTATAGAATGCCTAGGCAATGTATAGAATGCCTGAATTTTTCAGGCAAAGTATGAAATAAATTGCTATTTCATACATTGCCTAGGCATTCTATAGAATGCCGAGTTCCCGTTCGGCAAAGTATGTAACTATTGGCTGGTGAAACACTATGATGTCGTGATGGTGGAAAAAGAAGATGTGAGTGCCATTCAGTTTTACGTCTAGGCCTGCGAGTTATTTGACGTACTTCATAAGGCCCATTTGGCTATTGGTCATGGAGGACGGGACAGGATGTTGAAAGAACTATCACCCAAATACAAGAACATTAAACGTCATGATATTGAACTGTATGTTAACCTTTGTGAACCATGCCAGAAAAAACAAAATGGCGTCAAAAAAAAAGGCATTGTAGTCAAGCCAATGGTTTTTTCAGAATTCAACTCCCGTTGTCAGGTCGATCTCATCGACTTTCAATCCCATCCTGATGGGGAATACAAGTTTATAATGTTGTATAAAGATCATCTGACCAAGTTCGTGGTTCTCAGGGCCCTGAAGACAAAGAGGGCAGAAGAAGTAGCCTACCAGCTCGTAAGCATATTTACGTTGTTTGGTGCTCCAACAATTCTACAGTGTGGTAAGTAGCTTAATTAAAGGAGTACTGCCCCACCTTGAAGATCGTTCATGGTAAGCCGCACAACTCACAAAGCCAGGGGAGCGTCGAAAGAGCTAACCAGGACATCGAAAATATGTTGTGTGCTTGGATGCAAGATAGAAAAACTGGCCGCTGGAGTGATGGGTTACGGTTCGTGCAACTCATGAAGAACAGAGCTTTTCATTCTGGGATTAAAAGATCACCATACGAAGCACTCTTTGGCTGCAAAGCTAAAATAGGCCTCACAACGTCGTCCCTACTGACGATGTTTTACAAGATATGGAAACAGAGGAAGACCTCGAAAAAAGAATACAGAACATACAAAACAACACAAGAGCAGATAGACAGAGATTAAGGAATGCAAGTAACAGCCCTTTCTGCAGGATGCAAACCATGATGGAAAAGGATGGAAAAGTATGCACAATTAAACAAGCAATTAAGCCTGTTCCATTCTGTACACAGGACGTGTTAGCGCATTTTCGTGTTATGTATCAGTACGTTTGTTAGCTTTCAGTAAATATTTGTAAATTTTGGAAATGTTTATAAATTCAATTGTGTAATGCATATATTTGTAAAAAAAAAATTATAAAGACGTTTCTTTATATTTGAAAAAAAAATATTGTCTCTTAAATCTAACTACAAGTGGTTTGTGGTTACTGAAATAGGACTCATAATTGAAAACATTCTAAATTATAGTCATTTAATCGTCCGAAAACTCCGTCAATTGTTGCATAGCTCTGATGCTTTCAATTAAACTCAGAACACAAGCTTACTATTTCATTTGATGAGTTTCTTAATAAATCTTGGTGAAACTACGTGCTGCAGTATTTCGCACCAAATGAACGGGTTATTGAACGTACAAGGTGTATATATAATATATAAGCCCCTTAGGAGCCCTGAAGCCCGGTCCTCAGAGGTCCTATCGCGAAATGAACTTTTGATGTACACATGGCAGGCCATGACCTACAAAATGATATATACATCATGGGTCTAGGACTTATAGTTGCTGAGATATAGCGCTCCTTTATTAATATAGCTTATATAGTACAAAACGGTACTAAGGCCCCTTTTACGGCCCTGAGAGGTCAGATCGCGAAATGGAAAAAAGTCATTTCTTGGCAGGCCAAGAACTACAAAATGATATATACATCATGGGTCTAGAACTTATGGTTGTTGAGATCTAGGGTGATGACGGACGGACGGACGGACGGACAGACAAAACGGGGACAATAGAGCATTTTTTTTCGAAAATGCTCTAAAAATTCTATACTTTGCCAAAACGACACTAGTCATTCTATACAATGCCTAGGCATTGTATAGAATGCCTAGGAAAAGCATGCACAATTTAAAAATTGTATACTTTGCCTAAAACGACCAGGCATTCTATACATTGCCTAGGCATTCTATAGAATGCCGGCATTTCACACTTTGCCGGTAACATATATATATATATACTATCTATCTATCTATCTATCTATCTATCTATCTATCTATCTATCTATCTATCTATCTATCTATCTATCTATCTATCTATCTATCTATCTATCTATCTATCTATCTATCTATCTATCTATCTATCTAGCTATCTATCTATCTATCTATCTATCCATCCATCCATCTATCCATCCATCCATCCATCCATCCATCCATCCATCTATCTATCTAAACATCTATCTACCTATTTATATGTATCTGTTTATCTTTCTTAGTCCTCTAGATTCCTCTCTGTCTAAAAATCAATCGGTTTGTCTGAATGTATGTCCATCGGTCAGTTAAAGAAACATCTAATACCAAAGACCAGTACATTAAAATCACATCGTTAAAAGGTGAATTCCTTTAGTCTTCCAGACAGAAGTTAACAGATCTAGAGCAAAGGAAGAGGTTTATCTTACATCTCGCTTTACCTTGTTGCACTTGCTGAAGACGTTTTAGTTTATTTATTTTGTTTCATCTCCAAATCTGGTTTACAGCCACAAACTGTTTGATGGGCTGATCGAATAATCTTTTCCTGCCAGTACAATTTTCTTATATAGGGTAGTGCTGTGATACATATCCCACAATGCTCCATAATCAATGGCCACGACTCACTTCCCGGGATCCCGAACACCCCCACCCCTACCCACAATGCAATCATTATCACACCGTCTTGGTGATTGCTGTATTGTACAGTCAGAGCAGTCGTACAGCTTTCTTAACCCCCTCTTGACTTATACGTTTACTTCCCGCACAAGGGGAGACAATACTCTCGATCAAACGGCAAAGATGTATAAATATACACGGCGGAGTTAGTTCCCCCCAGCATGATCTCACCTGGCCATACGCCTATGAATTACTTGTTGTTTGTGAGTAAAGAGAAGAAGGAGGGTGGGGTGGGAGGGGGGAGAGAAGGTTGGATGGAGTTTACCTGCGTGCGCGTGTGTCGTATGAATGTAAGATCACGTGATTTTTGTTTATGCAGTACAACGGGCTGAAATGTCTTGATGTTTGTGTGTGTGTGTGTGTGTGTGTGTGTGTATGTATGCGAGCCCTCACTCGTGTGTTTATACCGTTGGATCTATGCTGGTGTCTGCTAATTTCTAATGTATGCAGTTTAATAAGTTATAAGATGAATAACATCCTGTACGTCGTTAGATTGTCTGTTATGCTTAAAGAGTGGTCAATGCAAGTGTATTTGTCTTGTGTGTAATATATATATATATATATATATATATATATATATATATATACAACTAGCTGTACCTTGCAAAACCTTTGCATAGAGTTATATACCCTTCGGCTTGATCTGTAGGCTAGGTTACTTTTGGTTTCGGACAGATCCGATTTTTTCATGATTGTATTTTAAACTGGAATACTGTTGTATTAATTCTTTACTTTCGATTTAACGCAGAACTCAAATCGCTATTATATTATTAGATTATTCATATATATATATATATATATATATATATATATATAACAGTATGCATGTGTCTCCGCTGTGTTTGTTGTGTTTTGTTATTGATTTAAAGCAGGGCCGCAGCGAGAGTTGGGGCAAAACAAAAATTGTTCAGGTGCCACCAAACCTTTTGGGGGCCCAGACGCTTTCACAAATCTGCTGTAAAATGTCACTGCCATAAATCGGGGGGGGGGGTTCAGGTTTTCTTTGATTGTCAGGGGGCCTGTAAGGTGTCGAAGTGTTTTTATGTCGTCGTCGACGCTGGTATAACTAATATCACGCCATGTTCGTATCCGAGTTTATGTGTTGTGTTTACTGTACAGTGTTGTGTTTATTGTACAATGTTGTGTTGTATTTACTGAAAATTGCTGTCTTTTAAATCGATCGCTATTTCAGTGGCGTCACTATGGGGTGCACGGGGGGGGGTGCGGACCGCACCGGGTGACACCCTCACAAGGGGGGACAGCAAAATGCAAAATATCTGGTTTTAGGCCTATATTCTTATTTTGTAATGTCTATGGGGGTGTCATGAGAGGGGTGACACCATGAGTTACCGCACCGGGTGACACCAACCCATTGACGCCACTGTGCTATTTATATTTTTTTGACTCTGATATCTTTGAAATAACACGGCCAGCGTTCGCCGTCTCAACGCTACATCAACATAATGTGTCAATGCGTTTCGTTTCAAGACTCACGTATACAGATTAACACATTTCATTGCGTGCCAACGACACGTTATTGAATTTAATAGCCTGAAGAGAGTTGCGGTAGTGGTCATAGGTTGAAAGAAAAGCCGTTCTAAGGGATTTTTAGCAAACTTTGACGCGGCTATGCCCCCCCCCCCCCTGGTGGGATTGTTATTCAGCCGTTGCCTAAAATGTTTAGCATGACATTACTTAACAGTTGGAAGAGATGGGGGGGGGGTGAAATAGCCCCAGTTGTCGAAGATTATCAGGGCCCCTGGACTTGTAGGCCTTGACATTGACGGCGTTTTTGCCTGTCACTCTGCCTAGAGCCCCCAAATGTACTTTTCACTAAGGCCATATAATGTACCTGTGCCTCGGGTCCCAGAAGGTATATATTTTCTTGGGCCAACTAAGACATCGTTTACTAGTGCCAACAAATGTACATTTGCATGGGAGCCCCGCCGAAAAACGTAAGACTGGCACTAAGTGGTAACGTCAAAAAAAAATAAAAGGATATAATAATGTGAGAACACAATGATAAATATATTGTTGAATGTATGTATTTTGTTCTGTTAGTTTGATCTGTGTTTTGGTATCTCGGCGTGCTGAATTTGCGTTCAGTACAGAGCTGTCTGTCTGCAATGTGTCAATGATTCTAACCCGTGTTTTAAATACATGTTTATCTCTTGTGTGCATTATACGTGATTTTTTGTTCTATTTGTTATATAGGTTTATTTTTTTTTATTTGTTTGTTAGTGAGTTGGATGTCTGAGTAATTTACAATTTGCCCGTGTGTTGTATCTTTGAGCAATATTTGCCCGTGTATTGTATCTTTGAGCAATATTTGCCTGTGTGTTGTATCTTTGTGCAATATATGCCTGTGTGTTGTATCTTTGAGCAATATTGCCCGTGTGTTGTATCTTTGAGCCATATTTGCCTGTGAGTAGTACCTTTTAGCAATATTTGCACGGGTAGAATTCTTGTTGTTTGTGAGTAAAGCGAAGAAGGATGGAGGGTCCTGATGTAGGTGCAGTGGTCATGTAGGCACCACGGGATACATATGTTTTTTTTTTACATTTTTTAGTTTGACATAACTGCGTTCTGGGTGTACCTCCCCCCCTTAATCAATGCCCATGTCATTAAAAACGATCCCGGGGAGGGGGGGGGACTGGTTAGGTCGCGGGTTCAAGCCTAGTTAGGGAACTCGGGATTTTCCCAGTTTATGGTGAAAGCTGCCAAGTCAAGTATCTGGCATTAGCAGAGGGACGCGTTGTTGTTGTTGTGCGAATCACTTACATATGTATCCCGTGGTGCCTACATGACCACTGCACTATAGGCTATGGAGGAGATGAATGAAGGGCACAACACGAAAACTGTGCCGTTAGTGGTTGATAGAATGTCAGACGGACATCCTAGAAGGGACTTTATTAGAAAAGGGGAAGGGGTCTAAAGATGGTGCTATATAATGAAATGTAATACAGGCGGTCCTCGACTTTCGCATATAAATGGTTCCTGAAAGTGTGTGCGAATGTTGAATGTTTGAAAGTAGAGGGAAATATTAATAACATAAACAGTATATAACCAACTAAATCACTTTCGAAATGGCGATCATGACATTACAAAAACGATTAGCTTTGGGAACAACAAGGGCGGAGAATGACCGGGTATAGACCGGAAATTCCGTAGACCGGGTTGTCGGAAACTGTCGGAAATTACTGAAAGTGCTTCACTAGCGCTTCTATGGACGATTCTATTGAAAATAAATAAAGCTCTGCTCAGACACAGGGGAACGACTATTTGGGGGAGGGGACATTATGATGTGTGTCCTGTACAAGACTAAGTGGTTTTGGGTTGAGGGGGGGATATGAAACCGACATTACAACAACCTCACCGCTACATTAGCAAAGCTATCATCGTAACAGTTTTTTTTTTTAATTTAATATAACTGTATTTCTATATTCCTAGTCCATAATATTCCTTTTGCTGTGCAGTTTAACAGCGTGTTTACCGTATTGAAAGAATCTCAACAATAAATGTTTTCAGTTTGAGTTTATCATTAATAATGTCTAGTCTCATGTCGCCCTTGACATTTGTAGCATTGATCCAATAGAATTACTTTGTTGGTTGTTCTGTTAGACAACGTAGCGCGGTCCCAGAATTTGTGGTTAAGCTTAGTTTCAGGTATCACCGTTTGAACACAGATATTCTCCTATTCATTCCATGTCTTGATACCTGTTGAACTAAGTGTTCAAGTTGAACTAAGTGTTCAACAGTTACCTGTTGAACTAAGTGTTCAATTGTTAGCTGTTGAACTAAGTGTTCAATTGTTAGCTGTTGAACTAAGTGTTCAACAGTTACCTGTTGAACTAAGTGTTCAATTGTTAGCTGTTGAAATAAGTGTTCAATTGTTAGAAGTTGAACTAAGTGTTCAACAGTTACCTGTTGAGCTAAGTGTTCAACAGTTACCTGTTGAACTAAGTGTTCAATTGTTAGCTGTTGACCTTATGGGTTCAATCGTTTCCTGTTAAACTTTTGTGTTCAGTGTGACTCATTATGATCGTGTTCAATGATTCAATAAAGAAGTACAGGTGATAATGAAGACATTGTTCATTTTTTTTTGTTTAAATTACTCCCTTCAAAATAATATACCCTTCCCCTCTCCCCCACATTGAACCCCCATTGTTCCGCCGACTGAGCTATACATCTGTGTTGACTTGTTTGTTTAAGAACCCTTAAGCCTCAGAGTTTAAGCTAAGACCGTCCAAGCGCTGACCCAGACTGAACTACAACTGCCTCGCATTGTAGCCGGCTACTCGCATCTTTACCGAGATTCATCCATTTTAACATTGCCTTTATATTCTTCCTAGCCCAGGTTCGAGAACAAAGTCTGTTTCAATATGCTGCCTAAATCTATCAACTTCTTTTCACCGACATCTTGCATCTATCATCTTTCTATCTGCCTACATCTTTCCTTACCTTGCATCCAGGGACGGGGCGTGAGTGTTGCCGGTCTAACTCTTAGAGAAAAATTTATTGATCTTTTTTTTTGTGCTATATACAAAGCACAAACGAACAAAGATCTATATATTTGAGTAAAGTATTGGACTAACAACATGTACGATTTATATATAAATGATGATATGTATATTTAAATCTTGTAGTTATTTTATGATGAATGATTATGTTACCTAACTATATTCAATAAACACTGGACCATTATATTGCTATATAATGGTCTAATATTGTGTAAATTATTCTATTTTTAATACACTGTTTTGCAGGTCTTATAATATTGATCGATCATTACATTTCGTATGTGTATGTACACATAAATATTGATCGATCATTACATTTTGTACGTGTATGTACACATAAATATTGATCGATCATTACATTTTGTACGTGTATGTACATATAAATATTGATCGATCATTACATTTTGTACGTGTATGTACATATAAATATTGATCGATCATTACATTCTGTACGTGTATGTACACATAAATATTGATCGATCATTACATTTTGTACGTGTATGTACACATAAATATTGATCGATCATATTACATTTCGTACGTGTATGTACACATAAATATTGACTGTTTATAATTTATTTTTACACAGTCTGATTTGTTTTCATGTTTTATATTTTCAGTTACTGAATCTGAAATCAAACAATGGTAAGTATGTGACTTAGTATTATTGCTGTCGTTTTTGTTCATTTCATAATAAGCTTCATTTGTTGACATTTCTAACCAGAGCCTGCCTTGGGGTTTGTGGAGCCCTATTTGAAACATTTTTGTTGCCATATATATTGCAATATGATCACGGGTCTTGCTAATAACCCCCACTAGCTATTGGTTCAGAAGATCCATGCCCCCCCCCCCCTTAATTTGACATAAATCTGTTTTAGTCAAGTTCATAACACTTTGTGAATGACACGGCCTTCGTTGATTAATAAGTTCGATGATCTATTCAGTACCGAACCAAGGGATTTTGGGGCCCGGGGGGCTTAGCCCCTTTGGGGACCCCTGCATTTTGACATTCGACACCATGACGTGAGATAATGTAGCCTACATAATATTTAATGTTAAAAAAAACATTTTTGGGCCCCCTCAATTGAGACCCTGGTGGGACTTTCAAATTAGGACCCCCACCATAGGTACGCCTCTGGATCTATTTAATCTTCCCATCACGTCTACAAACAGTTGAATTTACTTTGAGTAAAGCTGTGAGCCAAATTAAAAAAAAAACATCTTTTTTGGTAAATATTGTATTTAACCGCAATTAGTTTTGTTGTGTTTTTTTTTTCGATTTTCCTGTCATAATCACGTGATACGTAAGTAAATATCAAAATGACGTCCGAATATTTTAGCAAATAATATCGAAATGACGTCCTGGTAATTTAGTAAATGATATCAAAATGACGTCCTGGTAATTTAGAAAGTGATATCGAAATGACGTCCTGGTAATTTAGTAAGTGATATCAAAATGACGTCCTGGTAATTTAGTAAATGATATCAAAATGACGTCCTGGTAATTTAGTAAATGATATCAAAATGACGTCCTGGTAATTTAGTAAATGATATCAAAATGACGTCCTGGTAATTTAGTAAATGATATCAAAATGACGTCCTGGTAATTTAGTAAATGATATCAAAATGACGTCCTGGTAATTTAGTAAATGATATCAAAATGACGTCCTGGGTAATTTAGTAAATGATATCAAAATGACGTCCTGGTAATTTAGTAAATGATATCAAAATGACGTCCTGGGTAATTTAGAAAGTGATATCAAAATGACGTCCTGGGTAATTTAGAAAGTGATATCGAAATGACATCCTGGTAATTTAGAAAGTGATATCAAAATGACGTCCTGGTAATTTAGAAAGTGATATCAAAATGACGTCCTGGTAATTTAGAAAGTGATATCAAAATGACGTCCTGGTAATTTAGAAAGTGATATCCAATAGACGACCAGACACTTCAGCGATATCACAATGATATAATCAATGTGAAAGAATCATTTGAATAGACAGTGACGTAACACGAATCATCGTTTAGCCATGGTGTCGATTGCCTTTGACCGATTTCTCATTCTGTTATTGGAAATATTGGAACACATAATAATAGCCCCAGTGTTACGTTCATTCTACAAAAGTCATACAGTAGACTAGAGGAAGGGTGGTAAATACACACTAGTAACCACAGTGTTACGTTCATTCTACTCATTCTACTTAAGTCATATAGTAGGCGTTAACGGAATACAGGGCCTCGAGAGAAGAGGGCCCTCTCCCCTGGGCTAATCTAGAGAATACATATTATCCTCTTGAGCGGCTGTCGTAAAGGGACCCTTTGCACAATGGTTCGCTTGTTAAAAGCTTTTAACAACCCTAAAGTATCTGGCATTAAGAGAGTGAAGTGAAGAGATAGCCAGATGGGGGTGACATACATAACGTGAAAGAGTGATGGAGCACGTAAAGAAATAAGGAATGGGAGAGGGAATGAAGGAATGAAATGTGGGCATTAGATTTTTTTTTATGTTGTTCTTTTTTTTTTTCTAAACGTAAAGTAAAAATTTTAAAAAGTATATAAACTAGAATAAGTCAAGCTATTGGAATGAAGATAGTTGAGAGAAGATTATGAGTTCTTGGTGATATATTGCGAGAAATAAGTAGACTTCTATTATCACTTCATAGCCTGGATTGTAAGGTCCCAATGAAAGGCAATGCGGGTCATAGGCAGTGCCGGTTCTTATGTCTTTGGGGGGATATTAGGCAGAGACTGCAGACATATTTGGAGCCACTAGGCGAAAATGTCCGAGTGGTCCATTTTTGAGCCAGATTGAATAGAAACTGTTACTTGAAGGGGGGGGTCTTTATGAGGTTACCTTGCGCCCCAATAAGGTTACCTAGCCACGGCTCAGACTGTAGGCAACAGACGTGAACCCACGCCTGTACTACACAGGTCAAGTTGACACCATCGACAGTTGATTCCTCCGTGTCCCATTGTGTAAATGAACACTCATCATACTGCAGATATACACAGCTGCTCTTGTATTTTTAACAATGTGTACGGTCTAAACATGTTCTGGTCTATTCGAACCAAAACAGTATACACTATACCATACAATCGAGTAAATCATAGGCTCAGGTAAGTGTATATGTACAGACTGTAGATAATCGTGTTTATGGATACAGATACCTATATAGAACGACTGCCTGTCTCACTATTCGTCTCTATCTGCTTTCTTCCGTTTGTTTCTCTGCCTATCACACCATGTCTGTGTGTAAGTACACAACCATCTCTGTCTATCCGTATCTCCCGTGACGCTGTCCATTTGTATTTATTCCCGATTTTCTTACGTATAACAAGTGTCGGTAAAGCCACCTTTTACCTCTCTACTCATCTCATGTCTTTATGATGTCTCCATCTCTCTGTGTCTTCATCTCTCACTGTCTGTCTTCACCTCTCACTGTCTGTCTGTCTTCATCTCTCACTGTCTATCTTCACCTCTCACTGTCTGTCTTCATCTCTCACTGTCTGTCTTCATCTCTCATTCTCTGTCTTCATCTCTCACTGTCTGTCTTCACCTCTCACTGTCTGTCTGTCTTCATCTCTCACTGTCTGTCTTCACCTCTCACTGTCTGTCTGTCTTCATCTGCGTCTGTCTTCACCTGTCACTGTCTGTCTCTCTTCATCTCTCATTGTCTGTCTGTCTTCATCTCCATGTGTCTGTCTTCACCTTACACTGTATGTCTGTCTTCATCTCTCACTGTCTGTCTTCATCTCTCACTGTCTGTCTTCATCTCTCATTCTCTGTCTTCATCTCTCACTGTCTGTCTTCATCTCTCACTGTCTGTCTTCATCTCTCACTCTCTGTCTTCATCTCTCACTCTCTGTCTTCATGTCTCACTGTCAATTCTCTCTAGACATGTGTCCGGGGTAGTCGTTCTCTAAGCTATAATTTTATTTTCTGCCACGGTCCACTGGTCACAATCAAACCTCCCCGATGAGATAATTGGTAACAGAACTATACACGCTCCATGGGACATGCCGCCCCCCCCCCCGATCCCCCAAATCTTCGCAGTGTTCGGAGAGAACATGGAACGTGCAGCAGCTCCCAACCATTCATTACACAGTCGTTGTCTTGTCATTGGTTAGATGACATTCTCACTGCTTGCAAACCTAACTTAGTACATGTGATATCTTGTTACCGTATTACCAGACTGAGTTGATCGTGTATACAGCCGTAGATTACATTCTAATAGAGTTCACTTGACTATATACACGCAATCCTTTCTCCATGTCTGTCTGCTTCTTTGTCCGAGAATCTGACTCACTAGTTTAATATATACTAGCACATAACCGTCCATCTGTCTGACTATAGGTGTATTAATCAATCTAAATATTTAACTGCCTGCCTATATTATTGGTAATCCAACAATCGTGGTACATCTGTCTATTAATCAGTTAATCAATAATTATCTATATCTTCGACTGACCATCTAACAATATATAAATGAAATTAAATAAATTCATGTTATTATATATCTGCCTTGTTAACTGGCTTTATAACTGTCTATCAAATTCTCTGTTTATCTTTTTTGGATGTCTGTCTTTCATACATTAATCGCTCGTTAAAACTTGACTAGATGTGTACTAATGTAATGTCACTAACTGTTTACTAATGTAATGTCACTAGCTGTGTACTAATGTAATGTCACTAGCCGTGTACTAATGTAATGTCACTAGCCGTGTACTAATGTAATGTCACTAGCCGTGTACTAATGTAATGTCACTAGCCGTGTACTAGTGTAATGTGATTTTTTGTCTTGTTTCTTTCAAACCATTTAGAATGTTTTTCTCTAAGGTTGTGTTTTTAATAATGATGACGTCACGCCCCGCACGCTTCAAAACATTCACATTATATTTTATTCCATTCACTTTTCTGGACGAATAACTCTCCCCGTTTGTGTGATTCGATAAAGTGACGCGGTGAAACAACTGAAATCGTTTATTGTTGTTTGAATCATCATTGCCGTGCGTTGTAGCAACCCCCCCCCCTCTTCCCCAACCCTCCAACTCCAAGCTAAATAAAACTACAAAACTCAACTTTATGATGTCATTGAACAATTATTCCTGTGAACACTATAGGGACTTCCCGGTAATTCTATTATGTTTTGTTTCGTTATTCCAGCGTGTGCCGAGGTCCGTATTTTCAAAAAAATAGAATTAAGCTTTAGACAAAGGACCACTTGTGTGTTAGCTCTGGTAGATTACATCTCACACAAGTGACTTGAATGGGGGAGGGGGGAGGACAGTCTCAAGAGGCAAAATTTAGACATAAAAATGACTTTGATATGATGGAGATGTAATATATCCTTTCAAAAATCTTGTTTTCGTTTAGTCACGTGTATTAGTCATATATATATATATAAAAAAAAGAAAATTAACATAGACTTAGTATTTGTACATTAATAGTTAGTAAATTGATTGGAGTACATTTGCCGCCTCTGAAATATATAGTGGTATGAAACAACAACAACACTATCGTAATATTATATTGTTGTTGTTTTTTTCTCTGTAAAAAAATAGTTTCCTTAAGCCCCAAAGGGCCCATCGGGGCAGATGAAGTGCAGAATTCATCTGTTTCAGTAACTTCGGCATATAAAGGGATTGTTTGTTTAGCACAACGCCCAGCCACCTTTACTCCCCCAAACTTAAAAAGTCAGGTACCCATTTAAAGCTGGGTGGACTTGGACCAGGACCTGAAAAAAAAAATTCCAAGGTTCTCACTGAGATTCGAACCCGGGACCCTCCGGTCGACAGTCGAGCGCTCTGCACCTCACGACCACCCGTCCCTTAATCTCTGTAAAGATGAAATGTTAATGTAAAGATTCTGTAGGCCACTACAAGATCTATGCTAATCGCATCCTTACTGTATACCGCCCCGCAGCCCCCCCTTCATCCCCCGGGGGGGGGGGGGTCAGAAATACTTGCCTCCTCGCAGTTTTAACCCAATACTTTACACGAGGCTATCACTTGACATTTGCAGTTGACTTGACATTTGGTATGCCACATCGTATGTCACACTACGGTCGACAGGCATTATAAACCTCTAGATACCAGACTTGAAGGTTTTGATCAATAAGTCAACTGAATGTGGCCAGGACAACTGTCGCATGACCTTCCAACGCTGGCTTTTTACATTTTTGATCCATACCTTGAGCTTTCACAAACAAAATCAACATCTCTCCATGCTATTTTTTTTTTTTGCTTTGTTTGAAAGAATGGATAATAATTAGAACTGCAAACAAAGAAATTTTGAATAAATGCTCGCTCTTAAGATGTTAAAAAAAAACTGAAGAGAAGATTTAGCAGAAGTAGAGAAAAAAAAACTGGGTGCTGACGTCATACCCCAGTGCAGTGATTCTCAGACTTTTGCCGCTTGCGATCCACCAGGAAACTAGTTGGGTTTTTGGTCAACATGTAAAGAGAAATAAAGAAAATGTCAGAAAATCTAAATTTAATCGACTATGTTCGCGATTAAGTTTTAATTAGTTCATCTTTTATTTTTCGCAAACCGATTCAAATCTTTTTGCGATGGCATGATCTAAACGTCAAGCCAATGTCATTTAACGTTTTATAAACACCAAGCTAATGTCATTTGACATTTTATAAACGCCTAACGAAGTGTCATTTGACGTTTATATAAACACCAGTTTAAGTGTCATTTGACATTTTGTAAACGCCTAGCTAAGTGACATTTGACATTTTATGAACACCAAGCAAAGTGCCATTTGACATTATATAAACACCATCTGCTTATCTTATTGTGTGTCACCTTTGACCTCTAGGTCTGTACTCTTTAAACTAGTCTTCTTTGGATGGGCTCAAGTGTATCTGCATTACCTCCCCTGATATACTCATAGAAATAGGGCCGCCGTAGTACTGGTGGGGGAGGGGCGCAAGCCAAACACGTTATGGGGTCCTTACACTCGAGGTCCCCCTTAGGCTACAGTAATGTGTTATAAATGTGAGTGGTGGGGTCCAGGGGGTCCCATTTTATAGAGGTTGTCATGTTTTTGACATTAGCCGGCGGTGGCCCTGCGCGGAATAAAAATATGGCTTACGTCAAAAAACTTAGAAGCTGCAGCGGCGTAGCGAGCTTAACTCGCGCCCGGGGCACAATACCTTTTTAAAGTGCTTACCCCCATTCGAAAACCATATAATATTAAATGTAAAATATACCCTTTGGCGCCCCTTTTGTGAGTAGCGCCGGGGGGCATGGTTCCCCGCCTTGCCCCCCCCCCCCACCCTCGCTACGCCACTGAGCAGCTAATCTATAAAATCATGTTTTTCACACAAATGATATGTTTGATATTTACTGAATGAATTTTAAGCTAAGAACATCCACGTATTTAGAATGACATAAAAAAAAAATAGCTAAAAAGAAAGAAACATTCCAAATGACGCAATTTTCATCCAATTATATTCTCAACTTTGTCCTACATCATTGAAAAAAATATTCTTTTTTTTAAATCATCTCCAACTACAGATTAAAATAAAAAAATAATGATCCTATTATCGGGACATTTTATCTTTTTTATTTTTTGTTTCGTTGAAATGCAATTATGCGTTGATATTTTTTTTTCTTTTTTAACAAGTAAAAATATTATTAAACCCGTTGGGTTACAAAAATAAGGCCGAACAGTCAAAAAATAAAAGAATTTGCTGTTCATTCATTCCGTAAAACAAAATGGGATATAAAAATCAAAGTCATCGCTAGAGAGTCGAAGATGTTATTTTTGCTAATAATCAGAAGCTGGTTATGTTTGAAACAGAAATGATAATGAGAAATCGATCAAGGTGAAACTTCTGGTTCAGACTTTATATCTTGCATATCTTTAGTCTAAGTTTATTTTTTCTTACCCAAATATAAGATCAGCCTGCAACCAGTTAAGCACATTCAAAATGTATGCTTATATTGTAGGCTATAGAAGTTTAATACAGAGCCGACAGAAGAAATGTAGAGTATTTGTAACTGCAGTTGGCCTAGGTTTGTCAACTAGAACAGAGGTTTGAACCTGTGGTCCGCGGACCCCTGGGGGTACATGGGGAGCTTCAAAGGGGTCCGTGGGCAAGTCAAGGAAAGTAGTAATTGTTCTTGTATAAAGTATTGCTTTGTTAGGTTGATTGGTTAGCTTTTAGCTAAACAAACAATACTAGCTATTTCAATGTTTCAGGCACAGACAACAATGTGCACAATTGAAAACTTCGCTGGTATTTCCTTATATTGTCATCTGAAGTCTGAACTAGACTGCATACTACATGTACTTGTGTAGGCCTACCGTAAACTTAAGACATATTATGGTCAACCTGAGGTACGAAAAGTTTAGGCCAGGGCGCCTTGGGCTATGGGGTCCGCCACCCGAGCTTGCAATGTCTAAGGGGTCCGCAGCATAAAAAAAGGTTGAAGACCTTCAACTAGAACCCTCTATGCCAAAGTGCTATGTTTAGATGAAGTGAAAGTTAAAAATAGAAAATGTATTGTCACGTGAAGTGGATATTTACGGGAAACTTGTGGAAAAGGTGGATTGGATTTATTTTTGAATTAATAAGAACATTAGAAGTAAATAAAAACATTAAATTAGACAAATCATTTAAAGTTAGCTTTGACTTCTTAATTAGCCGGGCTGGTTGTAGTTTAGTTTACAAAATATAGTTTAATACTGACTATATTTCGGCTTCTATTTTCTGCCTTTATATCTGTCTGTCTATTAATCTTCCAATCTATATATTTCAATATATATATTTCTATATATATATATATATATATATATATATATATATATATATATATATATATAGTACCGTGGCCAGGATTTTGATTTGTGGGGGGCTGTTCCAAGTTTTTAAAGGCAAATTTTTATCAATTTTCAATGAGTTACTGTCAGCAATAGAATTTTTATTTATTTTGGGGGGCGGAGGCTGCAGTCCCCCCCCCCCCCCCAGGTACGGCCTTGTATATATATATATATGTGTGTGTGTTATCTCTCTATCTTTCTATCAATCAATTTATATGTCTATTTTTTCAGTTAATATAATTTATATATCTTTCTTCACGTCTATTCAGCTTTCAAGACATCTGCCTATCATTCTGTCTATTAATCAATCTTTACTGTAGACATTCAAATTTTTAGCTCACCATCAATCGATATACACACACTGCGGCCTAATTAAAAATAGTCACCGACAATAGACTGAGGAATAGATTAGGTCTTTGGTTTTTTTTAAAAAGTTGTTTTTATTGATATAGATTCGACTGTGGGTGACAATTATATATATATATATATATATATATATATATATATATATATATATATATATATATATATATATTAAATACAGTGGGTATTCGGTTAACGAACTGTTAGGACAGCAAACAAATCGGACAACGAACACTTTCAGGAAAGATTTTTGTGTTCGGACAACGAACATAATTCGGATAGCGAACAAAAACTTATTTCTAACGAAAACGTCTCGGCTCTCGGAACACCCGACACCGTCCTCACTTTGTCCTGAAAATGGATGTGCGCGTGCGCTGACACGTCATCATTCATACTGTGTAGCAGTGAGGCAGCACCGTTCGATTCGTACGATAGTGTAAGAGGACACTTTGTCAATTATGTACCATGCATATGTAGTTGATTTCTGTCCTTGTGATTTTCAAATGTGCTTCTCTAAACGCTGAAAATTTAGCAATAATATGGGGCCTAAAAAGAGTGGAGTGTCAAGAACTGTGCTCACCATAAAAACCAAGCAAGAGATTATTACTAAAGTAGAGAGTGGACAAAAAATGACTGATGTTGTTAGGCCGTACGGCTTGAACATGCCTACTGTAGTAAAGTTCCCTTAGCCCTAACGGGCCATCGGGGCAGATGAAGTGTAGAATTCATCTGTTTCTCTAACCTCGGAATATGAAGGGATTGTGTGGTTAGCACAACGCCCAGCCGCCTTTACTTCCCTAACTTCAAGTCAGGTACCCATTTAAAGCTGGATGGACTTGTGGGACGACTTTGCATCAAATTTCACCTGGAAAAATTCCATGGGCCTCACCGAGGATCGAACCCAGGACTCTCAGGTCGACAGTCGAGTATCTACACCATCGGCCATCCGTCCCCCTACAACGACGTAGCTATCCATCATTTCCTGAAAGTTCTGACGGAGAGAGAAAAGCAATCAACATTGGACATGTTTTTTTACCGTCTAAAGAAAGGAAAATGACTGATTAATAAGCAAGACTATATGTATGTATTAAATTTGTAATAAATAAACTTACTAAAAAATGTATACGTGTACATGACTTTTTTTTTAAATTAAATTTGTAGGATCTGTAGAACGAATTAATCGAATTCCCATTAACATATATGGTAAATCGATGATCGGTTAACGAACGATTCGGATAGCGAACATAATTGTGGAACGGATTAATTTCGTTAACCGAATATCCACTGTACTTTTAAAGTATATATAGCCTACATACAGTGGCGTCATTTGGGGGAGAGGGGCTGGGGGGGCCGTGCGCCCCCCCCCCCAAGATTCTTAAAATAATTAAATCAATTGGTTAAATCAATGGATTTTGATGACTTAATTGATGGAAAAATGAAAACCAAACGCTATTTGCCCCCCCCCCAACATTTTGGTGAAATGACGCCACTGCCTACATATATATATATATATATATATATATATGCTAAATATTTATATATATAAATTTAAAGTATAGATTCAAAGAAAGCACCCGTTAGTAAATAGAAACATTGATGAGTTCACAGTATTACTCATCTACATGTTTGTTTACTCAAACCTTACCAAATAGCAATGATGACATTATAAACACCTGTGGTCTCAACCTCTCCCCCCCCCCCCCCAAACCACCACCATTTTATTTGACCCCCCCTCCTCCCAGATATAGGCTGGCATTTGGTGGCGTCACTTCTGTACTTGATGAAACGACTGGAAGCAAACTATCAATTTAAAACACTATTTTCAACAAAATTATTTACAGTGACTGTTTAACTTGTAAACAAGAATAAAATTGTCGTATAAAAATCTCGTAGGGTAAAAGTAAATAAATCTTTAACAGAGTAGGCCTACAGGATAACCGATTAACATAAAGAAAGATAATTCTGTACCAATGGAGGAAGAAAGAAATTGTTATCAGTGTTTTAATTCGTTTGTGTAGGCCTACATTAAGGCAAACATTTTGTACTGCAGTGTTTACTTGTTAATCTTCAATTACACTTCAGTATTTATAATATACCTTGTATAATATATATCTGGCATAATACGTCTGGCATAATTCATCTGGCATAATACATGTGGCATACTACACCTTGTTATTGTAATTAAATCGTCAAGTTAATCTCCACAAACCACCTCGGTCCTACTGAACAATACTCAATTCTCCGCCTTTAATTTTGAGCAAGCAATAACAATAATTAATTCATTTAAACTATGGTTGAGAATGACATCACGTGATAACAAGTGGCGGAATAAAGTCGGTTGGGGTCCCGGAAGCAGAAGAAAACATAGGGCCCTTGAAATAAAGAGAGACATATAAAACAAAACGGCACACAAATTAGGTTTTGTTGATATGAAATAGGGCTCAGCATTTGATGCCCTATATCTACTTCTGTTGCTAACCTGTTTATGCAAAGAGAAAAGCAATTTTTAGATTGTAATAAAACTGATATTAAATAGAGTGAGTATACAATTGTATACTGAGCTAATTAAAAAAAAATTAAAAGTTGTAGGAGGTTTTATATATCTACCGATTCAGTTAGTTCTCTGAGTGTAGCATGTATCTACTGATTCAGTTAGTTGTTCAGCCATTAACTGTGTGTAGCATGTATCTACTGATTCAGTTAGTTGTTCAGCCATTCTCTGTGTGTAGCATGTATCTACTGATTCAGTTAGTTGTTCAGCCATTCTCTGAGTGTAGCATGTATCTACTGATACGGTTAGTTGTTCAGCCATTCTCTGAGTGTAGCATGTATCTACTGATTCACTAGGTTGTTCAGCCATTCTCTGAGTGTAGCATGTATCTACTGATTCAGTTAGTTGTTCAGTCATTCTCTGATTGTAGCATGTATCTACTCTACTGATTCACTTAGTTTTACATCCATTCTCTGAGTGTAGCATGTATCTACTGATTCAGTTAGTTTTACATTCATTCTCTGAGTGTAGCATGTATCTACTGATTCAGTTAGTTTTACATTCATTCTCTGAGTGTAGCATGTATCTACTGATTCAGTTAGTTGTTCAGCCATTCTGTGAGTGTAGCTAGTATCTACTGATTCAGCTAGTTATTTTAATTTTTTTATAAAAGACATTATGTTTACACACAGCTGTTTGTTAATAATTTTTTCATACAAATTTGAAGAAATTAATCAAGCTGGGTACTTTTTAGATGTTTTTTGTTTTTTACTTTTATGGGTTGGAGGCAGTGGCGCAACCAGCAATAAGTGCTGGGGTTGGGGGGGGGGGGGCTCACATAGTGAAAAAAGACAGTTTGACAGTCTTATTTGTAACTTTATAAAGTAAATTATATATTGATGATTTGGCCTGGGGCGGGGGCTCAATCCCCCACTGCCCCCCCCCCTCTGGTTGCTCCACTGGGTGGGGGAGTGTTGCATGGCCTTTTAAAACGCATTAAAATTTTATTTTCTTGCAGCAACGCAATTTTTAAAATGACAGATTTATTCATTTCCTGTGGTTTCCCCATAACATTCGACCCGACTGTACTAAAGTTAACTCTCAGTTTTAATTCAACAAACTTGACTCTTGTTTTTTATTGTTTGTTTGTAAGTATCATTTGAGCTTCACTAATTAAAACGTAAATACACGGTAATAACACAGGGACGACGGGTGAGCTGGCAGGTTGTAACTCCAGAAGGTGTTTGCCACTTAACTATATAACAATAAATTTAAAGTGCCTACATTAATTACTTCCCCTTATGCCCGTACGGCTGTTTTTATTTTTTTATTTATAATGATGTGCTTAATTGCAACGCATAATGAAACACTATAAGACTTATATTCATTTAAAACAAAACAATGTTAGCTAATATTTAATAGCAGTTTATGTAAAAAAGAAAAAGCTGAAGTATCCAATATTTTTCGCTCGATTAGAAAAAAAAAAGATAAACTTTGCTATATTATTTTTTTTTAGATAACAAAACAAAACTAATTAATAGCTCTATTTACCGGAACTAGCTTGTATGTTACATTAATTGAATCGTCTACAATGGCGAAATCGAAAAGGTTAATATTTTTTGTCTTTGTTTTGTTTGTTGTTGTTGTTGTTTGTGTGTGTGTGTGTAGGGGGGCATAGTCAAAGACTAATACATGTTTTGTAGCTCTCGGTAAATATAGGCGCCCATATAGCATTAGACTAGTATGAACTGACTGGTTGGAAAGCATGCTGAAGCTGGCTGTGCTACCTGCGATATAATGAGAAATCCTCGTTGTGTTTAGATTTCCAGTTTTGGAATTCCCCAGACAATTTTTAGCCGAGCAAGAGTTAACTCCCCTTTCCCATATAAATAAAACACTCCACCTCTCATCTCCCCCCCCCCCCGCTTGTAGTTACGTAGTTGACCCCATTAGATTAAGAGAGAAGAAAAATTTGGAATTCCCCAGACTATTTTTAGCCGCGGAAGTTATACACACGGTCGAACGTACGGTCGGTCTACCGCCTAGGTTAGACGATTATGTATTAGATATTGGAAGACGGCACTATAGCAGTGGGGGTCCCTAGAAGGTGCCTAGTTAGTAGGGATGTGACGGAACTGATGAAAATCCGTATCCGTCGGATTCGGATTTGGCAAATATAAATCCGTCGGATTCGAATGCGGATGCGGATTTGGCGAATTGGGGGGTATCTAAAATACGTTCATGACCAAATATGACGTCTAATCTATGGACATCTGAGTAAGGGTACAGGAGTTTAGTTTTTTTTGCTTTCTTTATTTAGGGTTTTCGAAAGTCTCTAGGTTTTTTTAATGTTAGTTACGATTTACTAGGTAATTTTTCAAATTCGAATCCGATGGAATTTTTTTTTTAAATCTGTCGGATTCGAATTTGCTCAAAAAAAAGTCGAAGTTCGAATGTCGTCGGATTCGAATTCGAACTTCGTCACATCCCTACTAGTTAGCCTACACTTTAGAACGACTCTGTCTTTAAGGCAGACACACATGTGGCAATGGATGTGGCTTGAATCAATGCAGACACACATGTAGCAATAGACGTGGCTTGAATCAATGCAGACACACATGTGGCAATAGATGTGGCTTGAATCAATGCAGACACACATGTGGCAATAGATGTGGCTTGAATCAGGGTCGCCACTCATCAGCGACGAGGGCAGAATTCAAGTTTTTTATTTATATCCAGTACAACTTGCTTCAAAAGACATCACCCATAGTCAATAATCACAATTTAAAAAAAAAAAAAATAATAGAGAAAATAGGGCTAGAAGGGAGACAGTTAAAAATCCATGAAGGTCATAAGAGCCCCATAGTACTTGTTGCGTATATGATAAAATGCATTTGTTAAGGTTTAATTTCTCTCTGTACTATCTGTGAATAAGCTGTGCAATCATTGCTCACTGTTTTTGTTCATCTTGATAAATGTATTATTAGATCCATATATGAACCAATGCATTTACTTCGTTTCTACACATTTATTGTATCTATTGATTTACTTTTAGGCACAAAGGCTTTAGGAAAGATTGTCCTGACGGCAAACTCACACTAGAGGTAAGTTACGCTGCTATACTGTAGTTGTACTGTTATACTGTTGTCGTACTGTTGTACGGTTATACTGTTGTTTTCCCTGTTGTACTGTTATTGTACTGTTGTGCTGTTATACTGTTGTTGTATTGTTGTACTGTTATACTGTTGTTGTATTGTTGTACTGTTATACTGTTGTTGTATTGTTGTACTGTTATACTGTTGTTGTGTTGTTGTACTGTTATACTGTTGTTGTGTTGTTGTACTATTATACTGTTGTTGTGCTATTATACTGTTGTTGTCCTGTTGTACTGTTATTGTACTGTTATACTGTTATACTGTTGTCGTACTGTTGTACTGTTATACTGTTGTTTTCCGTGTTGCACTGTTATTGTACTGTTGTACTGTTTTACTGTTGTTGTACTGTTATACTGTTGTACTGTTATTCTGTTGTCGTCCTGTTGTACCGTTATTCTGTTGTTGTACTGTTATACTGAGTTGTTCAGTTGTCTTACTTGATACTGTACTGTTGGTGCTCTGTTATAAGGAAAGTAATTTCTTTATTAAATCTTCTGTGGGAGGGAGAAATGGTTTTTATTTTTTTTTACTTTGTACATGTAATCTCTTAACACAGTCAACTATCAGTGGTACTACATTATCTCTTAACACTGTCAACTATCAGTGGTACTACGTTATCTCTTAACACTGTCAACTATCAGTGGTACTACGTTATCTCTTAACACTGTCAACTATCAGTGGTACTACGTTATCTCTTAACACTGTCAACTATCAGTGGTACTACATTATCTCTTAACACTGTCAACTATCAGTGGTACTACGTTATCTCTTAACACTGTCAACTATCAGTGGTACTACATTATCTCTTAACACTGTCAACTATCAGTGGTACTACATTATCTCTTAACACTATCAACTATCAGTGGTACTACATTATATCTAAACACTGTCAACTATCAGTGGTACTACGTTATCTCTTAACACTGTCAACTATCAGTGGTACTACATTATCTCTTAACACTGTCAACTATCAGTGGTACTACGTTATCTCTTAACACTGTCAACTATCAGTGGTACTACATTATCTCTTAACACTGTCAACTATCAGTGGTACTACATTATCTCTTAACACTATCAACTATCAGTGGTACTACATTATATCTAAACACTGTCAACTATCAGTGGTACTACGTTATCTCTTAACACTGTCAACTATCAGTGGTACTACATTATCTCTTAACACTGTCAACTATCAGTGGTACTACATTATCTCTTAACACTATCAACTATCAGTGGTACTACATTATATCTAAACACTGTCAACTATCAGTGGTACTACGTTATCTCTTAACACTGTCAACTATCAGTGGTACTACATTATCTCTTAACACTGTCAACTATCAGTGGTACTACGTTATCTCTTAACACTGTCAACTATCAGTGGTACTACATTATCTCTTAACACTGTCAACTATCAGTGGTACTACATTATCTCTTAACACTATCAACTATCAGTGGTACTACATTATATCTAAACACTGTCAACTATCAGTGGTACTACGTTATCTCTTAACACTGTCAACTATCAGTGGTACTACATTATCTCTTAACACTGTCAACTATCAGTGGTACTACATTATCTCTTAACACTGTCAACTATCAGTGGTACTACATTCAGGTCCGGCCCTATAGCCTATTAGGCCGGCGGCTCCTTATCTCTCACAGTGCTAGAGTGGTCTATGCTCGGCTAGCTATGCATCCACGACAACAGCTAACAAAAAATGGCAATCTATTTGTGCAATTTACGGGGTGCTATTGAATTATTCTACTTCGGGCGCAGCATATCCTAAGGCTAAGCCTTGACCGGTGTAAAACAGTGTCTGTCTATCCATTTATTTATCCGTCTATTTCATTGTCGCTCATAATCTCATTATGCATGAATTGTTATTTTTTCTATTCGTCCCATGTCATCGCATGTCAGTTATTCAGGTCTATGTAATCAGATGTGAATCTGTTGACCCATTGAACCACTATTGGGGGGCGGTGTGGTAGGTTTTTTATAGTTCCCTATACTTCATCCCATCAGTAGTCGAGTATTCAGTGCTTAGTGAGTCCCCGATATAGATGCATTGGAAACGATGGGATTTAAACCTTTACCTACAGCATGTATAGGTTATAATACTCAAGGCAACTAATTGTAGGATTCTCACGGCCGCTAACTGTAGAATTGTCACGGCCGCTAATTGTAGAATTCTTAAGGCCGCTAATTGCAGAATTTTCAATGCCGCTAATTGTCGAATTATCAAGGCCGCTAATTGCAGAATTTTCACTGCAGCTAATTGTAGAATTCTCACTACCGCTAATTGTCGAATTCTCAAGGCCGCTAATTGCAGAATTTTCACTGCAGCTAATTGTAGAATTCTCATTACCGCTAATTGTCGAATTCTCAAGGCCGCTAAATGCATAATTCTCACTGCCGCTAATTGTAGAATTCTCACTACCGCTAATTGTAGAATTCTCACTACCGCTAATTGTAGAATTCTCAAGGCCGCTAATTGCAGAATTTTCACTGCAGCTAATTGTAGAATTCTCACTACCGCTAATTGTAGAATTCTCACTACCGCTAATTGTAGAATTCTCATGCCGCTAATTGCAGAATTTTCACTGCAGCTAATTGTAGAATTCTCACTACCGCTAATTGTAGAATTCTCATGCCGCTAATTGCAGAATTTTCCCTGCAGCTAATTGTAGAATTCTCACTACCGCTAATTGTAGAATTATCAAGGCCGCTAATTGCAGAATTTTCCCTGAAGCTAATTGTAGAATTCTCACTACCGCTAATTGTAGAATTATCACTACCGCTAATTGTCGAATTCTCAAGGCCGCTAATTGTCGAATTCTCAAGGCCGCTAATTGCAGATTTTCCCCCGCAGCTAATTGTAGAATTCTCACTACCGCTAAATGCATAATTCTCACTGCCGCTAATTGTAGAATTCTCACTACCACTAATTGTAGAATTCTCACTACCGCTAATTGTAGAATTCTCAAGGCCGCTAATTGCAGAATTTTCACTGCAGCTAATTGTAGAATTCTCACTACCGCTAATTGTAGAATTCTCACTACCGCTAATTGTAGAATTCTCATGCCGCTAATTGCAGAATTTTCACTGCAGCTAATTGTAGAATTCTCACTACCGCTAATTGTAGAATTCTCATGCCGCTAATTGCAGAATTTTCCCTGCAGCTAATTGTAGAATTCTCACTACCGCTAATTGTAGAATTATCAAGGCCGCTAATTGCAGAATTTTCCCTGAAGCTAATTGTAGAATTCTCACTACCGCTAATTGTAGAATTATCACTACCGCTAATTGTCGAATTCTCAAGGCCGCTAATTGTCGAATTCTCAAGGCCGCTAATTGCAGATTTTCCCCCGCAGCTAATTGTAGAATGCTCACTACCGCTAATTGTAGAATTATCACTACCGCTAATTGTCGAATTCTCACTACCGCTAATTGCAGAATTTTCACTGCAGCTAATTGTAGAATTCTCACTACCGCTATTTGTCGAATTCTCAAGGCCGCTAATTGCAGAGAATATAATTATCAAGGCTACAAGTATTTTATTTTTACTGTTTCCATTAAAATAAATTATTTTTTCATTGGTTTGCATTCATTCTGGGTCAGATAAAGAATAAAACAGACACATGTAGCCAACATAATACATGTGTGTATATATGATATATGCCATGGTTCGCATGACAGACCTATGCGCTCATCATATTGTTATTTGCATCGGCGGCGGAACGAAATATTTTAAGTGGGGGGCAAGCCAAAATTCAAGGGGGGGGGGCAGCCCCCCCCCCCGTGAAAATTTAAGGAGGGGCAAGACAAAATATGACCGAAAGACAAATTTTACCCCCTTAATTCAATAAGAATATAGTAATTCTGTAGCAAGTATTTAATCGATATTATTAAAAAATAATAAATTAAAAAAAATAAAAATGAACATTGAGCACTTCTGTCGTCATCTGATTCGTAATGTCAGTTTGTTTACAAATTTAATAGTGAAATTAGATGAGAAAATTGCTGATAATTATCATGAATGATGATGAACATTAAACTGAAACCGGAAACGGAAAACTCAATAAGCAAAAAGTAATTTATGAAAAGATAATAAATAATTGTATTTTCTTTAAAAATTACATTTGCTGTCATTCGGTAGATGGCATTACTTCTCTATACTTTTAAGTAGGCTTGCCATACGTCCCGGTTTGGCCGGGACAGTCCCGGATATACTGGGTTGTCCCGGTGTCCCGCCCGGTTGTTGAAATTGTCCCGGTTTAGATTCAGGGCACAGTTTCTTGGAAATAATTGAGCAAAATTATTAGATCAGAGAATGATTAATCTGCTCTTGTGTGATCAGTAACATTTTGGTAAGTAACACAGTAATACAAATTTACAGAAGTGAAAAATACGAGTGGTACAACAAGAAGAAAACTGTTTTGTTTTGTAAAAATATCATGTTTGTATACCATTATGAATAAAATAACAAAGATTATCTATTCTATATTTCAAGTGTTTTTTTCATTACTGTTTTCATAACCCCCCCCCCCCCGGAACCGACATCCCTAAACCTAAAGTAAAAAAGACAGAACTGTCCCGGTTTGTCCGTGAAAAAATATGGCAACCCTACTTATAAGACGCATTTGCTGTCTGTCTGTCTGTTCCCTTAAAACTCAAGATCCAGACAACCAAATAACGTGAAATTTGGTACACGTACACAAAATTACATGGGGAAGGTTCTTAAACAGGTTTCGTTCCATCTCAATGGTTACTTTAATTGTAATTAATTATTTTGGATATCAAAGACATGAAAATTGGCAAACTTTTACCCCGATTTCAGGTTTTACGGGCTTCTCTCCACATAGCTTACTTACTATAAATATGATCGGTACGGGGAACCAAATATCACATTACTTACTAGTAACGTACTACATTATTACATTCCATTCCTTCATCCATAGGAATTGTCATCTTTTGCTATAGTCATGCCTAAGAGAGAGAGAGAGAGAGAGAGAGAGAAAGAGAGAGAGAGGGAGGGAGAGAGAGAGGGGAAGAGGGAGGGAGGGAAAGAGGGAGGGAGGGAGAGAGAGAGGGAGGGATGGAGGGAGGGAAAGAGGGAGGGAGGGAGAGAGAGGGAGGGAAAGAGGGAAGGAGGGAAAGAGGGAGGGAGAGGGAGGGAAAGAGGGAGGGAGGGGGAAAGAGAGAGAGAGAAACCGAGAGGAAATTCCAAAAATGTTGTGTATCACATTTCTTTAAGATAAATGTACCCTTTTATTGCATGCAAATAAACCCTTTTTTACGCGTCTTATTTTAAATCTTAATTAAACGTCAAATTACGCTTCTTAAATAAACAGAAAACATTATTTTAAACCCGAGCAAAGCAGAGTATTTGCAACTAGTTTTAAAAAATGCCACAACAACTCTCAATAATGTGATTACTGTAAAATGTAAATTACTTATAATTTCTTTCAAATATTAAATTTAAGAAATAATTCAAATGAAATATGAAAATAAAAATGATACATATAAACTAAAATGAATTACAAAGTTAAAAAAGTTAAAATCTTAGGGGGGGGGGCAGACTGGAAATTCAAGGGGGGGCGCCGCCACCCCTTAAAAGTTTTAGAGGGGCCGCTGCCCCCCTGCCCTCCCCCTGCTCCGCCGCCAGTGGTTATTTGACCTACATATCTGCCCCAATTGTTTGAGATCCGCCCACCCTACTTCTCTCCCCAACCCGTCACTATGCCATGTATCCAGGGTTAAATAAGTCAGTCTTAACACGGTAAAGTTTATCTTCTACATTGGTAACAACATATGGTGCTATGCCCGCTACATTGTGTCTTCTATCGGAAGAATAACGCAGGGGAGCTAATTATATCTCGAGGGTACATGGAAGTAAAGAGTTACTCCCGTTGCCCCGGGCCTGGCTGTCTATCTATTCTGGTTTTCTTTTTTAAATACTAGTACATGTCTTTCATCGATCACTTCTTTTAATTTAATGTCGTGTTAACACTTGTAAAACTAACTAAATAGATAAAAATGAAGTTCATATTTACTTTTTTTTATTTATGTCTCAGCTTTATGATTTTTTTTCTGATTTTCTACCTCTGTTTGAAGTGCAAATATTTCGGAATTTATTTTTCAATTTTTTTAATTTTCTGAACGATAACTCTTCAGTCAATAGATGCTAAGAGTGAAGTCCCCTTGTACTCTTCCCATAACGTCAGCGGATACTAATTAAAACTCTATGGCTGTGGAATGCAGCAAGATGTTCTGGTTTCCAGTCTAGACCCGTTGACATGTGGTCTAAGTGGTGTGTGGCTCACCACAACAACATAGTTTGATAGGTTTTTTGGGTTGTTTGGTTTAATCGGACAGATCTCCCTTTTATATATATATACTAGTTATCAAAGGCCCGGTACCCGGACCGGCGAGTAGGCACACAGTTGGAGTTGAAATTGGTGATATATATTTTAGCTCGTTAACAATCAGTCTATATACTTGCAGTGGCCCCAAGGACATGAACAGATTATTGTAGCCAAAATACATTTGACAATAGGGACACCTAATAATACATCAAATAAA
Organism: Bulinus truncatus; assembly: GCA_021962125.1. Classification (NCBI taxonomy): domain Eukaryota; kingdom Metazoa; phylum Mollusca; class Gastropoda; family Planorbidae; genus Bulinus; species Bulinus truncatus. The sequence goes on from JAGDYQ010000373.1 coordinate 303,027, forward strand.
GTTCATATGTTAAATAGTTCCTCCCAAAGAAAATAACCCACACTATGGGTAAACATAAACAACAACTCTTAAAATCATATTCCTTCATAATATTTTAATGGACTCCTTTCCAAACAGTTATTCATTTAATGTTTTATGATGTTCAACATGGCGTATTTAAAAAAAACAGAGACGTGAGTGAGTGCTTGTGTTAAGCAAAACGCTACATGTTTATCAGGTGGTTTATTTACTGTTATACACATTGTAGCATAGAAAAATTAACTAAGAAAAATTGCCGACCCGGCAGTGCAGAACCTAGGGATTTAGGGGCCCAGTAGGCTTGGCCTCTTTGGGGGCTGCCCCCGCATTTTGACATGAGATACATTTTTGACGCTTCTCAAGCTTGGTCCCGAGAAGAAAGAATCGTTGTGCAGCTTTTAGCTGACCTTCAATTAAAAACATAGTATTTCATCAATGCAGTTCAGGCCGCAGACGCAGAAAACATTAGGCCTCTTAAAAAAGAAAGACATATCAAAGCTTTCAACATTATAGTTCTGTGAAGCCAATGCCGAACCAAGGGATTTTAGGCATCTTTGGGAGCCACTACATTTTGACATGAGATAAAGTACTTAATATTTAGTTTAAAAAATATTTTGGGGGCCCTCCTCAAACTGGGCCCCCTCCATACACCCTCTGTGTGAAGCCCCCATCATAAATGGGTTAGTTTGCATTGTAAACATTGTGTACGGCGCTACTCAAACTCAACCCTTATTCAATTATTCGTGACGTAATAGTCAAAAAATGAAAAATAAATGTGACGTATTATAGGTTAGTAATAAAGGGAAATAATTGTACATTAGAAATAGACATATTTTAGAAATAATAACAATTTAAACAATATAAATATTACATAATATTTAGGTATCCATAATTTTGGTTTAAAATTAAAATTGTGAAACATAACACAGAATATTAATTGAACGATTTCTGTTAATATTTCTTTTATTATCGCTTCTCATTTAATAGCAAATTGAACACCATAGATTTATTACGTTATTGTGAGATATAAATAAGCCTTTTGGAACCATATTATAATTTTGTTTCGGAGAAAATTACAAAAAATTTTGGCATGATTTTGTGTTACTTCTCCTAAGATCGCTTAATTACCCTTTGGTAATAATTGTGGCGGTCGAAAATAGTATTACATTGTGATTGCCAATTGGCATTCATGATCCTACTTGCCGTATGTTAGTGTACGGTGTTTTGTCACCTCGGCACTTAACATATGGCTGGTCCAATGTCAATTCTGGCAGCCATGTTGGAGATTATTCTTACTCGGCTGGCCAGTTGGTAGCCGTATCATGCATGTTAAGAAAAAAAACAGTAAATGTTTCTGCCATCTTTGAATTGTTTATGCCGCCATGTTGGATGACAGACGGAAGTCGCAATGACAGACGGAAACCGGAACATATGATGTAAAATTTGTATTATAGATTTTTTGTATTTTGTTTGTAGTTCATTCAACATTCAACGCAGAGTTCCAATACGCAACAAACAAACAAAACCAATGCAATATTTATACACATCAGATTTTTTTATATCAGAAATATAGGACTATTGGCTAGAACTTCATTGATACATGAATAATGTTTGATAGTTACCATTATCTAACCAGCTATTGTTCTATACTTGTATGTTTCATTGATACATGAATAATGTTTGGGAATTACCATTATCTAACCAGCTATAGTTCTATACTTGTATGTTTCATTGATACATGAATAATGTTTGATAGTTACCATTATCTAACCAGCTATAGTTCTATACTTGTATGTTTCATTGATACATGAATAATGTTTCAGAATTACCATTATCTAACCAGCTATAGTTCTATACTTGTATGTTTCATTGATACATGAATAATATTTGGGAATTACCATTATCTAACCAGCTATAGTTCTATACTTGTATGTTTCCCGAAAGTAAACTTTCCCATCAAAGCCGTTTTTACGAATTTTGAGCCCTAGGCAATAGCACATATTTTGGCCAAAGATAAACGTTCATTTGAAAGGGGGGGGGGGAGAGAGAGAGGTAAGCAAATGTACATTTTGGGATTCTAGCAAAGGTACATTAATTCGAGGCCTAGAGGCGATGGAAGTTTTCATTGGGGTGGGGGGGGGGGGTTTCTAGACAAAACCCTGTCACAGCAGTCGATTGCAAAATAATGGGGCCCTATAAATATTTGAAAACGGGGGGGGGCCCAATATAAAAAAAACAACTGAAAAGTCAGTTTCTCGAGCAAACATCTTAAATAGCGAGATAGTTCGGATAGTTTACTCAGTAAGTAACAAAATAACAGATTAAACTTTCAGTCCCTTATTGGGTCAGCACAATAATAAAACGTACAATGTCTCCCAAGACAGCTGCTTAGTTTATCTATACATAATAACACCTCTGATGCCCAGCAACGAGAGGAAAAGAAAGAGAGAGAAAGGGGATGGGGCAGAGAGAAAGAGAGAGAGAGGCAGAGAGAGAGAGAGACAGAGAAAGAGACAGAGACAGAAGGAGGCACATAATTAGGGAGAGTATGGTACATTTATAATTATACTTTTCCATGGGAGTGGCTCTGATTCCTTTTCCAGCAACGGCAGAGAGCGAGAGAGAAAGAGAGAAAGAGAGAGAGAGAGAGAGAGAGAGAGAGAGAGAGAGAGATAGAGAAGGCTACATTAATTAATATCTAAAAAAAAAAATTAAACATAAGGTTGAGTGCCATAGAGAAAGTAACAAGTTTAAAAAGCACCTGAAGAGCAGATAAGTTGAGTTCACCTGTTTCTAGTAGCCACAGCACGTGAGTTGATGTTTAGCTGGAACAACGCCCGGTTACCTCTCACTGGATGCTGTCAGGTGCACCCCCGTCCCCCTCCCCACACACACCTCCCACCACCACCCCCACACTGGCTATCGTCAGGATTCGACATTTTAAAAAAATAAACATGCTCACTGTTTTGTGATTAGAACCCTGGACCTCCAAGTGTTTGACATACGACACTTTTTTTTTCTATACGCACACTTGACAGTTATATGAACTTGATATTTTCAAATAGATTGAAACCATAAATACGTTGACTTATATGGCCAGCAGATCACAATGACTCTCGATGTATCACTTTTTACATACCAGTGTCATCAAACGTAGCATTTCGTGTGCCTTTCACATTTAGTTCAATTGTTGAAGCTAAATATTTAACCAGTATACTTTCTCTTCAACTTGGAGATGTTTTCAAAAAGTAACCGAGTTTGTAACCACGGAGATACTTTCAAAAAGTAACCGAGTTTGTAACCATGGAGATACTTTCAAAAAGTACCCGATTTTGTAACCATGGAGATACTTTCAAAAAGTAAAAGATTTTGTAACCATGGAGATACTTTCAAAAAGTAACCGAGTTTGTAACCATGGAGATACTTTCAAAAAGAAACCGAGTTTGTAACCATGGATATACTTTCAAAAAGTAACCGAGTTTGTAACCATGGAGATACTTTCAAAAAGTAACCGAGTTTGTAACCCATGGAGATACTTTCAAAAAGTAACCGAGTTTGTAACCATGGAGATACTTTCAAAAAGTAACCGAGTTTGTAACCATGGAGATACTTTCAAAAAGTACCCGAGTTTGTAACCATGGAGATACTTTCAAAAAGTAACCGAGTTTGTAACCATGGAGATACTTTCAAAAAGTAACCGAGTTTGTAACCATGCGTTAAATGCCCGGTGGAGTGAAAAATAAAATTAAAAACTGAATCATTCAATATCTACAATGTATTCTCCCAGTGACCTCCATCGGGAATTCCCTGACGTGCGAGTAGCCATTATGTCCCAGTCCCAGAAGACAATTTAATATGACGACATCAGACTGTTTGGCCTGGCTTCACCGTCTTTGTACAGACCGATGTGTCCAGTCTGATTAAGTGGACTTTAGAGGTCAGAGACATATATGTCCTTTTCACTGCCTGGTCTGTGTTTAAAAATAATAATAAAAAAACGAGAGCTATTCTTTGTTTGTTAGAATACCGAATGGGTTTTTTAAAAAGTTGTTGACATTTATGATTAATGCTATAGTGTATTGGACTAATGTCATAGTGTATTGGACAAATGTCATAGTGTATTGGACTAATGTCATAGTGTATTGGACTAATGTCATAGTGGTTGGATTAATGTTATAGTGTATTGGACTAATGTCAAAGTGTATTTGACTAATGTTATAGTGTATTAGACTAATGTCATAGTGTATTGGACTAATGTCATAGTGTATAGGACTAATGTCATAGTGTATTGGACTAATGTTATAGTGTATTGGACTAATGTCATAGTGTATTGGACTAATGTCATAGTGTATTGGACTAATGTTATAGTGTATAGGACTAATGTCATAGTATACTGGACAAATGTCATAGTTTATTAGACTAATGTCATAGTGTATTGAACTAATGTCATAGTGTATAGGACAAATGTCATAGTTTATTAGACTAATGTCATAGTGTATTGGACTAATGTCATAGTGTATAGGACTAATGTCATAGTATACTGGACAAATGTCATAGTTTATTAGACTGATGTCATAGTGTATAGGACTAATGTCATAGTATACTGGACAAATGTCATAGTTTATTAGACTAATGTCATAGTGTATTGGACTAATGTCATAGTGTATTGGACTAATGACATAGTATACTGGACAAATGTCACAGTGTATTGGACTAATGTCATAGTGTATTGGACTAATGTAATAATGTATTGGACTTATGTTATATTGTATTGGACAAATGTCATAGTGTCATGGTATGTTGGATACATGTTAGGGTAGTTTGGTGTCATGGATAAGTGCCGCAATGTTCTTTCACACAAGATACAAGTTACGGTTTATGGCGTAACAGTATATGGTCAATTGCACTGCGGTTCATATGTAGCCTGAATACTGAACACTGAGTAAGACATATGTCAGCTCAATACTGAACACTGAGTGAGACATATGTCAGCTCAATACTGAACACTGAGTGAGACATATGTCAGCTCAATGCTGAACACTGAGTAAGACATATGTCAGCTCAATACTGAACACTGAGTGAGACATATGTCAGCTCAATGCTGAACACTGAGTAAGACATATGTCAGCTCAATGCTGAACACTGAGTAAGACATATGTCAGCTCAATGCTGAACACTGAGTAAGACATATGTCAGCTCAATGCTGAACACTGAGTAAGACATATGTCAGCTCAATGCTGAACACTGAGTAAGACATATGTCAGCTCAATGCTGAACACTGAGTAAGACATATGTCAGCTCAATGCTGAACACTGAGTAAGACATATGTCAGCTCAATGCTGAACACTGAGTAAGGCATATGTCAGCTCAATGCTGAACACTGAGTAAGGCATATGTCAGCTCAATGCTGAACACTGAGTAAGACATATGTCAGTTTAGGGCTTAATAACTGTTTCAAAAATACATAGCACTGAGCAACACTTTGGTCTAGGCTGTTTTATCCGGCCTGTTTGGCTGCTTTATCCGGCCTGTTTGGCTGCTTTATCCGGCCTGTTTGGCTGTGTTATTCAGCCCGTGCACTGTTCATCTGCCCTCGTTCGCATCACTGAGGTATAAATATAGTTGTTTTTTCTTTATTTTTTTCCAATGAATCCACCTGCTCTTGGCTCGGCTGTTACTCCAATTTAAGAACCCAATGTGTCCTACGCCTCGAAAGGTTTGCCCACCCCTGGTCTAGCTGTTAGCTGTTAGCTACACTACCACGATCTAGCTGTAAGTTCCTCCCATCTCGCTATAACGCTGTACACAAGTACATTCTAGCTTACCTGTGGACCCATCACTGCCTTCTTACAAAATACGGCCTGGTTGGCTGCTTGATTTGGCCCGCGCTCCACTCCCCTCTGATTTGGCCCTCGTCCACCTACCAACGACGATAATTCTGTTGGCGCATCAAACTACAAGTAGACCGGGTTCACCCCATAATCATCTTTATAACTGTGATTTTTTTTTAAATTCATTTTCCTAGTTGTATTGATTCTCTGGACATGGTATCCATCATTATGACGGAATGATATTGTCAAATAAAAGCACGCGATCTTCACATCCCGAGCAGTATGACGAGTGAATGTATGTACGAGTTTCTTGTATGGTCTTGTAAACTGAGTGTTTATATATATACATATATATATATATATATATATATATATATATATATATATATATATATATATACATTTCATCACTTCATTAGAAGGTCAGAATCGTTCTTATGCATTGGTAAAGTCTAGCTGGGACCACCCACTGTTAAAGATTCCCCCCCCCCATACATAGTATCGGTAGGGTAGCCATATTTTTTCACGGACCAACCGGGACAGTTCTGTCTTTTTTACTTTAGGTTTAGGGATGTCGGTTTCGGGGGGGGGGGGGGGGTATGAAAACAGTAATGTAAAAAACACTTAAAATATAGAATAGATAATCTTTGTTATTTTATTCATAATGGTACACAAACATGATATTTTTACAAAACAAAACAGTTTTCTACTTATTGTACCACTCGTATTTTTCACTTCTGTAAATTTGTATTACTGTGTTACTTACCGAAATGTTACTGATCACACAAGAGCAGATTAATCACTCTCTGATCTAATAATTTTGCTCAATTATTTCCAAGAAACTGTGCCCTAAATCTAAACCGGGACAATTTCAGCAACCGGACGGGACACCGGGACAACCCAGTACATCCGGGACTGTCCCGGCGAAACCGGGACGTATGGCAAGTCTAAGTATCGGTCTTTGGGGGGGGGTGACATCTTGGGCGATCGCCCCAAACGTACTTCTGATGGGCCGCGAGTTAAGATGTTCCATTATTACCTTACACAGCTTTTATATATCTAAACTCGTTACAAATACACCGATTTAAAACACATTTATACAAACCTCACTGATACACGCTTCACCACACCCCTACAGACACACCACTACAAACGCATCACTACGAGCTCACCACTACAAACACACCACTACAAACACATCACTGTAAGCACACCACTTTAAACACACCAATTCAGTCACACCGATACAAGCTTCACTTATAAAAATACACCAATACGAACTTCCCCCACTACTAACAAACATACAAAGAGAAACACACCAACACGAACTTCCCCAATACTAACAAACACACAAAGACAAACACACCAACACAAGCACGTCGCAGTGTTGTTGTTGTTTTAATCAAGTATTTTGCTTGGGACAAACTCGTTTTGTTCCGGTAAATAAAATTGTTCCACATTTTAAACGTTAGCGCGTTCCAATTGTGTTCATTATGTCAGTGCCGAACCTAGCGATTTGGGGGCCCGGGGGCTTGGCCTCTTTGGGGCCCCTGCATTTTGACATTCGACACCAGGACATGAGATATTGTACTTAATATTTAATGTAAAAAAAAATATTCCGGGCTCCCTCAAGCTGGGGGCCGGTGAACTCTCGAATTTGGACCCCCCCCTCCCCCACTCTAGGTACGCCTCTGCAGGATTATGTTCATGGAAGTTAGGACCTAGACTATTGCGCATCTAGAAGTAAGAGATGCGGGGGTTGGAGTGGGATGGTAGTGTTTTGTTGTAACCTATGTAGTGAACATAAGAATTCCTCACTGTGTAAAACCCTTTACCTCGCTTTGCTTTATAGATTGTCTATGTCCTCATGTTCAACCATGCCCTACGATACAAGCGACACCATGTGTTGAAAATGTTGCGCAACTACCACCACCATAGTTCATGTCTATATGTTCATGCCAACTAATAGTTTGTTCCTGTCATCATAATAAAACGATGTAGCATCAGAATCCCCCCCCCCCCCCCAACATAACCCACCCACCGCAGTCATCCCCGTTGACTAAAGAAATTAAAAATAAAACCCAGTAAATATTGGAGGTTATCTTTCAGCATCAGTCATCATTAGCAGTACAACGTGTCTGACTAGCAAGTGATTGGGGGGGGGGGGGGGGGAAGAGCGATGGGAGAATACCAGGGCATGGGTGTGTGGCGGAGTCGTGAAAACACTTAGAAAAGTTCATATTTACTGGGAGGTTTATTTTTTTTTTGTGTACATTGCTGTTTCAATCATATGTAACTCAGTAGATTCTCAGGTCTACATTGCTGTTTCAATCATATGTAACTCAGTAGAATCTCAGGTCTACATTGCTGTTTCAATCATATGTAACTCAGTAGAATCTCAGGTCTACATTGCTGTTTCAATCATATGTAACTCAGTAGAGTCTCAGGTCTACATTGCTGTTTCAATCATATGTAACTCAGTAGAGTCTCAGGTCTACATTGCTGTTTCAATCATATGTACTCAGTAGAGTCTCAGGTCTACATTGTTGCTTCAATCATTTATACTCCGCTGAGTCTCAGTTTTTTTCGGCATCATATGATATCAAGTAATGGATAACCAACAATCCGGATGTTATTGACTTTGACCTGACAATCCGGAAACTTTACAGTCAAGAGTCACAGAGTCAAGTCAATTGGATGTACTCATTAACTCCACACTGCAAATTAACTGGAACTTAAGACTGTCAGCTGAGCTTCAGATACTTTTTTTTTAAATCTCTAAATACCTATCGAAATACTGGTCTAAATACTGATCTAAATACTGATCTAAATACTGGTCTAAATACTAATCTAAATACTAATCTAAATACTGGTCTAAATAATAATCTAAATACTGGTCTAAATACTGGTCTAAATACTAATCTAAATACTGATCTAGAGATATTCTAGACTATTTCCTCCTGTTCATGTATTACATTACACAATGTGAAGAAATGGTTGGGATCTTTTATCTTTTTTTTTTAATTTCATTTTTTACATTTAAACATGGGCGTAGCCTGCTGCAACATTTGAGGTGGGTGAGTCATTACAGACTTGGCTGAACAGAGGAACAACATACACGTAAACATGTATTTGAAAAAAAGAAGATGTAACGATTTAGGAATAGGCCTTGTTCCGAAAACATAATTTTAGAAATGATTTTATTCACGAAGAGAAAAAAATGTAAGGGAAGGGGGAAGAGATTAAAGAAACCTTTCAAGTTTATGTGTGTGTTGTGTTTATGTGTGTGTTGTGTTTATGTGTGTGTGTTGTGTTTTTGTGTGTGTTGTGTTTATGTGTGTGTTGTGTTTATGTGTGTCTGTAATGTGTTTATGTGTGTGTGTGTGTGTTGTATGTATGTGTGTGTGTTGTATTTATGTGTGTGTTTCTTTATTTGTGTGTTTGTTTATTTATGTGTTTGTTTATGTGTGTGTTGTGTTTATGTGTGTGTTGTGTTTGTGTGTGAGGGATGAGTTCATGTCGTTCCTTCTCCCCTCTCCCCAACACTCACCCTGGTGTATATTATTTCTGAGATGAAGTCTGGGGTTGGGGAAAGGGAGTGTGGGGGATACATTTGGGGGTTGGTGGGGAGGGGGGAGGGGTTTGAACGGAAGTTTTAAAATTCCTAATGCTGGACAAATGTCTTGATGATTGAAATAGTCCTTACTGGCTCACCGTGTTGTGTTGTGTGATCTACGTTTGATGTCAAAATGTGTGTGTGTGTGCTGGTGTGTGTGTTTGTGTTAGTAAATGTACTGTGATTATATTTATATAACCTGGTGTTGACAGGCGCGGCTCCTACAATCTAGTGGAGTGCTCTGTGTGTAGTCTTGGTGTTAATTGGGCCCGGGGGGAGAGTTTTAATAAACATTTGTTGACTATTAATGTTGCCAAATTCACGTAGCATTATCAGATCTATTCAGGTCTCTCTCACAGTGAACACACCTTGCCTATATTCAGAAATGTTATTGACAAATTTAATTACATAGAATTTTTATTTCATGACTGAAAAAAAAATGTTCCTTTTAAATTGTAAATAGTTCGTACCGTTGCATCATTTACAATAAAGAAGAAAATGACAACAGAGATAATGATGTCCAGTCTAACGCTGGACAATCACAATCTGGACACACACTGCCCAGTGTCACTGAATGTGTTTTTTTGAAAATTATTTAATAGATTTTTGTTTATTTCAAAATCTGAGACATTTAACCTATTTTTTTTTTAATTTCCCCTTTCCATAAAACGTAATCTTTGACTTTTTGACCCAGTTTTATCTTGTTTATTTCGTAACGTTTTTTTTTAATTTGCTAATTTTGTGTATGGCGATTGGGAAAAGTATGAAAAGTTGAAGAGAAATTACATAAATTAGAAAAATAGTAAATAGAATCGGAATTGGTAAAAAAAAATAAATGTTAAATTCCTATCACCTTTATGTTACCTACGTAAAGTTTTTTTTTTGATCTGCAAATATCTAATACAATTCTACCACATATGTAAAAATATTTATTTAGCAGTCGGGTGACTTCAAGTAGAGCTAAACAACCAGCGCGCATCTGTAGGTCACTAACCCTTATAAAAAAAAAATTCCCCTAAACACAGATATCATACATACAATGATGTCCTTGTAATGTTCTAGCTTGGTCCACACAACTGTTGCGACTAGTTGTGCTAGCATTGCTCTCTTTCTCTCTCTCTCTCTCTCTCTCTTTCTCCCTCCCCCCCCCCCCCACACTCAATTACAAGGGGTAACTCAGTTATGTGCCCCTTCCAAAGCCAGTTGCCGCTAAAAGCTTTGCACCTTCTCACTTAGTAAGATAGACCGTCCATAGAATATCCCTCAATCATAGAAACTCCCAGATCTATGAACATTGACCTTGTTGCTGGGGGGGAGTGGGAAGTGGGAGCACTCAAAACCTAAACCGAAGACCATGAGTTATTCATTACATCCGAAAAAAAAAAAAGATGAAATATCAATATGACATCCTTGAATGATGTAGATCTAGTTTTAAATAGTTAGGAAAAATAAGCGAACGCATTGCCCCCCCCCTCCCCGCTTCCTAAGGGGATCCCCAGTAATAATGTTTATTCAATTTGGTGCTAAGAGGGCCCCATCAGGCACTTTCACCTAGCTCCCCCCCTCCCCCGGATATCTCTGAAGTCTATGCCTACGACCCCTTAAAAAAAACACTTGAAAGGCCCTGGGTGTAGTCTTGTGTAAATCTGGTGTCAGGGATAGGGGCGACAATGTGGCCAACCCACCCTACTCAATGTGACACGCCCCTTATGGTACCAACCCTTTTCAAATGTGACATATTTATTCATAACAACTTTAAACTTTAAATCAATCCTTCTTACGTTTTCATTGATACTGTAAATATCTCTCAAAAATGTGCTGCTAAAAGTACAACAAAAAACTTCAACAATTTTCTTCTTGCATCCGGTTACTGTGAACTTTGACTTTGTATTCTTTTGTCTTTTGTTTATAGACATTGTGCTTGGCGATCTCCGTTTGAATTGATATACTTTGGGTATTATTTCAAGATTGATGTTTGTTGTTCTGTCATAAGGTAACAAGCGTCAGTTCTTTAATCAAAGTATGTCATCTGACTGTTGACAGGGTCTCGTTTTCTGTCATAAGGTGACAAGTGTCTGTTCTTGAATCAAAGTATGTCATCTGACTGTTGACAGGGTCTCGTTTTCTGTCATAAGGTGACAAGTGTCTGTTCTTGAATCAAAGTATGTCATCTGACTGTTGACAGGGTCTCGTTTTCTGTCATAAGGTGACAAGTGTCTGTTCTTGAATCAAAGTATGTCATCCCACTGTTGACAGCGTCTCGTGTTGTCACAATATGAAGGCCTTACTCTCTCTTGTTGTCACAATATGAAGGCCTCACCTAAATCAATCGTTGTTTGTGTGTGTGTGTGTGTTTTTTTTCCTAAGACTGTCTGACCAATGGATTATGAAAAAGATATTTCGTCAATGTCAATACAAGTGGATGTTTGAACAATGTAAGACCAAATCACTTGAGTAGTTCTTCACTTTCATTTGTTTGTCTTTTTTTTTAACCATTTGACATTCTCTTCTTTCATTGTGTATCTCTTTTACATTATTTATCATCTGTCATATTTCTAACCACCATCTACTGAAAACGTTTTCTGTTTCTATAACACTGGGACTCTGACCGTGTTGCCGCTGTGTGTTACTGACTCCCACTTGCCTATGTATTGAACGTGTTTAGCTCTTTTTGTTTGTTTATGATCGACTATCTCCGGCTCTATTCAATGATCGTTTTAAAAGGGAGGGGGGGGGGACGTTTTTATTGAGTAAAGAAGAGTTCCTCTTTTTTCTTTTCTTTTTTATTCTTCAAGATCTGCCAGTTGACGTAGATATATGTCATGGATGTAGATACAGATATTATGTTCGAAATTAAGCTTTTGTAATGGCTGTATGATACATGCATTATGTTCGAAATTAAGCTTTTGTAATGGCTGTATGATACATGCATTATGTTCGAAATTAAGCTTTTGTAATGGCTGTATGATACAGACATTATGGGCGAGATAATGGATAATACAAGCAATACATAAATAATAGACAATGTTTGTTGTGTCTATAAATATAACTTACATTAAACTATCCTGGTTGCCGTCCATATTTTGAATTACTTGTAGCTGCAGACCAGAAGGAAAAAAAGGAGGTGGGTTAAGGGTGGGGGGGCTCGTAAAGTCGGTGTTGTAAACTGCGGATCAATCCATGTATAAAAGTATATATGATATACATTCTGTGAATACGTGAGTGGGGGAAAACTTAAGTTTATATGATATACATTCTGTGAATACGTGAGTGGGGGAAAACTTAAGTTTATATGATATACATTCTGTGAATACGTGAGTGGGGGAAAACTTAAGTTTATATGATATACATTCTGTGAATACGTGAGTGGGGGAAAACTTAAGTTTATATGATATACATTCTGTGAATACGTGAGTGGGGGAAAACTTAAGTTTATATGATATACATTCTGTGAATACGTGAGTGGGGGAAAACTTAAGTTTATATGATATACATTCTGTGAATACGTGAGTGGGGGAAAACTTAAGTTTATATGATATACATTCTGTGAATACGTGAGTGGGGGAAAACTTAAGTTTATATGATATACATTCTGTGAATACGTGAGTGGGGGGGAGGACTTAAGTTTTAAGATCTCACTCATCTTTAGGCACTGGGCTCCAGATTTATTTTCCCTCAGCGGTTTCGTTCGGTTGAAATGTAAGAATGACATCAACGGAGGACATCGTAGTCATGACAATGTTCAATAAAATCTTTTTGTCTTTTGAGTACAACAATGTAGTGTATAGTTGCATGTTTTCAGGATCGAATAATTTCATTTCAGTGTGAGCCTAATGCTGTTCATACAACTGTTGTTGAGAAATTGAGAGGGAGGCGAGAAGTAACTTACTATCATTGATCTATATCTAACACTTCATTTCATTTTTTTAAATCTGCAACTTGCAAGTAGCTTGCGACTATTTATCTGCAACTTGCAAGTAGCTTGCTACTATTTATATGTAACTTGCAACTATATATCTGTTCTTGCATTTATTTATCTGCAACTTGCAAGTAGCTTGCGACTATTTGTCTGCAACTTGCAACTATATATCTGTACTTGCATTTATTTATCTGCAACTTGCAAGTAGCTTGCGACTATTTATATGTAACGTGCAACTATTTATATGTAACGTCCAGCTATGTATCCTTCTTGCTGTCTCTGTGTTAGGAAGGATCTATCTAGTCTCTATATCATTTCCGTTGGCCATCACTTGTTATAGGCAGGGGTCACCATCTGGTTTCAGAGTGGGGAGGGGGGGGGGTTTGGAGGCATTAGTCAAATCGTCTATTCAGACTAAGTTACTGAACAATGTGTGGATATCATACTTTACTTTTACAATCACTGCACAGACAAAAGCAGATTGAGACATAGGTATCATATTCTTATGTGAATTCTTTTTGTCTGGCCAATGACGTGGTTGATGTTTTGACGTCACCCAAAAACCTATCTCAGGAGCACCCAACAACTTTACAATCAGACTGTAATGTTTACACCACGTGATGTCTATCTGCTACTGTTAGACTTTAAACAGTTTTAATTACGTAATCAATACGTGTTAACTACTTCTTATCATCTTCAAATATTTATTCGCTTCACCCATCATTAGAAAAACAAAAATATTGTTGTCAAATCTGTTCAGAGGATATAAAACGCAACGTTTAAATGACGTCAGTTTGTGTTGACCGATAACCAACAGTAAACGTCACTCAGTCTAGAACATTCTGTTGTGTATCTAGTTCACTTTGTTTGATACCACTGGAACAAAGTCAACAACATATTTTTTTTTTGTTAAATTTTAAATTTCTCTTTTAAATATTTTGATAAAAAAGGACATAAAGGAACCGCCTAAGATTACTTTTTTTTCACTTACGAAAAAACCTGATCTGATAAAATGTATAACATGACAAGGTTTATTATGGCTGGATACAGTTTACTGTAGCAGAACAAAATTTATTATAACAGGACACAGTTTACTTTAACAGGACACAGTTTACTATAGTAGGACACGGTTTACTATAGCAGGACACAGTTTGCTGTAGCAGAACAAAATTTATTATAACAGGACATAGTTAACTATGGCAGGACACAGTTTACTGTAGCAGAACAAAATTTATTATAACAGGACACAGTTTACTATAACAGGACACAGTTTACTATAACAGGACACAGTTTACTATAGTAGGACACGGTTTACTATAGCAGGACACAGTTTGCTGTAGCAGAACAAAATTTACTATAACAGGATACAGTTTATATAATAGGACACAGTTTACTATGGCAGGCCACAGTTTACTATAGCAGATCACAGTTTAATATAACAGGACACAGTTTATATAATAGGACACAGTTTACTATGGCAGGACACAATTTAGTATAGCAGGACACAGTTTTATATAACAGGTCACAGTTTACTATAGCAGGACACAGTTTACTATAGCAGTACACAGTTTAATATAACAGGACACAGTTTAATATAACAGGACACAGTTTAATATAACAGGACACAGTTTACTATAGCAGGACACAGTTCAATATAACAGGACACAGTTTAATATAACAGGACACAGTTTACTATAGCAGTACACAGTTCAATATAACAGGACACAGTTTGCTATAGCAGGAAACAGTTTACTATAGCAGGACACAGTTTAATATAACAGGACACAGTTTGCTATAGCAGGAAAAAGTTTACTATAGCAGGACACAGTTTAATATAACAGGACACAGTTTACTATAGTAGGACACAGTTTACTATAACAGGACACAGTTTAATATAACAGGACACAGTTTACTATAGCAGGACACAGTTTACTATAGCAGGACACAGTTTAATATAACAGGACACAGTTTAATATAACAGGACACAGTTTACTATAGCAGTACACAGTTCAATATAACAGGACACAGTTTGCTATAGCAGGAAACAGTTTACTATAGCAGGACACAGTTTAATATAACAGGACACAGTTTGCTATAGCAGGAAAAAGTTTACTATAGCAGGACACAGTTTAATATAACAGGACACAGTTTACTATAGTAGGACACAGTTTACTATAACAGGACATAGTTTAATATAACAGGACACAGTTTACTATAGCAGGACACAGTTTACTATAGCAGGACACAGTTTACTATAGCAGGCCACAGTTTAATTAAACAGGACACAGTTTACTATAGCAGGACACAGTTTAATATAACAGGACACAGTTTACTATAGCAGGACACAGTTTACTATAACAGGACAGTCTAGTGTGACATGACACAGTCTTTTATAACATGACACAGCGGTACATAAAACCACAGTCTCTGTAGTGTTATCATTTACTTTTTACCTTCATTCAACTATATCATTACTTGGGTGTTTCTAGTTACTTGTGTGGTGGATGGGCCTCCACAAAACTAATGAGTTGTGGGGGGGGGGGGCTCTTAAAATAACGATTCCCCTGTCGGTGGCCCCTAAACACCCGGGGACCTTCTCGCGCCTCAGGCCCCGGCGTTCTCTAAAACGATGCCACTGTCTCCATCCTCCTGTTTCAACTCTAATCAACCCGCTCTTCACATCTCCGTTCACCGTTTCCAGTACAGATAGCACTTGTACTTAATCTGCCGGAATGTTTATTCATCGATAGACATAAGCGAGGCTATATTTAGAAGTTCAAGGCTTTTCGTCAGCTTTCCCTCGCTATCCTCTTCTAATCCACATTTCAACCCCACCTCACCTTTCTTATCTCTTTACTCAGCCAGAAACTAAATGGACTCGTGACTGAAATAGTGCCGGACTCAAATGTCTTGTGTCCACAGAGCGTCGTCTTCTCCTTGAAACAAACTCTGTGGTGATATTTATAATGTGCGACGTCATCGTACAGTCATTGCAGCAACTTAAGTGACCTGATGGTGTGACATTAGTAACCTATTGACACAGTTCGGATACAAATAGCGTTCAGAAAGTATGCCGTCGATGCTGCTATTTTTAATAAAAATTCTGTTAATAACCCTCCCCCCCCCCTTTTTTTTTCCATTTCATTAAGTCTAAAATTAAAGATTAATCAATGTTACTGGAGAATTGTTTCGGTGTTATTCATTAATATTAAGTTTCTAGTTTTAATCAATGCAATTCGAGATTGCTCAGTTAAATAAGTCATTACAGGGACGTGCAGTGAAAGCACCCCCCCCCCTAAAGTGACGGCCTAGCCATTTGATAATTATTGAGTTGAATATTATTTGCATATTTCATACATAATATAATATAATAATATATATATATATATATATATATATATATATATATATATATATATATATATAAGCGATTTAGGGATCTGCGTTAAATCGAAAGTAAAGAATTCCAGTTTAAAATACAATCATGAAAAAATCGGATCTGCCCGAAACCAAAAATAACCTAGCCTGCCGATCTAAGGCGATATAACTCTATGCAAAGGTTTTGCAGGGTGCAGCTAGTATAATATAATAGCAATTCATTACTTATTTATATAGTTAAACTGTTTATATTGATTACATTTTGTTTATTTATTCAAATGTGTTTATTTGACAATATATACTTTCCCCACCCAATGGGCCCTCCGCCATCACGCCCCTGCGTGATTCTCTATAAATTGCCATAAAACCTATGGCGAGCAGATACTGTGCTAGTGGCATGAATTATTCATGGGCTTTATGCAATGTATGTATATATCAGAATACACAATTGAAGCTGGACTTTTCTATACACATAAATGGAATGCCCAAATCTCTACACAGGTCTTAAGAGAAGTTTGGTTAAAACTTTATAAACTTATTCTTGTTTCATTCAAATAATTGCTAGCTTCTAAGTCTCTGGTGTTGGCTTCCACGATTATTTTTTTTTTCATTAGCTGGCCGTTGAATATTTTATAAATCTGAACACAAGCCCAGCTACCGTGGACGCCCCCGGGGGAGGTGGGAAAGAAAGGGGGTGTTATTCCGAGTTTAAATGGAAAGACAACAGTGTATCACTTATCTCCCTTTTAAAATCGGATGTTCTCGTTTATTCTCGGCTTCAACGAGATGAGTTCGCTTAATTCTCGACTCCTACACTAGTGGTATTTTTTTTTTTCATCTTCTATTTCTCTAAAGGACGACCCCCCCCCCCCCCCAAGTAGCTGTTGATGAATAGTTTAACAGTGGCGATGTGATCAAGTTCACTTGCAATATATTGAACAGAAAAAGCGATGGTTAAACTTGAGAATTTCCAGACGCTGCTCATTGTGGGGTTAGCAGCCCTCAAGGGCGAGTCTATTGAGAGAAATAGTGTGTAGAGTGGGGTGGGGGGGGGTGAAGCCATGGCGGCCCTAGGTGTGACCGCGAAAAAAAAAAATCATCTTGACTAACAACTTCGACTCTAGAGCTGTAGTATCTGTTTATTGGCACGGTAAGATGTATTACGCAGTGGCGTAGTGAAGGGGGGCAAGGGGAGGGGGGGTCATCATGCCCCGGGCGCTACTAACATATAATATTATATGGTTTTCGAATGGTGGGGGCGCTTAAAAAAGGTATTAAAAAAGTATTAAAAAGGTATTATGCCCCGGGCGCGAGTTGTCCTCGCTACGCCACTGATATTACGCACATTACGTCCTACACTTAATGCTCTCTGCCCCTCCAATAACACCCACCTCAGAGCCCCTTCCTAATGTTCCCCCACCCTAATGACACTCAATCAGGGGCCCTTCTCTAATGACACTCGTGCTAGTTTCCCCACCCTAATGACACTCACTCTTGGGGTCCCCTCCCTAATGACACTCGCCCTAGTTCCCTCTTCCCTAATGACACTCACCACAAGGCCCCCTCCCTAATAAAGCTCGCCCTAGTTCCCCCTCCCTAATGACACTCACCCCAGGGGCCCCCTCCCTAATCACACTCGCCCTAGTTCCCGCGTACTGCTAAGGCTGTCTCTTGTGCTCTGGTAAAAATATTTATTTCTGTTTGTGGATATTGATTAGCCGACCTGGCCTCTACGACACCCAGTCAAAAAAAAGTAAAAACACTCATCTTGGGGCCCCCTCTGCTTGTAGGACACCCTGAAAAAGAGTCCGGGTGGTGTGCCTGCCCTTGTGTTTAACGAAATAATTTTTTTTTTACCCAGTCCCATTACTTTTAAAGCGTCTGTGAACCATCGACTAAGTTGTACGAAGGACGCCACGCGAAAAGAACATAACACCTTAAGGGTATATCTCCCCCCCCCCACCCCTGTTGACTAATCGTGGTATTAGGGCCGCGGTTCTCAACCGTAGAACGCATACCCCAAGGGGTACGGAAAAGAGAGTGCCCAAGTATCGCCTTAGAAAACTAAGCACGTTCCGATATAAAAAAAAAATAATTGCATGTGTCCGGGAACTTACTTGTGAGTGGTACCCGCGGACATTACTTTTACACATTTTGACGTATAGTCGCGAAAAAAGTCTGGGAACCGCTATAATATGATAGTTTTAAACGATATATATGGCTATTACTAGTGGGTGTGGCGTTTACTTTGTACGTGAAATCTTTGATAAAAGTTTAGTATTTTCTTTGTTTTTTGTTTTTTTTTGAAAAAAAAAATGGCAAGAAAAAAAAAACACGAATAAATCTCTTTGTAACGAAGATAATTAAAATTCGTTTTAAAATTTAAATTGAATGCGTCTTACTTTCTACCTTCACACAGTCATGACTTTGGCTTTGAGTTCTGATTTTTTTTTTCTTGACAAATCTGTTTTTGAACAATTTAACTTGCATTTGTTTGAAATAATTGTTTGTTTTTTTTTAATTTGACGTAGAAACATAGTTATTGAGTCTGCACTGATATAAAATATTATTTCTTTGTCTGGAAAAAAAAATGAAGGTAAATGTCTGATTTGTGCTGCCAACATATTAAGAAGACAGTGGTCATTCATACATTTTTCTGAAGCGTATGGATCACCCAACCCCCCACCCCCAATAAATGATATTTATATCATCCTCATATCTCACTAACTCTCTTTGAAGCACAGGCTGAACACACATGTATTCATTTTGAATAGGCCCCCAAATGTACCTTTGACTGGTGCCAGTGGCGTAGTGCGGGTGGGTAAGGAAGGCATCATGCCCCGGGCGCTACTCACAAAGTGGAGCCAAATGATATATTTTACATATAATATATTATATGGTTTTCGAATGGGGGGGGGCGCTAAAAAGGTATTGTGCCCCGGACGTGAGTTAAGCTCGCTAAGCCACTGACTGGGGCCCCCAAATGAATTTTTGCCTGTGGCCCCCAAATCTGTCTTTGCCTAGGGGCAACAAAAATTTAATAAAAATTGGCGTCTTGTGGGGCCTATTCGGAAACTGGGGCCTCCATAAATCCGCCTTTGACTACATTGAACTGGTCTGAACCTTGGACGCCACTAGTGTTATTGTTTTGGACAATATGTTATTGGTCACTCTGTGTGATATGCGAGACATTAATATTGGCAACAGCAATAGCAACTCGTATCATGAAGCAGATCTCGAGAGAACTAACTATAGCTAGAAAATGTCTGCTCAAGTGTCCACTCTTTGTGGAACTATGTCAGGCCGTGTGCATGAAAAGGGACATCACTTATGTTTTTTTTATTGTAGGATTTTTGTATTGTGTTCATAGATTTGTCTTCCTTGATCTAGTCGTTATTAGCATAACAAGATCAACAAAAAACCATGTCAAAAATAGTTTCACCCACATTTGAACTTTTAATATTCTTAACTAAAATTCATGATAAATTATGCTAAATGTAATACCTCAATTTTATGTTCGTAACTAAATCGTATGTTAAATTGTTAAGATTTTTTTTTGTTTTGTTTCAGGGTTTCACAAAAATTTATCAACAGTTTTTCCCGTTTGGTGACCCCAGCAAGTTTGCTAATTTTGTTTTTAACGTATTTGATGAAAATAAGGTGAGTATAGAAACAATATAAGAGTTGACATATCCAAGATAGATTAACTTGTAATGTTTCTCCATTAGATTTTTTTTTATTATTTTAGTTTAATAGGCCTACGTACGGTATTTATCAAAGCTCGACTTCCTGTAACAATTGTTTTAAAAAATGCACTGAACAATTAGGGGCTGTCCATTATTTATGTCAACAAGTTTTTGGCGATTTTTACCTCCCCCCCTCCCCCTAGTCAACAACCTGTCAAACTTCCAGAGACCCCCCCTATAAAATTACGTCAACATTTGATTACCCCCCCCCCCCAAAAAAAAAGGTGGCTTCCAAAGTGTATATGTGGCAAAATTAGTAGTAGGTACTTTGATAAAAAATTCAAAATTGTTTTATCAAAATATGTTATATGCTAAATAATTACCTAATATCACGCTAGTTATAACATTTTAGCAGAAAAATATTGTAAGTGTATTAATAATAAAAAAAAAATTAAAAATACATGTTAAATATTTTGTTTTTCCATTTAAAGTAGGTACTTTGATAAAAAATTCAAAATTGTTTTATCAAAATAAAACTAGTATAGATGAATAGATCTTGCAGAGAACATTCCAAAAACACCTCATTTGTGATTATATCTTAATTATAAGCGAAGTTATGATTTTTTAGTGATTTTTTTTTTTACTATAGGCTATATAAGAAAACAAGTGACCAAATTTTTCAAAATGTAACTTAAAAACTGCATATCTTGAGAGTCTTTAAAGACAGAAGGTTCAAATTTTCACCACCTATTTGTGATTATGTGTAGATGATAATTCGTGTGATATATATTTATTTAATTTTTATGTTGATTAATAAGAATTAGAATTACGATCAAAAATAAGTATTGTTGCAAGTATTTTGTCAGTTTATATGTGTTTATATCATCGCCTATTTAAAACATAAATGTGACTTTAAAAAAAATGGCTAAAAGGTCACCTTAAATCATATTTTTTATTGGATTTGAATTGAAACATCAAGATAATAAAGTAAAAATTGTGGATTGTGTTTCAATTGTATTGATTTAATAAGATTGGAAAAGACTTTAAATAGCAAGCTGACATTACTCTTTAAAATAGTGTAATGTTTACTTCCGGTAAAGGCCGTGTTTCTAAAAATAGACCGAAAAATACAGCAGCATGCTAACTTTAAAGTAAAATATCTTTTTTCTGAGACAGGATTTTGCAAAAACGAAACACATTTTTAGATAGTGTAAAGGTCAAAGCATATGAATGTATTAGATTTGTTCTTCTAAATTGAGCTTTGGATACCGAAAAAAAAATAAAACCTAGTTCGTCTTTATATAATCTCTGTTAAGAAACATGGCTGACACATGGTCACTTAGAATTAAAATATCTTTCTTCTGAGAGGAGATATCTTAAAGAATGTGCACATTTTTAGAAACTAGAAAAGACGAAGAATATGAATATATTAGTTTTGCTCCGATAAAATAAATATTTCAAACATAATTAATTTATAAACTTACCTGTTGTTACCGAGTAGAAAAATCGAACTTAAATAATGCAGATTTTGAAATAACATTAATTTTCATAAAGGTCTAACTTTTCATGATTTAAATTAATTATTGACACATTTATTGGGGATAAGCAACAGACACAATCTAGATCGCGATATTGCACTCACTTTCGGCCGCTTAAATCACGGTCACAATTTTTGAGGTTATTTCCGGCAATCGCAAAACATATCGGAAATGGGTTTATCAAAGTACCTATTAGTAGGAATATAGTTAGTTTAATTAAAAAACTGAATGTTAAGTGAGTGTGTAACATAGGACTACAAACGCTGCTTAATTTTTCTTTATTAAGTAATTAAATTAATTAAAAAAAAAGTAACATTGTTGACGTCAACTTTTCTTGACCCTCCCTTGTCAACAATTGTCAAACATTTTCTGACCCCCCCCTCCCCCCTATTTTGTTGACGTAATTAATGGACAGCCCCTTATCATGTATAATTTATATACATTGTTTTATTTTATTACCGAATGTTTTTTTTTTATATTCCTTAGCATGAATTGTATGTAAACATTCTATTTCAGGATGGCTTCATTTCTTTTAGTGAATTTTTACAAGCTCTCTCTGTGACATCAAGAGGAACAGTGGAGGAGAAATTAAAATGTATGTAGTATATGGGTATAGTGTGGTATAGTATGTTATGTTGTGAGATATAACGAGTTATAGTAATTTTTTTTATTATTTATTTTTATTTATAATAAAAAAAATGAGTTATAGTATGGCACCATATAGGGACGGATGGCCGGGTGGTTTAGATACTCGACTGTCGACCTGAGAGTCCTGGGTTCGATCCTCGGTGAGGCCCATGGATTTTTTCCAGGTGAAATTCAGTACAAAGTCATCCCACAAGTCCATCCAGCTTTAAATGGGTACCTTACTTAAGTTGGGGAAGTAAAGGCGGCTGGGCGTTGTGCTAACCACACAATCCCTTCATATGCTGAGATTATAGAAACAGATGAATTCTACACTTTATCTGCCCCAATGGCCCGTTAGGGCTAAGGGAGCTTTACTATGGCACCATATAGCATGGGATGCTGTGGTACAATGTATTGTTTAAATACAGTGTTTTATAAGTTGTTTTTTTTTTTTAATTAGTCTGATGTTCAATTAGGCGAGTTAATATTATGTAATCCTTATTATTCTATGTGCTGTGCCATTGTAATAAATGAACATCACTGCATTCATGTTAATCACAAAGTTGCCTCTTACAGGGGCGTTCCGGCTGTATGACTTGGACAATGATGGCTATATAACTAGGGAGGAGCTTCTAGACATTGTGGATGCTATTTATAGAATGGTGGTATGCGCCTATAATAATAAGCAGTATAATTATGGTTGATTACCCAAGGTGATTTATTTATTATGAGCTGTTGAAATTTGAAAATATTTCCATATAAATCTATTACAGGGAGAATCTGTCACATTACCAGAAGAAGAGAACACACCAGAGAAACGTGTGAATAGAATATTTCAAGTCATGGACAAGGTATACTTTGACAACGATTTCTTTTTTTAACACAAAATGTACCAACAGGATGTGATAGAAGTCTGACAGAGATATTAATAGCTGTATAAATCAATAAATATATACAATCATAGCCATTCTCATGTTTGACTGAGATATTAATAGCTGTAAGAATCAATAGATATATACAATCATAGCCATTCTCATGTTTGACTGAGATATTAATAGCTATATAAATCAATAGATATATACAATCATAGCCATTCTCATGTTTGACTGAGATATTAATAGCTATATAAATCAATAGATATATACAATCATAGCCATTCTCATGTTTGACTGAGATATTAATAGCTGTATAAATCAATAGATATATACAATCATAGCCATTCTCATGTTTGACTGAGATATTAATAGCTATATAAATCAATAGATATATACAATCATAGCCATTCTCATGTTTGACTGAGATATTAATAGCTGTATAAATCAATAG
Organism: Bulinus truncatus; assembly: GCA_021962125.1. Lineage (NCBI taxonomy): Eukaryota > Metazoa > Mollusca > Gastropoda > Planorbidae > Bulinus > Bulinus truncatus. Next base: position 326,966 of record JAGDYQ010000373.1, read on the forward strand.
ATATATACAATCATAGCCATTCTCATGTTTGACTGAGATATTAATAGCTGTATAAATCAATAGATATATACAATCATAGCCATTCTCATGTTTGACTGAGATATTAATAGCTATATAAATCAAAAGATATGTTGCTACAATGTTTTGGCAAATGGGTGATACTTAATTACCCTTTGTAGAATGGGGCTATGTCAAAAGATGGCAATTACCTGGCACACATGCCAAAAACAAAAATTAAAATATAAATACTTCCTAAATAACCCAAAGGAAATGGCAATGTTACAACAAATGTAGGTGGTGCCCTGGTGGCACCCCATTCTCATGCCAGAAAATACATAAGTGTTAAAAATGACATCCCTTGCTTGAGACAAACCAGGTGCCACCTGGTGCAGACCCCCCCCCCCACACCCACCCTTTCCTTACTCTCCACACACTAGTGACAAAGATTCATCTTAATTTACATTCATTTTGACACTTTGATCAAATTCTATTTGCCATACCTGATGTAGTCTACTTCTGCTTTAAAAAATAAACTGCAATGGCCGTACCTGGTATTTTTTTTTTTTTTGAATATAGTAATCACATTTAAAATAATCTCAGTGAAAACATTTTGCATGTCGAATTTTCTTTATAATTTATATATTATAATTCTTTCATAAATGATTTGTAGCATACGGAACTATTAACAAAAAAAAACAACTGAAAATGCTCTTTGTCTCCTTAGAATAAAGATGATCAGTTGACATTCGAAGAATTTTTAGAAGGTTCAAAAGAAGATCCAACAATAATTCAAGCCTTGACATTGTGTGACTCAGGACAAGCATAATTCACCTTTTGACTTTGGTTTGGCCTTAAATCCATGAATTTCAACATTCATTTTTTTTTTTTGCACTGCCCTTCATTTTTATCCTTTTTTTTCCCCCCACAGTCCTCATTTGATTGGTTAATCTGAAACTAACTGTGTGATGATTGGTTAATACTCTCCATAATATGTTCAATATTATATATATCATTATATAATTTGTACACTTGCCAAAAATGTTTTATGTTCATGTCATTTATTTTTTTTCATATTCGGCTCAAATGTTGCTTATGATGTGTGAACTTTTATTTATATACATTGTTTTATTTTATTACCGAATGTTTTTTTTATATTCCTTAGCATGAATTATTTTCTCTTCAAATTTCGCTTGATCTGTTTAATTAAGATAAATAACAAATACATTCTTGTTACATCTAAAAATCTGTGCTTTTTTAAATTTTAATTAAAAAATAATTTCTTTCAAAATATTTATGTACTGTAAGAAATGAAAACGACAACAATAGTGTAGATTTTTCAGTGCCATTATATGAACATTTTTTAAAAATTTAATTAAAAAAAATTAAAAACTCAACTTTAGGTTGAATGAGAATTTAGTGTTGAGGCTTTTTGAAACTCTGGGTTATTTTCTGTGTGCATTAAGGCACAATGCATTTCAGTCATTTATTTTCTGAACCGAAGCTTACAATGTCAAGTAAAAACTGATGTATTTCTATTGTGTTCACTTTCTGATGAAATGAATTATTAAATACAAACAAAAATTGAGTGGTTGTTTATTTTTTATGATATTAATATTCTTTGCCCAATGGTCAAGTGATGGTGTCTCAAAAAAACTTTACTTTGAATAAAGGTATCACACTTAATGTTCTGTCTTTAAACTAAAATAAAAATATGAACTACAGCATTAGGTTTTGTGACTTAATTTACAATTTGAAAAAAATATTAGGCCCTATATTAAATGTGCATAAGACATAATGCAAATCATGAACTATTGTTCAACTATTGTATATGTTACATTCAATTTAATAGTGCACATTTAAACAACATAACTTTGTCTCTAAGTTTTTAGAGATCTCCCCCCCCCTCCACATACCATGGGTACTTGAAATAATTTATTTTTTGTCTATTGCTTATTTAATGTATTTGCATGGTCCTTTTTTTTTTTAATTCAATAGTATTGAAAGTAAAGCTGATTTTATAAATCATCACTACTGTACAAGAGATAAAAAAAAATGTAATCAAAGCAGGCCCGTAGCGTGCGAGGGGGCTGGGGCCCCCTGCATTTTGTCTGGCCCCCCTGCTTATTTGTTCTACTTAGTAAAATATATTACCTGGCCCCCCCCTGCTGTAGAATGCCTGGCCCCTCCAGTAGAATTTTCACGCTACGGGGCTGAATCAAAGCCATTTCACCAAGCTCAAAAGTAAAGAATAAAAGGGTGATCCGTTAACATTTAATTTACATTTGTTTCTTTGTTTAGAAAAGTACTACATCAAAGCAATGGAGTTGAATTTAGAAAATATCTTTTAAGTGGAGTAAATTTTTTAAATGGTTTGTATACAGCAAAGCATAATAATACAACTAAGTGATATAAAAAAACACACAGTTTATGTTTCTATTAATACAATGTTATTTCACAAGCACATAGAAGAAATTTTAGAGTGTCACTTCTAGACAGTTGTATCCATTATGCATTGAAGTGGTAGAATGTGCACATTATTAAGTAATAAATCTCATCATTTATGTTACACTAATTACACACACACAAAACAACAAATGTGACAATAGAATTTATTAAACAGTTTAACATTACTACTGCTACAAAAAAAAAACACATTTACAGCAATATTGAAAATATAATAATCAAGTAAAAACTAAATACCTAAAATGCTAATAAATGTACTTACAATTTGTTTGCAAGTATTCTTTCTCTAGATCTAATAGGGAAGTATCCTACATGTTTTATTAGCATTTGGTCAGGTAAACAACCAGATGGTTAATAATAATAATAATAAAAAAAATGATTCTTTCAGCTTGAAACGGATTGCTTTCTTTTCACAATTTTTTTTGCAATGATTTGGTTTATGATAGTCTCAGGCTACAAACATATTTCTGGAACAAATGAAGTTACTAGTCTGATGTACCACTATATACTTTTTACCAGAGTGGTGGGATGGAGGTTTGAATTTATACAAAAGTTGTGAGGCATAACACAACATAGATTAGAGACACTGATTTACATAAATTAACTCCCCCTGTGTCCTAAGCAATGTGTTTTCAAACTTTAAAATTGGCAAAAAAAAAGTATATTACTTAGGCAATGGTAAAAAAAAAATTACTTCCTAACATGTACTAAGAAGTGTTTTTTCAAACCATCAAAATTTCTCAGTATTTGGTTACACTGGCAACACTGAAATATCTTACATCCTATGTGAGATAATAAGTGTTTTCTTAGGTCAGATACAGGGATATCATTTTTATTACACAAAGTACAGTGAACTATTTTTACACCAAAATAAATACAGAGATGATTTCTTAAACTATCCCTGTAAGTGAAGTGCCTATGACATACTGGACATTTAACTGGCTTTTCTGCTGAATGAATGACCAGGTGTCTTTGCAAGGTCCCTTTATGAGTATAGCTTTTAGGACACATGGAACATTTAAAAAGATTTTCACCAGTATGTAGAGAAAGATGTCCAATCAGATTTCTTTTTGAAAAATATCCTTTTTGACATACTGAGCAACTAAAAATTTGTTTTTTTTTAGGTTTTTTTTCTTTAGCACCAGCATTAGAAAGCTTTTCACCTGTATGTATAGACTGGTGATTCGTCAACAGGTATTTACGAGTAAATCCTTTGCGGCATACTGAACATTTAAATGGTTTTTCTTCAGCGTGGATAAACTGGTGACAAGTCAATTGATGCTTAAGAGCAAAGCCTTTGTGACATACAGAACATTTAAAACGTCTTTCTCCAGTATGAATTACCTGGTGTTTGGTCAAGTGTCCACTCCAAGAAAAGCTCTTATCACATAATGAGCATTTAAATGGATTTAGTCCAATATGCTTTAACAAGTGTCTAGATAACTGTCCTCTCTGAAAAAAGGTTTTTTGACACAGTGAACATTTAAACGGTTTTGCTGCAGAATGGATTGATTGGTGTTTGAACAGAAAATCTCTATGAGTAAATCTTTTGTGGCATACTGAACATTCAAAGAGCTTTTCTTCAGAATGTAGTGATTGGTGCCTGGCCAAATCTCCTCTTGCAGTGAATCCTTTGTGACATACTGAACATTTAAATGGTTATTCTCCAGTATGAATTAACATGTGCCTGTTTAAGTGTCCAGTGGATACAAATCCTTTCTGACATAATGAGCATTTAAAAAATGATTTCTCTTTATGAATCAACTGGTGATAGATAAGGTCACTTCTATGAGAGAAGCTTTCCCCGCATACTGAGCATTGAAAAGGTTTTCCAAAAGGTGTTGGAGAAATATGAGTATTTAGGTGTTTTTTCAAGTTTCCTTTATGACCAAATGTTTTATGACATACCAAGCATTTAAGTGTTTTTTTTTTAGAATCAACTATCTGATGCATGGTAAGGACTTCTCTTAGAAAATTGTTTAAATAAGGCCAAAACATTAAAACATTTCTTCAAAATGATGTGAAGTGTGCCTTTAATCACGTAAGAAATAGTTATGATATGAATGAGATATCTGCTGAAATTAATTACCATAATAATTCCAGTTTCTTTTCTGAGCAGCATGTAATCCAAGACACGTTCTAACCTTCAGTGACTGTCACTAAAATTTATCAGGGTAATTAGGGATGGTAATGAATCGTGATAGAGCACTTTACCAAAAGCCTGAATGACCTGGGTTCAAGCCCTGGTAAATGATAGGACTTTTCTCAGGTCGATGTTCTTAAATCCTTCCAGCTTTAAAATGGATAGCAGACATTTGTTGGTAAATGTAAAGGCAACTACAAAAACTGATGAATATTTCAGTTGACCCAAATAGTCTGTGTAGGCACCATATTTTGAATAACTGAATATAGATAACTGTATGAAACATTGAATATGTAGACTATTATAAGTTCCTTGGATGACTTGTTTTTTCTTTTAGAAATTGGCAGAGTGTCTTAACCTTAATGATATTTGTACCTCTCTTTTAGCTGGTCATGTCTTAAACCTCTTTATTTCATTTTAATTCAAACTGTGAAACAACACAATACATCTTTCTGTTCTTATGGGAAACACACATTTTCATAACATCTTCATCTGTTGTGAAATTCTGTAAGGAAAAAAATTGATGTCACTGTAATACTAAATGAAATAAAATGAGTAACATACCAAATATCAGTATGGTTAAAAAATAAATCAAACAAATATTTTTAAACATAGGCTTCTGTTACGGTAGATTTTATAGAGACTAAATATGTTATGTTTACTTTTCTGACTAATATATAAAAGAGAACTCAGTGCAGTACACAATACGACAAATACTTTAATACACTATAATACAACTTTGCTCATATAAAGGGGGTGATCAAGTTCTCAATGCATGTGTCATTACAAAGTAAGTTGGGAGCTTGGCTTGACCATGACTTTGGGTTACATAACATGGTCAACTTGGACAAGTCACTCTGTTAGGGAGGGGAAAGTTTCACCCGTCTAAAATACAATTTAAAAATTTCACTCCAATAGGAACATAAGTAAAAACCAAGATTCCAACAAATCAAAATGTCTAAATTGTTCCGAAAGGCAGGGATGAGGCGGTCATAGTCATATTTAAATTTTTTATAGAAAAAGCTATTTTATGGTAATAATAAAATGACTTCAAGTTTAAATATATATATATATATATACATATATATATATATAACATTCCTTTTTATATAATCGTTTATGTTTAAGTCTAATAATTTTGTTTGTGCTTTGCATATAGCATAAACACATCAATCAATTTTTCTTTAAGAGTTATGATTAGCAAAACTCACACCTCGTCTCTGCCCAAATGGTATATTTTTGCAATGTTTATTTTTCTAAAATGTTTTTCATATACAATAGTTGTTTTATGTTGGCTAATTTAAAAAATTCACGTCATATAAAGGACTCACCCAAACACAAGTGTATTTTTTTAAACATCTAATTTCTTATTTTTGTTATTAATTTTTTAAAAAAGTGAATAATCTATTTTTATGAAAAGCAGGGGTCATTGCCGGCAAGTCAAACTGGAGGAAATCGGGTTAAATCCAACCCTTTGTTTTCACAGGTGGAGCCCAAACAAATGTTGAAATGACAAAATTTGGGTTTAACTTACGTTAATAATTATCCTTTCATGCACTTGTCTTATTATCATTATGCGTTATGGGCCTACTCTCAATGTGATATTGAAAAACCTAATTAGACTATCTGGCCTAATACTAGTATTACTCACGTACTGGAACTTAGCATTTCTAGTTCAACAGTTGTCATTAAATTTTTTGGCTGTGGACAATGTCCATCTCTTTATTCTTATATGCACACATGTATTAGGCTGTCGCTTATTTTTTATTGATATGAAATTGATTGAATTAGTTAATTCAATATTGTATGTTTTGAATGTGGAACTTACTCCGAAAAACGTTTTATTTTAATGAAAATAATGCCCCGTTTTCTTTGTAAAGGCATCATCGCCCTTTATTATTTATTTTTAAAAGCTACTAATATGAGTATGATCACAAGATGAAGATGATATAAAAAAAAAATCAAGACTACTACTACTAGTAGTACTAGTAATTACACAAAAATATTAATAAAATTATATTGATAATAACAAAAATGCCGGAATATTCTATTTCAAGATTGTATTGATAATTATTAATTATTACTATATATTACATAGAATTATTACATAAGTATATTACATAGACAGATGTACTAAATAATTAGTATGTCTATGGTTAGCGCGGCTTACGGTGTATGGTAAAGCAGCTTACAAAAAATCAGTACTGGACACAACCACCACAATTAATTAAACTGACGGTAATTTCGTTAGATAAAAAATTGATGATAAAAATAACATTTCCAAATCATAGTATTGATGTTAATAAACCATATAATTAAAAAAATAAAGTGTTTGAATGCATTTTTTTCTCAGAAAATAGATACCGTATTATACTATATACGTCTTAACTCCTAAGTCTACTCTTTAATTTTTAAAGTTTAATCTAAGAAAATACCCAATTATTTTTCGTATTTAATGAGTACAAAAAAAAACAATAACAAGAAGAAAAATGAAAAAAAAGAGCATTTCCGCATGAAGATCAAATACCAACCTCCACAGAATTAAAACTGATTTAATTTATTCTAATTAAAACAATCGCCGATGCCTGCTTACACTGGGCTGTAGACACCGGCGGCGGAATGAAATATTTTAAAGGGGGGGGGGGGGCAAGCCAAAATTCAAGGGGGGGGGGCGCCGCCCCCCCCCCCTTGAAAATTTAAGGAGGGGCAAGACAAAATATGACCGAAAGACAAATTTTACCCCCTTAATTCTATAATAGAATATAGTAATTCTGTAGCAAGTATTTAATCGATATTATTTAAAAATAATATATTAAAAAAAAATAAAAATAAACATTGAACACTTCTGTCGTCAACTGATTCGTAATGTCAGTTTGTTTACAAATTTAATAGTGAAATTAGATCAGAAAATTACCGATAATTATCATGAATGATGATGAATATGAAACCGAAAACGGGAAACTTAATGATCAAAAAGTAATTTATGAAAAGATAATAAATAATTGTATTTTCTTTAAAAATTACATATGCCGTCATTCGGTAGATGGCAATACTTCTCTATACTTATAAGACGCATTTGCTATCTGTCTGTCTGTTCCCTTAAAACTCAAGATCCAGACAACAAAATAACGTGAAATTTGGTACACGCAGTGGCGCAACCAGGGGGGGGGGGGGGGGCTTGAGCCACCCCCCCAGGCCAAATAACCAATACATAATTTACGTTATAAAGTTACAAAAAAGACTGTCAAACTTCAGTCAAACTGTCTTTTTTCAATATGTGAGCCCCCCCCCCCAGCATTTTTTGATGGTTGCGCCACTGGGTACACGTACACAAAATTACATGGGGAATGTTCTTAAACAGGTTTCGTTCCATCTCAATGGGTACTTTAATTGTAATTAATTATTTTGGATATCAAAGACATGAAAATTGGCAAACTTTTACCCCGATTTCTGGTTTTACGAGCTTTTCTCCTACATAGCTTACTTACTATAAATATGATCTGTACGGGGAACAAAATATCACATTACTTACTATATTATTACATTCTATTCCTTCATCCATAGGAATTGTCATCTTTTGATACAGTCATGCCTAAGAGAGAGAGAGAGGGGGGGGAGGGGGAGGGAGAGGAACTGCCAAAATGTTGTGTATCACATTGCTTTAAGATAAATGTACCCTTTTATTGCATGCAAATAAACCCTTTTTTACGCGTCTTATTTTAAATCTTAATTAAACGTCAAATTACCCTTCTTAAATAAACAGAAAACATTATTTTAAACCCAGGCAAAGCCGGGTACTTGCAACTAGTTTTAAAATATGCCACAATAACTCTCAATAATGTGATTACTGTAAAATGTCAATTAATTATAATTTCTTTCAAATATTAAATTTAAGAAATAAATCAAATGAATTATGAAAATGATACATATAAACTAAAATGAATTACAAAGTTTAAAAAGTTAAAAATTTAGGGGGGGGGGGCAGACTGGAAATTCAAGGGGGGGGGGCGCCGCCACCCCTTAAAAGTTTTAGGGGGGGCCGCTGTCAAGGTCCCCTTGCGGGGTCCCTGCGGTCGTTGTCTATTGGTATGATCACCTACTGAGTTCTGGCCAGCATTTATATTTGTCCCAGCCACGTGGTTATACAGGACGCACAACACAACGATAAATTGAGTAAAGAAACTCAAGTATAAATGACATTACGACATCTATTTATTCACATCAAAAGAATATGCACATCAGCGTGTCCTAAAAAGGACAGTAGCGTTACCAGCTACTACAAACAATATTATAATCAAGTATAATATACATCAAAAATAGAATAGTTACCTGGGGTGGGTAGTTCTCATAAGAACTCAGATCTGTGGTGGTCGAACGTCTAGGTTCTGCCACACTAACAGCCTGGTTTCCCACCCCAGCTGGGGTCTGAGTTCTCTCTATTCGATTGCTCAACGCTCACTCCTCAATCCTAACTAAAAAGTCCTACGACGCACATCGGATCTCCCGGCATGCGTGCCGAGACTTCCGCTTCACTGACCAATCGCAGTGACCGTGTACGTCACAACCTATCACTCGTGCCTACACGAGTGATCAATAAAGGGACACTCCTCTCTCGCCCCTTTCCGCTTGACTACACCAAGGGCATAGATTATCTTCCCTATAGACTTTACCCAGGTGGTGTCAGAATTAAAGGGGATTAATCTAGTGCCAGACGCACTGACCACCTGGAATACAAAAGCCTTTGGCTATCCTATGTATTATCTCCCCCCCTCGAGTGATAAAATAGGAGAATGTTCTGGATTTCATTAAACTTAAGACACAGAATGTGACAGCCGCTGCCCCCCCTGCCCTCCCTGCTCCGCCGCCAGTGGCTGTAGATATGCAGAACCATGTTAGGAATCAGCACACTCACCCCGCCGCTCTGTAGGGACGGCAGACATGCATCAGCGCCGCCAAAAGTGCTGGTGTGGTAGGCTGGGAAAGTTGACGATAACTGTCTATCTAAAACTTTGAGTCGAAAAAATGTCAATCAGATAATAATAAAACTAACATACGCTATATTAATATCTAAGGATTTTATTTTTACAAGAAAAAAGATAAAATACGTTTCACTTATGTACAATGTAAGCAACAGTAAAGATAACAATATATTTGTCACTAAAAAGCAATTACAAATAGCTAGTGTCGTAATGGTGAGAAGGCGGAATTAATAAACGGCGGGTGCTACGGGTGGCACCCAAGGTCTTGACTTGTGAGACAGCATCACCTTTAAGACAGCCCAAATTTATACAAAATTTATAACAAAAAAAATATCTGTTGACATTAAAGGGCCCCAAAATCTTACACTGTACCCTGTACCAACTTTATTCCGCCTCTGTTATTGTCTTAATCATATACTATGCTTTTTTGTGCCTGTACGCACCGGCACGGCGTACCGGCACCTTTTTCAATGTAGGGAAAAAATTATTATTTTTGTATTGTTATTATTGTATTGTAACGTTTATTATTAATTTATTATATTATTAATTTGTTAAAATTGAATTATTTTAAAATATTGTACACAATAAGAACTAAACTAGACGCTGGGTTTTAGCTAAAATTTAGGCAATCCATCACTGAGTACCGGCACCTATTTTTTTACACAAAAAAAAAAAGAAAAAAAATGATCATATACATGTTAAATTATTTCACATATTAATAATACACAATGAACAACAGTCAAGTACATGTGTGCGAATAAAAATAAATGGACATTGTCTAAATAGCCACAGCCAAAAAATTAAATGGCAATAAAATCGAGGATACATGGTCCAGAAACATCTCAGTGAACTTCTCCAGCCCCGCTTTGATTAAGTTCAGCATTTAAACTCCCGCTATGGACCAGTTGATAGAACCACCATTCTGTATCGTGCCCGTACCCCATACAATACACCGTAGCCCCACTACTGCCCGGGCACGTGCACGTCGTGTAGGTAAACTTATGATTCCTTTCGCCCACCTTGTTCTTATCCACCCATTGGCCTATGCTGACCTGTTTAGAACACCCATGAGGATGCGACACTATAAAGTTAAACTTGTCCACGTCTCGATTACTGACGTACCGGGGCCGCACCCTCTCCCAAACATCTTCGAAACTTTTCCACAGCCGGCTCAGCCTATCCCCCAGATTTTTGTCACATGTCACGCAGTTCAGCAAACACCAGTCTCTCCCGTCTTCCACGTCATGGGCGCTGACCCCGTCTACACTGACCAATGGGCTTTTGTCTGTGTCGTAAAAAAATCTTATCGACGTGTGGTTGGCTTCAATTTCATCGAAAACCACATGTGTGGCCGTGTGTACAAAAAACTCCCACCACACGCGGCTTGGCGTTCCTGACTGCTGACATTTTTTGCACCAGCATGTTGTGTAACTTTCTTCGTGTTCATCGCCGTCGTCGTCAAAGCCATCTGTGTACTTGATCACTATGCCGCTCACCTTGCCTGTTCCACACCTTAAGTATTCTTCTCCTCTCTTGTCGTAAGCAGGGTATGGATCTTTAGTGTTCGGCCAAAACTCTGGTCTGTGTGGACTGGTCATTGTGACACCAATTCTAACCGTCAGGTCTGCTACAACTTTGATGAGTTCGTACAAATCGTTGTCACGATGACCTACGGGTAAATGATCCAAAGTAAATGCCTCAACAGGTATAAAATTGTTATGACCTGGGTTCTTCGTACAACTTTTTACATGTCTGTGTAGATCAGCTTCCCCACTTTCGGAAATCTGAGTTTCATCTTTAACTATGGATAGACAAGAATAAAAAGCAGAATAAACAAATGACTTGGCATCGCTCGCATTAACTTGTCACAAAATTTAATAAATAATAAGATAACGATTGATGAAGATAATTTAAATGTCTTTTCATGTGTTATTTAATAAAAATGTAAAAATAATGTCTAGCTTATATGGATATAAAAAAATTAACAGACAAAAGAGAAATGGATAAAGTAAATGTTATGTTAACTTCAAAATAAATTACCATAAATTTGACTTATTTCGACATCAGACATTTCTTTACAATATGTATTGGCTTCGCCTGGAAAACAAAAGTTTGCATAAACTATGAATTTAAAGTTCTGCCAATAAAATTATGCTTCATTCGTTAGCTAAGAAACCAGTCAGATTTAATTCACAAATGTATCAACGTGTGAATTAGGTTAATCAAAGGATACAAGTGAATAGAGAAAATTTGTTTTTTTTAAAGAGGTTATTTAAAATCAGTAAAGTTAGAGAGATATGTAAGGTGATATTATCTTTATACATGTATTAATAACAAAAGTTCTATTTAGTCAGTATTTGTAGTCAGTATTTGTAGTCAGTATTTGTAGTCAGTATTTGTAGTCAGTATTTGTAGTCAGTATTTGTAGTCAGTATTTGTAGTCAGTATTTGTAGTCAGTATTTGTAGTCAGTATTTAAAATTGTAGTCAGTATTTGTAGTCAGTATTTGTAGTCAGTATTTGTAGTCAGTATTTGTAGTCAGTATTTGTAGTCAGTATTTGTAGTCAGTATTTGTAGTCAATATTTGCTGTCAGTATTTGTAGTCAGTATTTGGGAGATATAGCAGGAGCTTTAATCATGGGCTGAGAGAATCCATTGGTCATCACCGGAGATCGAACAAGGTTCGACATTCGAGCGCTTTACCGCACTTTGAGAACCACTGGTCTTGTGAGAAATGGTCATGAAGGCAGAACAGCACACACACACACACAAAAACGCCTCTCTTATCAACGACCCCTTCATATTTCTTCATCCAAATAGATGCAAAATAAGAATGATTATTTTTTTTTGCAAGAGACGAAGCCACCAAGGCTCGAGCCCTTTGACAAGTCCTCTCATACCCACCCTCGTGGCGGCCATGTCAGAGGTACCATGGAAGGACATAGATAGGTGAAAAGCTAGACTATTATTAAAATTAACTTAGCTCTTAACATTTACATTCTTAGCCAATTATATTTCACTAGATCAAAGACCCGGTGCCCGAACCGGCGAGTGACTCCTTATGATTGAGTTGTATCCTTTGACCATCTTTACAACTTTACATAATTTGCGAACTACTTGGAATTCCCAAGACTATTTTTAGCCAAGCAAGAGCTCACTCCCCTTGAGTGAGACTATTTTTAGCCGCGGAAATGATACACACGTACGCCAGGCTAGCCAATTATGTATTAGATTCGAACCATTACATTCTATGGATTCTTCCCTACGCCCCGAGTGTTTTATTCTGAGTTTTTCTATTGGTTAGCTCTTTCCCTTTGTCTTTGTGCCATCTTTATTATATTTGTATCATTAAAAATTTAAAGTATCCGATGTCACTTTTTGAAACTTATCCTTACAATCAGTTTTCAATTAAATTCATGGTCTCCTTTGGTCTGTAGCATGTACCATGTTGATGTGCTTAACAATAAAGAAATAATGGACTTTAACATAACAACTATAATAGTATTTCAGCAAAATGACATTTAACAGCTCCAATTAAAGTGGGGAAAATAAATCACTTTACGGAAAAAGCAGATGTTGACTAAAAAAAAACACTTAAAAGGACCGTAAGCCCCTGAAAATAAATCAGAAACGAAAGGTTTTTAAATTGGAGCATAAGATCGACGTTTTCCCACAAGATGGTACCAACATCACATGGTGAAAGGATGGTACTAACATCACATAGTGAAAGGTAAAACTAATCCGATGTGCAGATAATGTGGACAGATTAAGTAGACAATAGATCAACTGGTCTCTGGCTGTCCTAAAAGAATTACATTTATCCCCACAATAGAGCCACAGCATACTACCATCGGTAAATCTACAAGTATCACTAGGAAGTGATGTCACTGACATGAATGTGAGCCCCTATAACAGTAGTCAAATGTAAAAACATGGCGATCTATACTGATGTGAGAGTCAGTGAATCATGGCGATCTGTACTGGAATGAGAGTCTATGAAACATGGAGCTAAATACTGATGACAGAATCAATTCTCACTAATGAGATATTATTAACCTGTCAGCCCATTGATATGGCTGTTTCTATGGATAGAAATAGGTTAAAAAAAACTGTCTTAGAGTAGAAATTGAAACCAAGTGAATGTGTGGAACGAGAGCCGCCATCTTGTCTGTTGACGGGGCGCTTTGGAATATAAATTTGTATAATCTCGATAGCAATCAGCATCATAGAAAATTTACCAAAATAATAAATAGCTCAAAGTAAAGTGAATTATGGAAGTGTGTATCATTATCATACGTTTTTATTTGTGGAAGACATGCACGAACAAGAAGAGCTCACATACAATAAATATTTAAAACAATTGTCGTTCGTTTTTACTTTCTGTTTTTATTTTTAACTCAAGCTAAAATATGGAATTATTTGACTTACAAATAAAGTTTCAGTTCACAAATACTTTTATGTTTTTATTCTTTTAGTATTTGACTTCACCCCTCGTATGACTTGGTAGGTGGTAGACTGGGAGAAAGGAATTATTACATGGTGGAAATTTCCGATTTCTAATCAGCAGTTATCGGAATTATGTTTTCCGATAAAATCCAGTTAAGTAGAAAGGAAGGTATTAATGAAAATCTTAGTGACAGTGAGGATTTAAAACAACAACAACAACAACTATATTAAGATTCATTACAGGTGACTAGAACTAGCCTATCATGTTTATGATAACATTACTAAAAGTCCAAACAAAAACAAACTTCTGGCGTTCTTTGGCTATTTCTTTCTTATGGGCAGTCACCTATTTTGGGACACACCATTGGTGTCTCAGCAAGTACCGTAATAAACTGGTATAGATTTTATTTTTGGTCGAAACGGAACAAGTTCTTAACATAGTAGCTGGGCTGAATTTTCTTCTCTCCTCCTTTGTCAATAATGTATATATTTTAAAATAAAATTTACCACTTTTTGTCCGGGAAAAATCAACAATTAAACTATATATATATATATATATATATATATATATATATATATATATATATATATATATATATATATATATACTTACCTTTTATATTATGACAATTAGCCTACATTGTAATCATAAATATCGGCACTCTATCCATCTGCTCTCTGTCCGGCCCGAAGCTTAAATTTACAAGCACAATGTGGCCCGCGACTCAAAAAGTTTTCCGACCCCTCATCTAGTTGCATCAGAAAATGTACCACGACGTCTCGGCCAAGCGTCATAAAAATAAAACCGGGTTCATATAGGCCCAGCCCCGTAGCCAAGGGGGCACTGTGGGGCCGTGCCCCCCCCCCCCCGCTTAAAAAAGAAGAAAAATAGGAAAAAAATAAAGAAAAAGTAAAGGTGCCCCCTTGCTGGGTATTGGTGCCTCCCTGCTTACTTTGACCTGGCTACGGGCCTGTATAGGCCTATGGTCGTGAAATATGTAACACTGAGTATACTAAAAGGCAACTACAGTTGTTCATTGAAGGTTATCACCTCGATACACATGTTGATGGGGGTTAAATAGTAAACGGTGATAAGAAAAATCTAAAAAAAATCTCCCACACTAGCTATAATTATATTAAATGAACAATAGGTAGATTTGACCAGGAAATGAGTACATGGAACAATGTAAAGAAAGTCTGCAGAAAAATAAATAATTGTACCATAAAAAACAAACCACACCTTCCGCGTTCAAAACCAGTTCAAGCATTCATGCAGCAACCGCGCATATATGAACCAGAAATAGAAATGCTTAGCGTGAGAGTAAATGACGACTGTTATGACCATAGATATAAAGAATGACCGTTACGGGTAAAAATAAATTGAAATGAAGCCTGTTTGTAACTTTTTTTGAGCATGTACAGATTTCAGCCTTCAATCTACGTACGGGGTGTATGAGAATTAGTCATTGGCCGATCCTGGGGGGGGGGGGGGCGACCCGGCCTCGCCCCCCCTATAATGGATCCGACCCCTCTAATGTCTAGACCCTTTTTCTCTGCTGCTGCTCGAAATATAACGTTTTTACAAAGTCACGCCCCCCCCCATTCCAATTTTCTGCATCCTCCCCTGTTAGTAATAAGTCAGTCAGTGCCTTTGCCTTTTATTAGTAGGTCTATATATTACTCGTTTCCAGAGATAGGAGGAGGACTGCGAAGTAATATGGTATACGGGGTGAAAAACATCAGTGCGGCAGTCTCTTAAAATTAGGGCAGAAAATTGTCCTTATTTTGAGTACATCATTTTGAGCTAATAATTAAAGAATAACTTTACAAGTTATTTCTAAATTCGTGTAATCCTTTTGGTTTTCTAAATAATACAGTAATCTAGATACAGTGACATTATCTTTCAATATTCAAAAACTCAGTTGTTCATCGAATAAAGTCTAAACTATAGGTTTTAAGAAGAAAAAAAATGTTAGAAATGATTTTTAGCGCATTCCCCCCATTTGAAAACCATATAATATTATATGTACAATTTACCATTTGGCGCCCCTTTGTGAGTAGCGCCCGAGGCGTGATGACCCCCCCTCGCCCCTCCCCCCTTACTACGCCACTGGTATGATGATTCTGTATTAAGCCCCCTTACCGTTTCGGTTTATGTCTTGACTTGACTTAATCCTCTGACTCCGCGTGGGAGCATAGGGCCTCAACAACGCTCTTCCAGCGAACTCTATTTTGGGCGTCTCTCTTCAGCTGAGCCCACGTCCATCCAGCTGCCTTCATCTCTCGCTCAGTGCAGCGTCTCCATGTCTCCTTTGGCCTGCCTGCTCTTCTCTTTCCCTGCGGGTTCCACTCTAGCGCCTGCCTTGTGACATTGTCTGGGCTCTTGCGCAGAGTGTGGCCTATCCAGCCCCATTTTCTCTTCCGGATCTCTTGGTCAATGGGGGTCTGCTTTGTTCTTTCCCACAGGGCGGCATTGGAGATTTTTTCTGGCCATCTGATACCTAAGATATTGCGGAGGCATCTGTTAATGAACACCTGCAGTTTTGTGGTGGTTGTCTTGGTCAGTCTCCAGGCTTCTGAACCATATAGTAGCACTGCTTTCACGTTGGTGTTGAAGATGCGGACTTTTGTCCGCCCAGAAAGTGCGGTAGAGTTCCAGATGGGACGCAAGGTATTAAAGGTGTGCCTCGCTTTGTTGATACGGCTTCTGATGTCGTCGTCTGCTCCTCCATCCTTGCTCACCGCACTGCCCAGGTAGACAAACTTGTCCACTTCACCGATGTTGGATCCTTGTAGTTGGATTGGATCTTGTTGCTTGTTGTTTATCCGTATGGTTTCTGTCTTTTTGGTGTTGATGTTGAGCCCAACTTTGTTTGCTTCGTCTGCGAGCCTATTCAGTTTCTGTTGTGCATCTTGTTGCCGGTGTGACAGTAGGCTGACGTCATCCGCGAAGTCGAGGTCTTCAAGCTGCTTGGTGAAGGTCCATCGAATTCCTGTGTTTGCATTCTCAGTGGACTTCTTCATGATCCAGTCTACTACCAGAAGGAAGATGGTCGGCGACAACAAGCAACCCTGCCTCACTCCGGTCCTGACCTCAAAAGGCTCCGTCAGCTTGCCTTTGTGGATAACCTGGCATGTGGAACTGGCGTACATTTGTTGGATGATGGCGATGAACTTGGGTGGGATCCCGTAGTGTGCCATGAGGTTCCAGACAACATTCCGGTCCACGCTGTCGAAGGCCTTCTCGAAGTCCACGAAGATTGAGTAGAGTGGAGACTGCCATTCAAGGGACTGCTCTATAATGATGCGCAGGGTGGCGATTTGGTCGGTGCATGACTTGTCCTGCCGAAAGCCTGCCTGTTCGTTTCTTAGTCTTTTGTCTAAAGCCTCCTTCAGTCTCTCTAGCATGATGCGCGTCAAGATCATGCTTGGAACAGACAGGAGCATGATGCCTCGCCAGTTGTTACAGCTGGATAAGTCACCTTTCTTCGGGAGCTTGACGAGGTGCCCTTGTCTCCATTCAGCAGGTACTTGTTCTTGCGTCCAGACTTTCTGGAGCAGAGGGAGAAGCATGTTTGTTGTTGTGGGGACATCGGCTTTCAGGGCTTCTGGTGGTATGCCGTCTGGACCTGCGGCTTTGCCTGATTTGATATTCTTCACCGCCTTAGTGATCTCCACTTTAGTGGGTGGGTTGGTGTTGACATCTAGAAGACTGTCTGCTGGTGGTATAGTAGGGGGTTGTTTTGGTGGGGGTCTGTTCAGAATTTCTGTGAAATGCTGGGCCCAACGTTCTCTCTCCTGACTTTCAGTTGTGATGGTTTTCCCGTCTTTGTCTTTCACAGAGCACATTTGCTGCGTGTTCTTGCCTGCCAGGGTCCTGGTAATTTCGCACAGCCTCTTCATATCTCTCTTGCCTGCTGCTGTTTCTGCCTCCTCCGTTAGGTCGTGGATGAATTTCCTCTTGTCTGCTCTGGCGCTATTCTTCACTTTCTTGTTTATTTCCGAGTACTTTGCCCGCAGGTCTCTTTTCTCCTGTTGGTCATGACTGTGGTTGATCCTCTCTTTCAATGTTTTCCTCTCCTCCACGAGGTCCCAGGTGCTTGCGGTCAGCCACTCCTTGCGCTTTTTTGTCTTCTTTCCCAGGACTTCTTTGCAGGTATCTGTCCAGCTCTTTTTAATCTCCAGCCAGTGTTCCTCTATTGTTTTCTCAGCCAAGTCAGCTAGTGCCTCAAAGCGGTTTTTCAAACTGCATTGGTACTCTGCGGTTTTTCTGGCATCTTTCAGGCTCTGGACGTTGTACTTGAAGGAGGGTCTCTGTGCTTTGTCCTTGTGGGCTCTCAGTTTCAGCTTCACGGTAGCCTGCACTAGGTGATGGTCCGATGCAGCGTCTGCTCCTCGTTTCACTCTCACATCCAGAAGGCTTCTCCTCCACTTGCGGCCGATGGAAATGTGGTCTATCTGGTTCTTAGTTTTTCCATCAGGGGATATCCAGGTCTTCTTGTGGATGTTTTTGTGAGGGAAGATGGTGCCTCCAATCACTAGGTCATTGAAAGCGCAGAAATCCGTGAACAGTTCTCCGTTGTTGTTCATATCTCCGATGCCATGTTTGCCCATGATGAGCTCTTTATTAGTGTTGTCGTTTCCTACTTTGGCGTTCAGGTCCCCCATCAGTATCTTCAGGTCTCTTCTGTGCACTTTGTCAATGGTATTTTGTAAGGCACTGTAGGAGTTGTTTTTCTCTTCTTCATCTGCCGTATTGGTAGGGGCGTAACACTGTATGATGGTGACGTTTCTTCCCTTTGACTTGAGTCGTGCTGTCAGTATCCTTGCAGAGACAGGCTCCCACTCTATCAGTGCCTTGGCTGCATCTGGTGTCATGAGCAGTCCAACTCCCTGTACATGTTCTTCTTCTGGCCCAGAGTAGATGAAAGTTTCTCCACTTGCCAGTTTGGTTTGTCCATTTCCATTCCATCTGGTTTCGCACAGTCCTAAAATTTGGAGCCCATATCGTTTAATCTCTTTTGTGACTTGTGCTGCTTTGCCACTTTCATAAAGGGTTCGGATGTTCCAGGTTCCGATCTTGGTTTTGGTCTTGGCTGTCAGAAGATAGGTCGGCGCACTGGCTTCCCGAAGGCTTTCACCAGCTCGCGTCATAAGCTCTACTGGAGAGATATCTTCATCCTCAGCTAAGTTGATTTCTAAGTTCGTTGTTTCGGTTTCTATAACAAGCTTGTTTTTTACGGGAGTGGGTTGTTAACCCCCAGCCCAACCCCCAACCTGGAGGACCAGTGGACTGCTCTGCGTCTGGCCTCTACCCGTCGACCTGTCTGGCATGGGAGGCCCTACCAGGAGCACGAGGCTCCAGCCAACTTAGCTCTCAGGGTAATCAAAGCACGCAAGCCCCCCCCCCCCCCACCGCGGCAAGGTGGCAGTCCTTGGGGAGGGGTTTATGTCTTACTTTACCAGAAATAAAATGATTTGATGGTAACCAGTTAGTCAAAGATTTTCTAGAACTCGCCAGGAAGGGGGAGGGGCTGTGGACGGGGGAGGGGGAAGGGGTTAGTATCTATGAATGGTCGATTTATCAATAATCTCTACTTATTTAGATCAGTGATGACAATGTCAACAATTTTCTACTACTTCCGGTTCTTTCGTTCTGATATTATTTTTTTAATGGCTGATTTTGATGATGTATGAAGTGTCGTAGCTATAATAATAACAGCCAGTTAATTTTGAACAATAAAATTGGTTTAAACGTACAATGCATTTATTTTGAAGTAATTTTCGAATGTATCCGTAAGGTAAATTTATTAGCAGCCTATTAAAATTCATTGCGATTAATAATTATGTTCACTAAAATCAGAATTCACAGTTAATCTTGATTTGCCGTATTTTTCATTTATTGACCTTAATTACCTTTATATGATATGATGGCTCAATTGCAGCAATAATTATTTCGCTGTTTTTTTGGTCACATATAAATCCGATAATAAGAAATTGTGGGTAAAACCTTGTGTGTAGTATTCAATAAATATTAATTTTAAGCAAATCTCGGCACTATGTCACATAGTATGTGAGAACTGTGTTACTGTTAGTGCAAAAATAAGTCTACTAAAGACTAACTAGATTATGAGAGAGGTTCCCAAAATTTAGGATTTTGAGCTGATCTAATGTGGGAGGGTCTTTGAGTCATAACTTATGTGGGAGAAGAGTGTGTGACAATGTCAATAAGATGCCTTAGCCGCCATAGGCTTAGGTTTAGCTACTAAATGGCCCTTGCCTTAAGCACCTTGGCAACTATTATTGTGGTGTTGTTTTCTTACAGCCAGGTGACAGAAAAAAATCTCCCAATTTCATTGTAAAGATCTTACTGTGAATAAAATGAAATGGATATTAAAATTACTCAATAATAATTCTAAGTTACCTTATGACATATTTTCTTAATCTATATTTCTTTGTATTCAAAAGTAAACACAGCCAATTTAATATGCCTGTGACGTCACATGTTAAAATGCAATGAAATATTGTGAAAGAAAATATTTTTTCTTAGCTATGTCGAATTATTGAGTAATTTTATTGTCCATTTAGTTTGATTCACATTAACTTGATTAAGACCTTTGCATTAGAATCTGAAAGAACCATTTATTTCGTGGGTGGACTGTGTTAACAATTACCATGTTTAGAGTGTGTATTATCAATTGTCTTAATTGCAAACACTACAATACTGCCTTCTTTCAAGCAGTATAATAAATTACTTTAAGCTTTTGTCTGTCCTTTTTTTTTCTTTCTTTGTAGATGGGTTATAATTATCAGTAGATCAGGAATTATTGTAAATGACTGGGAATCACTGGCCTATTCTGACATTACTATTCTTTTATATTTATCTTAAAGCATAACTTATCATAAATCATATGTGAATTATAATTAAATTTTTTTTTACAGAATAATGATCTTCCACGGCTGAATAATTTCTAAAAAAAAAAAAAAATGTTTGCCAAACTTAAGAAAAAGATTGAACATGAGGCAGGAGCAATAGTAAATGCTGATTCCCCAGGCAGAATAACACAAAGTCGTAGGGATTCTGGTATAGTTAATCTTTTGTTTAAGAATTATTTAAAAGGCATGTTTATAAGACAAAATGAACAAACAAGCCATTGTTTATGTATCTATTACACCTATACTTTATGTTTTTCTTTGTAACCTTAAATCTCACAGTTTCCAGTCTTCCAAGAGCAGGAAGTTTTCAGCATTTAGGCCCATCTCCACCTGGGAGTATCACTAGTGAAGATTTATCAGTAAGTTGTACACGGAAAATATCAGTTTCCTTTTACAAGAAGATTACTTGCCAGGCAACCACTGTGACATATATATAATACATTTTTAACATTTACATTATGACATGAAAATGTCTTTTTTGAATTTCTATATCATTTTTTTTTACAGTAAGAAAAGGTAATCTGAGTTACACATTTTTTATTTAAAAATTCTTTCTTAGCTGCGTGATGTAAGTAGTCCTCGAGATGAGCTATCAATTTTACTGCAGAGGAAGACAGAACAGTGTAAAAAACTGGAAGGAAATATAAGTGGTAAATTATATTCTGTCATATAATTTTTTTTGCCATACCTATAATTTTAATTTATATGTCAGAAATTGTTTATTAATAGTAATGTCAGTTGTTAATATTTATCATTGTTATTTATGGCTTGAAATCAATCATCATGTTTTGTGGGGAATAAAGTAATTCTAAAATCTGATTCCATATATTAAATACTCCCAAGCTATTTACAATCAATAGTAATCTATTTTTTAATCACTTTTTGCTTATTAAATTTATTTGTGTGTGAGTGTGTCTTTTTTCTTAAGATTTAGCAGCATTGATTAAAGACAAAAGTAAAACTATTGAGAAACTAGAACTTGCTATCAAGCAGCATGAAGAAGGTATTAGTTAATTGTTATTAAATGCCAATTAAAATTATTTCTACATTTCATTTATTGTTATATTTATGAGTCTTTTGGTGCATAACATTAAATATAACATTTCTGTTCCTATTTCATGTATGCCAATTAAGCAATCTTTTTTTTTCCCTTTTTATTTTTAATTCCAAGTGACTAATAAAAAACTTCAAGAGCAAAAAGAAGAGTTTGAGCGGTACAGGGATAAGCTTATTGAAGGTTACCAAACTGACAAGCTCAAATTAGATAAGGTAACTTATATAAGAATGATGTATTTCACTTGACAACTGTGATAAATTATTTCTTGGCTAGTTGCTATCAGTTTCTGATACATTTTGATGGAATCTTAAATTTGTTGGTACATGTAGTTCATTAACATTGCACTTAAATGTTGTTTCTCTACCGTTTTAAAAAAAATTCAATTGTGGTAAACAAATCTTTTAAGTGTAACTGTTGTATAAACCTTTTAAGTGTAATTTTTTAAAAAATTGACTTTTTTTGAGAAACAGCT
Source organism: Bulinus truncatus (assembly GCA_021962125.1). Lineage (NCBI taxonomy): Eukaryota > Metazoa > Mollusca > Gastropoda > Planorbidae > Bulinus > Bulinus truncatus. Next base: position 349,462 of record JAGDYQ010000373.1, read on the forward strand.
ACATCATTTATTTCATATCTAATGTCTTCAAGCTGGAAAAGCAGCTAATCATTTAGTTCATATTTTAAATTTTTATGTGTCTGACCTTGAAAAAAAATCTTTATTACTTTCTTTGGTTTATTTCAAACCATTTGCAAATTTAAAAGACTTGTAATAGATCAGCAAACATTTTAAATGCAGATAGAAGTACTTGTGTTAACTTTCAGGAAAAAAATGATCTAGTAGAAAAACTTGCAGCAGCTGAGCAATATCGAGCTCGTTACTTCAAAAGAGAGGAAGAAAGTGATGAATTTGAGGGTCTGGCTACTCAAGAGTTATCTAAAGTTAAACATTTGGTATTAAGTTTTCTGAAGTTCATCTCCTTTTCATTACACTGTATTCACAGAAAAAGTTTCTTGATTTAAAAAAAAAAATGGTTGGTCATTCTAGTTTTTCTTTCTTTTAAATTTAATGTTTGACTTACTTTTTGTGCACAGTTATAGTAACAACCAAAGATAATTTACATAAGCAACAAAGTACTTTTTAATTGAGTTATTTCATTTTAAAAAATTAACTTTGTTATCAATTACACATGAAAGCTATCCCAATATAAGAAAAGCCAAACATTGCCGTGTAGATCTTAAATATAAGAAAATTTCTAATATCTTACAGCACAATAAATCATGATCTGTTTAATGTTCAGATAATAAAATGTTCATATTAAATAACCTAAATAAAGAATAACTGCATGAGTGTGAGTTTTTATTTTCATCAGTTGATTGAAATTTTGATTTTTTTTATTTCAAAAGGGTGTGTAATAATTAAAAAAGGCTTTATTTCATTTGTATTTAAAAAAACAACTGATGTGTGTGATGTTTTCTTTTCTGAGCCACAATTTTCCTCCAACATTTCAACCATGCACATTTTTTTTTTGGGTGAGAAAAGAAATTTTATGTGAATACAGTTAGGAGTGTAGCCAAGGCTCTTCAGCATGCAAGAGAACAGCTTTTTTTTTGTATACGTACATGTATATATAAAGTGCTTGCTATTAACATGCCAACTGTATTGATAATTATTGATCATTTATAAGACGAGAAGGGTTTGAAATATTTTCTGAGTTTACACATACTTATTTGAACCAAAATACATATAGCACTTAGCATGCATATTTATTTTTAAAACCATCATTAGCATTTTACAAACAAAAGTTCTTTTGAACATGATATTTCTACATATATGAAGAGCATTTTTTTCTCTTATATTGCAGTTAAAATTAGTGTAATACTGTGGTTTAAATCTGTTTTGAAAATTACTTTTGGTATTTGGTGGCATTGCTTGTAAGGTTTGAATTATTATAAAAAATGTTCAGCTATATCAGCCAATAAATAAAATGAGTAATTTGCTTATAGCAGATTTAGGGTGATGGTCTTTTTTTTTGGGTATTGGTAAAACTGATATCAGTTTCAAGGTGTCTATATTTTAAATAATAATTGATTTTTTTAAAATAATTAATATTTAGACCTAAAAATTACATTAATTATTTTACTGATCAGTTATCTTTTAGTAAAGTAGAAAAAATTGGTTTGTTTCATTATTTTAATATTTACCTTTGATAGTTTTGACTTTTTTTCTTTAATCTTCAATTCTATGGAATTGAACAATTTCTAAAAACTAGTTGAAAATATATCATCTTCCAATTATTACTTACTTTTTTTCTTCTTTGCTACTACTCAGTTGCTGAATACTGAGGAAGCCTTGAATGCATGTCGTACAGAGCTAGAAACGAAATCTCGTCAATGCCATGCTGCTGAAGTTCAAGTAGAGAAACTAACAGATGAATTAGCTCCATTAAAACAGAAGTTAGCAGTGTTAGAAGCAGAAAAGTATGTCAGCTCAATATTTTACTGTCAGTAAATAATTTGTGTGCATTCAGAAATTATTTTTTTTTTTAAATTGTTAAAGAAAGTTATTTTGATCAACTAAGGATAGCAAAATAAAGTGGAAGAATAACTCTTCTTTTTTTTACCTTCCCAAAACACAGTTTTAAATTGAAAGAAGAAAATAATGAAAGAGCAGAGCTGGTGATCTCGCTCAGTAAAGATAAGTCTGCTTTTGACAAGAGATTAGATGAACTGAATAAAGAAATGCTAGAGGTATTATTTTGATTTTAGAACTATAATCAAGCTTTATTATAAATTTGTCAGCATTGATTTTGTTCACATTAGTAGGTAGAGCAGTTGTCTTGACTTTTTGATAATTAGTTTGTATTTTGGCTCTAGGTGTATTGTATCTCTTGCTATTTAATTAGTAAAAATCAATTAACATTGAATTAAAAAAAAATAATAAATAAATTAGACATTATAGTGCAACAATCTTTAAAAAAGTGTAGGATTTGGTGGCCTTTTAGGAACAAAATATATTTGTGCACCGTCTAGAACAAACATTTTTGTTCTTAGACATCAGATTTCAGATGTGCAAAGGTATGATAGACCAATGCATGTACATGTTTAGGCCAATGTTGGCCAGAGACAAATTTGAAATGACGTTCTGAACAGCATGTCTGAAACAGATAACAACAATCATGAACTATTGGAGTGTTGGAAAACATTAAAGCAAGGTAAATGCAATTGCAAAGAAAATGACCACTGGGCGTGGATGATTGCTTTAATTTAATTTTAACACATTTAGTTGAGATTTGTAGTTCTTTTGAAATTAATTGTAATAATTAAAACTTAATTTTTTTCCCTGTCAACCCTTATGAAACTAAAGGCAATAAGGTCACAGACAAAGTTATCTTGGATTTTTTTAATAATTTTTTTTTGTCCACACTGATAACATAAATAGACTATTTTAAATAGTGGTAGAAGGCAATTTCAGTAGTCTTATCTGTTGACAATAAATGTAATCCAACTCCAATAAAGTAGTAGTCACCTTTGCTATAGCCATTGATTCAATGTAAATTGATAACTCATCCTTATTATCTAGACAGATTGTTTTCCGCTTTAAAAAAATATCCTTATCTTGTGATATATTTGATCCAATGCTGCTCAGATCGACACTTTCTGTATTTAAAATAGTTTTGAAATAGTATATTTCCGACCTCAAAGACCACACAACTATCCCAAAACTTATATTAAATAAAGGCAATCGGCCACTTCCAAGCGGTCACTCTCTTGCAACAAATTTATCTTGCTTTAATGCTTTTCTTGTTGCAACAACATATGATAGAGATAGATAATTTATTTGAAATATTTAAAGAGGTACAGAGAAAGATAATTTATTGAAATATTTAAAGGGGTACAGAGAAAGATAATTTATTCGAAATATTTAAAGAGGTCCAGAGAAAGATAATTTATTTTTGAAATATTTAAAGAGGTACAGAGAAAGATAATTTATTTGAAATATTTAAAGAGGTACTGAGAAAGATAATTTATTTTTGAAATATTTAAAGAGGTACAGAGAAAGATAATTTATTCGAAATATTTAAAGAGGTACAGAGAAAGATAATTTATTTGAAATATTTAAAGAGGTACAGAATAGTAAACGGAAAATGCCTAATCTAAATTAGTTTATGATCTCTTATTTATTTCCATTTGTTTTACAGAAAATATTGAACACTTTCAATTGTAGCTGTTAATTATTGCAATTTGTTTTTTAGAGGGACATTAGAGTAGTTGTAGTCTTTTCACTGCGGCATAAATTGGCAAATTTAAATATGGATTGAAATAACATTTTTCATGCAATACTATCAAGTATTAAAATATATTTCACAACATAAATATGTTTATATTTTTGATTAATTAATGTTGTTGTTTTTTGGATAGAAACAAAACCAGTTGTCCAAGTTGCAGGAGCAACATTCAGATTTAGACAGTGATCATAAGACACTTTTGAGAAATTCAGATCTTCATAGAAATAAGGTAATAGCTCATTGGTTGATTTTTTTTAGCCTTTTTTTTTTTTAAGTACGTTTGATGTTTATTTTCTCATGAAGTAAACTTCGTTGTAGACTAGCAAATTGTTGGAAGAGAAAGATGATAAAATAGATACACTGGAAGAAAGAATTAAAGTTCTGGAGCAGAGACTTGCAGACTCAGGACTGTGTGGAGATGAACTGGCCAGTGCCCTCAATGCAGAGAGGGAAAATCTTGAGAAAAAACTATCTGAGGCCAGGCAACAGCTGACTGAAGTCAAATCTACCTGGAGTGATAAGATTAGCCAGCTTGAACATCAGGTACCGCCCCAATTCTTAAACCTTTGGCTCACGTTTTTTTTTCTTTACTCTTTTTTTTTATATTACAAATGTGTTCAATCTTGACTTTTGGTTTAGATTTCTAACTTGAATGCGAAAATAGTTGAAGACAGTGAAGAATTGTCAAACAACCAAAAGTTTACTGAACAGATGAGAACCAGCTTCAACAAACAAGTGAGTTAGTTTTTTTCTTTATTTCAACTTTAGATGTTTTTAATTTTTAGGTCTACGGTTAAGTAATTTTTTTACAATATTTTACTTGGATAAAATTCAGCACAGCTGATTGCTAATAATTGCAGATTGAAGACTTACATGCCAAACTTGAAGATGCTGAAAATCGGGCTTTGGAAAATCTGGAGTTGGCATCATCAAAAAGCTCTTATTATGAGAAACAGGTTTTTTGTTTCTACATTTTTATTATCTTCGCATCTTGTTAATTTTTTATGTTCGTTTGTCTGAACATGGCTAAATGTTTATGAACAATGAGTTCATCTATTTGTTAATTATGGTTTGTAGTCAAACAAGACTCCTATGATTACAGATTGATGACTTGGAGAAAGAGTTGCTTACTTTAAAGTTCAGTGTTACATCTCTTGAGAGTAATATTTCTGAGTTGGAGATTCAGAAGCAAAAAGGGAATGAAGAGTCCCAAATAGTCATTGTGAGTAATTCATTTATCTTGCATTTGCTATGTATGAGTTTGTTAAGTTTTTATGATCTTTAAAGAAAATTTTATCAGTCAATTTTTCAAACTAAATTTTTAATTTTTTAACAAAAAAAATATTGATATTACATATGTGATATGTGATACCAAGATATGCTTATGGATAATGTTTGTGAGATAATGTGTATAATTCAATCATTTTACAGTCTGATTTGAAGACCCAAGTCATGGGTTTTTCTACCAGGGAAACAACTCTTCTGGAAGAAGTACAGAATCTTAAAAATGAAATTGATCAGTTAGTGGTGAGAAAGATCAATGATTCCTTTTGCAATTTATTATCCTTTTAAATCAAAATGTTCTTGTAACAGTAGAGAATTTCGTCAACTGATATTTTCATCATAATTATTTTTTGTTCAGACGCAGAGATCTGGTTCAGATTTACTGGTTCAATCGTTGCATGAGGAAATAAACACCAAGAAAGCAGACGCTGACCATCTAAATAAAACAGTGAGCTATCCTTGACTTTTTTTTTTACTAAGTGATTTATGAAACTAGTACTAAACATACTATTTATGCATATTTAATGCTGTCCATTTGTAGATCACTAGCTTACAAGAACAGTTGGCTATTAAAGGAAATGATATAGAACGACTTCAGTTTGGCATAGGGGAACTGGAGAGACAATTACTGTCTGTAGAAAATGGTAAGGTGTTTGGATATATATGTGTGCTTATAGCATATTTTTATTTTAAATTGTCATTACTTTGTGCTTGCATCACAGTTAATATGGAGATGGTTTAAATTACAGATATGAGTTGTTTTTTTTTAAATACAGCATTGCTATTCAGTATAGTCATTTTATGAATATAATCTTTCTATACTTACAAATTAATTTTAGTTGCCAAGGTTAGGTATACATATTTGCATTGTTTAGCTAGCTAAATTTTAAGAAAAAATTTGTTGTGGGTATGGTAATAAGAACATATAGATGCATATTGACACTTCTGATGTGTTTTTTTTTAAATTCTATTCTTAAGGCATTAGAGGCAAATACCTTCATATAAATAAAACTCAATAATTCCTTTAGAAAAATATTAATTGTAAAAAAAAATAATTTTGAAACTGTTTAATATATACATTTTTTTCTTCACATTTTTCTGTCAGAAAAGAAAGATCTACTAGAAAGAAATTCAGACCTGCTCAAACAGATACAAAGTGTTCAGTCTAGCAGCTCAGATTTTAAGTCAGAACTTGAAAGAACTCTGGAACTTAAATCTCAGACCATTGAATCTTTGCAGAAAACAGAACTGGGGCTGAGGCAAAAATTAGAATCTTTGGAAAGACAGGTAAACTTGATAACATCTTTAAGAATGTTAGTGTCAAAGAGTTAATTCGTATTAGTAATGAAAAGTTGTTTCAGGTGACTATTGTCTGGCAGCACTGTCTAGTACATGTACACTAAAAATATTAAAATCTAAACGCATTTTTTAGCCATTGATAATTGTTTTTCAAGAGTTAATAGGTCAATAGACTCATCAAACCTGTAACTCTCTGTCTTTGATTCATTGACCAAGCATGTTTTCAGTGCTACAGGTCTTTGAATAAGGTCTATAAGTAAGAAACATTTACCCATCCAGGTCAGTTTATTTACTTATCGTCTCATTTGTTTCTAGATTGAACTCAGTGAAATCACCAAAGCAGAATCAGGCCTGTACTCCTCTAGAATTGATGAAATGAAAGAAATGATTTCCTCGTTACAAGATCAACTTGCAGATAAAAATAGGGTAAAATAAATACATTGTTTTCTTAATTGATTCTATTTGTGTCTTACACAGAATTTTAAATGTTACAAGTAAAATGGTTTTTCCGTGAGAATGTTATTGAGAAAAATGTATCAAATAAAATTTCTAATTGTTTTGGGAAAAAACCTTTTGCTTCCTTATTATTTTTCTTTGTACCTTTAAAAGATGTCAGAGTAGTTTCCTATGCACCAATTGGCAGTCTATTCATGTTATACATATGAATTTTTCTCTTTTTTTGGGGGGGGTTTTGTTTAAACAAGTAACTAGACCAGGGATGGTAAATCTTTTTAAACCACTCGCCACGTAAGAGCAGATGGTTTGAAAGTTTATATGAAATGATATGAATTAAATAAAAACATAATCAGTGTGAATGAAATGAGAGGAACATAGAGCAGGCCAGATGATTATAACTAGGGTTGCCATATTTTTTCACGGACCAACCGGGACAGTTCTGTCTTTTTTACTTTAGGTTTAGGGATGTCGGTTCCGGGGGGAGGGGGGGAGTATGAAAACAGTAATGTAAAAAACACTTAAAATATAGAATAGATAATCTTTGTTATTTTATTCATAATGGTACACAAACATGATATTTTTACAAAACAAAACAGTTTTCTTCTTGTTATACCACTCATAGTTTTCACTTCTGTAAATTTGTATTACTGTGTTACTTACCAAAATGTTACTGATCACACAAGAGCAGATTAATCACTCTCTGATCTAATAATTTTGCTCAATTATTTCCAAGAAACTGTGCCCTGAATCTAAACCGGGACAATTTCAACAACCGGGCGGGACACCGGGACAACCCAGTATATCCGGGACTGTCCCGGCCAAACCGGGACGTATGGCAAGCCTAATTATAACGAGAGCAAGCCAGATTAAACAGCTGACTATTTGGACTTGGCCCGCATGCCATGGTTTACCCATGTCTGAACTAGACCTTCATTATAAATTTTATTTTTTCTCTTAGCCTTACTGCACACACCATTCATCAACATGTACATCATTGTTGAACATGCCTGTTTAAACTCTTAAGAAGCTAAAATATACATTCAAATCTTGAGTTTTTAGCTATTGTGTAAATGGATTAAACAGTACATAATATCAATTCATATTTTTAGGCTTGAGCTTAGAAATAGAAACGTTACTGCATCAATTTGGCAAATACATATTCAATTTCATTGTTGTGGGCAATATTTTTTAAGTAAATATTTAAAAGCCAGCTCTATATTGGATTACATTTCTCAATATCGAAATAAATATTTTTCATCTCAAGTCTCTCTGTCTGATGGAGATCAATTTATCAGGCATGAGAATCTGGCAGATGAGGTTCAAATCCAACTCACTGAAACTTTAAAAAAAAATTGTTCATCAGTTTTGTCGATTTCTTTCTTAACATAAAAAAAAATAGACCCATATAATTGGACTGACCCCTTAATGACAACTTCAAAGTTGAACTAAGGCCTATCTCTATGCAAAGGTGCAGCTAGTTGAAATAATAAAGTACAGTTCAAGTCTACCACAACTCAACAAACTAGATTATAATTATAAGCAATAAAGACTATCCCTCTTACAAATGGCAGAGACGTGTAGATACTCATCTGTCCACCTGAGAGTCCTGGGTTTGATCCTCTGTGAGAACCATGCTAAAATTTTCCATGTGAAATTGGTTTCAAAATCATCCCGCAAGTCCACCCATTTTTAAATGGGTACCTGACAAGTTGGGTAAGTGAAGGCAGCTGGGTGTTATGCTAACCACACAATCCCTTTATAAGCCGTGTTTACAGAAACTGATGAAGTATACTCTTCATCTTCCCAGATGGCACACTTAGACTAAAGGAATTTTACTCTTTACTTTTTACTCTTATAAATAAAACAAATCACTTTTTGTTATCTTTTCAATTTTGTAGACAATTAAGAAACAAGAGCAAACATTGAAAGACCTCAGGACAACACTGCAGCGTGAGCTTAAAGTTCAGTCCATCCAGAATGATGACGGCATTGACCTGACCTCCAACAACACTGCCTCCATATCCCCTTCCTTGTCTCATAAATATGACGGCCACCTACAGCAGCAGTATAACCAGCACAACCAATCCTGCCCACCTCGAACCAACAGTGGAAGTAACAGTCCGGCTCCGGCTGTGTTGGCTCTTCAGACGTCATCGTCCAATATGTTGACCTTGACATCATCATCATCATCAGTTCCTGGGGGGTGCCACGATGCACTGGCATCTCATACAACGCTAGTGAAAAGGGAATTAGACAAAGACGTTAATTTCTTGTACCTAAAACATGTTGTGTTAAAATTTATGCTTAGCCGGGAATCAGAGGTTCGTATTAAATAAGAATTGTGCCTTACAGTTTTTATGCATGTGTAAAATTAGTCATGTGAATTTCTTAATAGAAATTTGACAGAATTTTTTTTTTACTTCTTTGTCAACTTATTTAAATTGGTTTCAATTGTAGTGAACAAATGCTTAGAATGTTAATCATGAGGACTAGGTAATAAAAATAAAAACTTTTTAGAATTATGCATCTCATAATAGAAGTTTGAAGTTTATCTCCCCTGCAACATTTCATATCTGGCACCTCAGCGCAGAAGGAGGAAAGGGTAGGGGGAGGCATTTGATTAAGAAATAAAGAACATAGGTTTCCCTTTCATAGATGAGACAACGATCACATCATGCTGTGATGGATGCCTGTCATTATTACAGAGAGCTTTGTGTGAAGGGCTAACTTTTGAATGACTATTTGTTTTTGATTCATTTCAAAAAAAATATTTTCTTCTTTGAGCTTTGTAATAAATTACACAGAGATGTCATTGAACTTATCAGTGTCGTTAGTTTCACTACATTGTTTCAGATAATTGTGATATATTTTTTTTTTAAAGAAAACTTTCTCATCATTTTCTTTTCTGCCCATTTTCACTATTTGTTTTTAGGCCATACAATTAATCAAAGCTGTCTCCATGCTGCTCAACTTCACCCATCAGGAACAACAGCTCATCAAGGAAACTCTCGAGTGGAAGATGTCCTGGTTTGGACACCGGCCTCCCCTGGGCAAAGGTCAGACTTCAAAAGTAATCCCGCCCACCTTGTAGCAGAGTGTCGAACGTTCACCAGATCCTCATCTGTATGGGGGGAGAACTGTACAGTGTAAATAGATAATTTATTGCTGCTAAAACATGAACCCTGGTTTGATAATTACCGAGTGCAATTGGTTGATAGGTTTGATTGTCTTTGATGAAACAATGACTTATAATCATAATTTCTGAAAAAGTTATATAAATATATATATATATATTTATTTCTATTAGAAATAGCAAGAAGGTTAACAAGAGCATTCAACTGAAATAAAGAATCCAGGGGTCAATAAGCCATATGGGTCAAAGTTCACTTGTTTCTAGTTGCTATGGCATACATTTCTAAAGAATGTGCTGCTGGTTTAATTTACCTTTCATTCCCCCAAATTTATGTCAGTGACCCATTCAGAGGTGAGTGGACTCATGGCCCACACACAACCTGACCTTTTTTTTTTGCGCTCAGCTTCTTAGCTTCCCTATCCCCCCCCCTCTCCAATAACAGTTTTGAAAGTGTGTGCAAATATGTAAAATTACATAACTGAAGTAAAATAAACTTTCTACAATAAATTATAAATAGTAACTGCAAGTATAATTGATAGTTATCCAGCAAAATAAGTTGCAGAATCAGCTCACCGAGAGCTGTAAAGAGTCACAGTAATATTTTTTAGTGACTTCATCACATGCATAAACAACTATAACATGGTCAAAAAAAATGTTCTGTGGATCAGCAGATGAAGTACATAAATAACAACTGAATTAAAACCATTGAACACATAATAATTAAAATAAAATAACAGTACTAATGAAATAGTTTTATTATGACTAAACAAGTATAAATTTTTTTTTTAAAGTTGCAAATCTTCAGTTGAAAAATCCTTTGATAACTACCTTTTTGTGTTGACTTGTACAATAACATGTCCCTTATTTGCAATCTGTTGCCTGAAATATTTTTGTGATTTTTTTTTTCTTTTGTTTACATAACTGATTGAAATTCCATGACTTTTTAAATGTTTTTCATTTATCATTTCTCATATTTTTTTTTGCTTGTAATGTTCATTGATAGCTGTGTTTGTATTCAGACAGATGTGGGTTATTTATGTGTGATATTTGCTTGTTTGCCTAATGAAATATTGCATAACAGCGATGGACCAAAATACGGTGGCCAGACAATTCCCCACATCAGTCAATTCCCCACATTCCCAACTCCCCACAATTACAATTCCCCACATCACAATTCCCCACATTGCAATTCCCCAAATTCACAATTCCCCACGTCCACAACTCCCCACATTGGGATAATATTTATTATAACCATAGACTAGGGATTAGCTCTAATCCATTTTTCACATAATTCCACATTGTTTAATGGATACGAATGAAAAGAAACTCCTTTACTTTCCACTTTTTCAACACTGTCATATCCACTTTTGCATCCGTATGCAGAACACTTATTGACCATTTTCTTAGTTATTTATTATATTTAAAATGAGATTTATAAACCAAAACAATTATTATAAGTAAATTTTACCGAGAAAAAGAGAAATTTTAGAAAAACAACAGTAATAACACATAACACAAAATAAAACCCGAATAAACAATGGACGAACGAAAACAAGCAAGCATGTATATAATAGTGCAACTTTGTTAAACCCTTGCGTCAGCCTAAACCGTACACGGCTAGAATGAAATTTTGTTTGGTTGTCTATCCTGGTGTTATATCTAGATATCCATGATTCGGGGCTACGATAGGTACCACGCATTGGTATACCCCCTGTGTTTCTGCTATTTTGCCACAGTCTGAGTTGACTGTTGACGAGGTAAGACCGCTATCAGTTTAATTTTGATTTAGATCTGGAGATCTTAAGATCTTCATGTATTTGCGCAGTTGTTGATTGCCTACACAAATTCAATGGGCAATTCACTAAGTGATTTGTCCTTTGAATTTGTGTAGGCAATCGGCAGCATCTGCATTTATCTTTTAATATTAATAAAATTGCAATTGCTACTAGCTGTTTAATTAATAAAATTACAGTACATATTTACCGTATTTTATTTTAAATTTTAAAGCCTACCCTACGCAAAAATGGAGTTTTACTTGAGTGAGAGGGGAGGAAAGGTCTTGGGTTTTCAGGGATATGAGTACATCTTCCACAGAAAAATCAATGGCACTGTACACTGGAGGTGCAGGCACTACAGAAAATTCAACTGCCATTCAAAAATGAGGACCATTGATGATGAAAACCATGAGGTTACTGCTGAACCAACTGAACACTCACATGATTCTTTCCCACAGAAAATCAAAGCCAATGTGGCAATGCAGATGATGAAAGAAACAATGAATTCTGTTGGGGCCAATCCAAGAAATGTGATGGGAACAGTTCTTCAAGAGATGAAATTATCTCAGGAGGTAAAAGCCCACATGCCAAAAAAGTCTTCCATTGAGAGAACTCTGAACAGAGTCAAGAAAGCAGGAGGAAATCACATCCCCAATCCAGTCACTGCACAGTTTGAGATCCCAGAGCAATACAGGGAAATAATTCTTCATGATTCAGGAGAAGAAGATCCTGAAAGAATTCTTGCAATTGGTGACAGAGAACTTATGGATCAGCTGCAGAAAGACACAATCTTTGGAGATGGAACTTTTGACAAAGTGCCTGCCATGTTTTATCAGCTCTACACTTGGCATGCAAAAATTGGCAACTCCTATCCACCATGCATCTACTTCCTCCTTAAAAAGAAAGATCAGCCCACCTACAATAGGATGTTTGAAATCTTGAAGCAACTGCTGCCCAACCTGTCCCCACAGACAATTCTTCTGGACTTTGAAAAGGCTTGCATTACTGCTGCCCAAACTGCCTTTCCAGAGGCACGGATCAAAGGCTGCTTCTTTCACCTTAACCAAAGTCTTCTAAGAAAAATTGGGGCCCTTGGATTGAAAACAGTTTATGATGATCAAGAGCGGCTGCCAATGAGATTCAAGATGAGGTCACTTGCAGCTTTGGCATTTGTGCCAGTGGAAGATGTCAGAGGCCTGTTCAATGACTTGATAGCAGAGTTCCCTGATGAAGACAATTACAATGACCTTCTTGCCTACTTTGAATCAACCTACATTACTGGAGTAAGAGGCAGAGATGCAGTGTTTCCCATTAGAATCTGGAATCACTTTGAAGCTGCTGCTACTGGCCTACCAAGAACAACAAACTGCTATGAAGGATACCACAATTCACTGAGAGCCCTGTTTCACTGCAGTCATCCAGGTGTGTGGGATCTTCTGGAAGGTCTGAAGAAGGACATGGCCATCCACAGCAAGACATTGGCTGATGCAGATGATGGCAGACCACAGCCAAAAAGGAAGAAGTATGAGACCCTAAATAGCAAAGTAATTGAGGCTGTCCAAGGGTATGCCAATCAACAGGATAAGATTAAGTATTTGAGAAAATTGGCCAACATGCAGTTTCCAAAGTAACCTTTGTGTTTAGTAGTTTCTGTGTACTTTAGTCATTCTTGTCAATTATTAATAGTTTTTGTACTGTACATTTAGTTTAATGATTTTTCTTTTATTAGATAAACCTGTACAGTGGAATTATTAGCAAATGGAATAGGACCTTATCTAATTCATTATTTTTTACCAAGCATATTTTGTATTAAACTCATTTGTTCATTTGTGTATATCAGTTACTTGTATTTTGTAATCAGTAATGCATTTCAATAAATTGTCTTGAAATAAAACTTTTGGAGATTAATTACTACTATTTGCATTTCAGAATTCCTTCATTATATTATTAATTCAGTGCACTCCATATTATCCCAATGTGGGGAGTTGTGGACGTGGGGAATTGTGAATTTGGGGAATTGTGATGTGGGGAATTGTAATTGTGGGGAGTTGGGAATGTGGGGAATTGACTGATGTGGGGAATTGTCATGGAACCCCAAAATACATGCACTGGGTAAATGTTTGATTAGTTCTTAAAAACTATTTCACATGTACATGTAAGTATTTATATATATCGGTATATATTGTCACCATCTTGGGAATGTATTGTTTAGAATATTATTGAATGACTTTCAGCCACTTAAAATTTGATGATTTACTTTTCAAATACTATCATAAAAGCAGGCATACATTTATTAACACTGGTATTAAGAAAAAAATCAACTTTTAGAGCAATATTTACTTTTGATATTGATTTATGAATGATACATTTTTTTATTTGCTTATGTTGGTTCTAGATTTCCGCCATATTTGAAGTAGTCACCATTATAAACGAAGGTTGTGATAATGTTGAAAACATTTTTCCCTTTGATGTGATTGAAACAATTTTGATTTTTTTTTTTCTCTTTTTACCTTTGGTACTAATGTTACTGCATCTCTGGTTTTTTAATTCATGAGTTCATAGTATTGGAAAATATTTTTATTTTTAATTTAAGCAATGGCTTTGGAGTTGACAGTAGTGGATGAAAGAAATTTAAAAGGATAACATTTTATTTGTATACATTTCATATGTGTGTAACCCAACCATTTATTAATGCAGTAACTGTGTTTGCTTTCCTGTAAATGATAATTCTTATTTAAGATTTTTTTTTAATCAATCAGCGATTAATTCTGAAACCATTGATTACTTATTGAGAGCATTTCTCTGAAACTCGGCTAAATCCACTTTTCATCTAATTTGAAAAACATTTTAAACTGTATGTATCATGCATGTGTATTTTAAAAACATACAATTTGACACATTTACAGAAATATAGCAATATTTATATTTAAAACAGAAAGCCATTATCTCCAAAATAGTATAGTGATAATCAGTTTAGTTTTTGAGAAAAACTCTTTCATAAGTACCAGTATCAACTTTATTTTATTTTACTGAACTATTGATGAACAAAAAAAATCAAAATTACTTAACTGCATTGATAAATAGTTGTTCTAAAACGTATTTTTTTTTTCTTATTATTTCTTTTGTTTCTGCCAATGTCAACTCAAACGCTGCCATTTGACTATGCACAAGTCATATTATCCTTGCCTCTGTTTAATCCCTATGAATTGCACCATCTGGGCTGTTTATGTTTGTCTAATACACCACAGTAATTCACTCACAATGTAGTGCATTATCATAATTTTACAATGATCTTACTGGTTACTCCTTTATTTGTTGATTATGGTGCAACTTGCCCGGAAAGGAATCCCTCCTAGTTCTTTCTTTTTCATGTTCAAAGACTTACATTGATTTCAGAGTCAGGTTGTTTTCTTAAATGCTCTAGATCTTCTACTGTCTTTGTTGCTGAATGCTTGTTTGGCTTAATTTTTAAGCTCTTCTGTTTGCTGGCATTCTATACTTTACATAGGTTAGTTTTCTTTAGTGAAATGGAATTATTTCTGTGGTGGAACAATTCAATGAAAAGCGATTATGATTAGAAAAACTGTTTTCTCAATAGATAAGCATTTAAACATAATTATTATCATATTGATTAATAAGGCTTTATTTTTTTATATTTAGTTACCGTTTTATGAAACATTTTGTTATGATTTAATATACAACATTCGTTGACTGACTGCCTTGGAGGTAATCATGCAGATATATCACTGTATTATTACTTTATTTTTCAGATATATATTTTTACATGTAGTATATGGGTTTATTTGATCACAAGACGGAGGAAAAACTTGTATTATATTTAGTTAATACATTCTGTATTTATTTATTTTTGCACAAAATAAGTTTCTGCTTACGACAACTTTTGTTTCTGGTTATCTATGTAATGTCAGATTCAAACTAATTTCCATTTTCTCATTCAATAGACTGATGTCATTTATTAAAAAATTAAACAGCAAAGCCAAGATTGAATAGTCAGTAATATACAATATTCTTTCCTTATGTTACTGACAAAAATAGCCCAATGAGAAAATGGAATATAGCTCCAACTCATTCATTTTGCATTGTGCAGCACTCATTGCATTTTTTTTAAAACACTTGTAACTATTTTTTATTTTTATTTTGTGAAATATATTTGCCCTAACAGTCAAGCATAATAATAGAAAATGTCAACAGTCCCAGTTGCCTGCTGTTGTTTTTTTTTTGGTTAAGTCATCCAATAACTACCTGTACGTAAACTTATGTTCTGTGAAAACAAATACCAGATCTTAAATAAGAAAGAAATATGCAAATTTATATCAGTGAATGTACTTAAGTTTTTATTTTAATGAAGAAAATTACAAAAAAATAGCAAAATTAACACTGCTCTTTTTACTTTGTTAGCAACATTGTTTTTTTTTTTTTTCAAGTTTAGGGTTTACATGTATTCTAGTCAATTATATATACAAGGCTGCCACTTTATTCTGTACCTGCTGTAATGTTCCATTTAAGCCATTTTTTTTCAAGAAAATGTATTTATAAATGTGTACATCTTTTGAAACTCTCTGGGTGATGTCAGTGATCAGGTGATTTTGTTATCTGTATCTCTTATTAAAGGGGTTTGTTATATATAAACATTAAATATATAAGAAAATGAAATTATTATTTGGCAGCTCATAGTTAATTTCTTTGTTTCTTGTTAATCTCTGTTACCAAATTGTCTCATAAAATAATAGTAAAGATAATTTATTTATTGGGATATTGAGCACAGATATATTTATCTAAGCTAACTATACCAGATGACAAATTTTAAAATGGTGAAGTGGAGGATTAAAATCAGAGAATTAGATAAAATCAAAAAGCACAATATTAAAACGGAATGTACAATGAATCAAGACATTCTGTATGACTAACAATTTGTTTATTTCATAATCTGGTTTAATGAAATTAATTTTTATAGTGTCTTCACCACATGCATAAACAACTATAACATGGTCAAGAAAAATGTTCTATGGATTTATGCCAAGATTTAAACAAAAATCATAAAACAGCTGTTCAAAAATAAAGGTGGGCTGTAAAAACTGAACAAGTTTCACAGTGGGTCGCAAAAATATGAGAATCTCGGCTTATTGTATTTGATTTTTGAACAGCTCTGTTTTGAATAAATGCTGAATTCAATTGTAGGCCTTTCTATATTCTTGTTAAAGCAAGAATAATAATTTTTGGCTACCATATTAAAATCATCTCCTAACCTTTTTACAATTCGAGAACCACTGCAATAAAATGATCACTATCAACATGACCTTGAATTGTCAGATATGCCAACAACAACAAAAAAAAACCACTAGATTGTGCTAATTATAGCCAAGTACATGCATTTATTTACATCAGCTTACATATTTATTAGCATATGCAATCTTAAAAGACATTCTTCCATACAACCCATTGTGCACTTTGTTGTTTGTTATGTAGCTGCTCACGCACAGCTGAGAGGGAACACTGGTATCAAGTATAGTTCTAAAGACAATTTTCTTTTTTAACATTGAGCTATTAGTTTACAATTGGTTTTGAGAATGATGACAGAACATGACTCACTGTTGCTTAGATTTGGGCTCTCAAACTTTTATACTTAGCGACCAACTAAGACAACTGGGGTACTTTAGTGACAGAACTGCAATGAAAAAATACAATAAAAGAAAGAGAATAAACATGTCATTCATTTTTAAGATCTTGCGATGGAGCTCTTCAGGACACCCCCCCCCCCTCCCTATCATTTCTTGTCTGGCTTCAGTGACTCACCCTTAACCCCTAAGACATTACGTAATATGTGAACAGCTCTAAAGCCCCTGACAAGTTTTTCCCTCTAATCTCATAACAGACACCAGATATTTAAATATAAAAAAAAATATCACCAAACGACCTTCTATTCCTTGTACACCATAGTGATTCTTAAATCAGTACACCTGAGCAACATGTATAGGCTAACCCTTTATTATATAGGTTTCGCTTCATATTTCAATAAAAAAAAAAAAGCAAATGGAGCAAAAAACTTAATAAACTTCATGAAATATGGAATGGTGGGAGAATTATGAATAACTAGTAGGCCCTACTGGTAGATCCATAGATTAAAGCTATAATCTATATCAGTATACATCTTTAAGTCAAAACTGAAAAAAAAATATATAAACACTGTATATACCAAGTATTTATCAAAATAACAAAAGTCGCTATGTTATGATATTACTATATATATTTCTATTAAAATTAGCACAAATGCGCTTATTGTAGCCTTTTTTTCACTCAAAAGTTTTTTTTTTATTTCGTGTACTTTAGTTCGAGATTTTTTGTTGCTGAGGGTTAGAGGTAAGGAAGGGAGTTAACAGAATAATAATAGCACCATCATAATATTCACAGTCGTAGTGAAATGAATCGATAATACTTATTATTTTAAAATGACAATATTTAGTATTTATATTATCAATAAAGCAGGCAGTCTAATTTATCATTACGATTCACCCACTGTAACAAGACCGTCAGTAGAAAAAACATTTAGCTTTCCCCTGGAATTAGTACTAAAAGTTTTTGATGAAAAAGTTGTGGTGGCTTTTGGAGAGAGAGATGGAATTAAAGGTAATTGGCAATATTGTATTTTAGCATAATTAATTATTATGAGACTATAAGTTAATCGATTTTTGTCATTTATAATCTCGTAATTAGGCTGTCTAAGCTGAGCAAAAAAAAAAACATAAGATTTTTCATGTTATTTCTAGATTCAAACCAAAATTAACTTTCAACTATTAACATGTTAATTCACATTTGTTAATAAAATAAGGGACAGGCTACGCTTACGTCAAGACGTAATTCGTATTTTTTTTTTTCCGGATTACGTCAATAGATATTTCTCCACACCCTAACACTGTCCCTAACCTTATCCCTAACCCTAACCCCTAACCCTTTTTGTTTACGCAGTGGCCACGGTAACATCAAGACGTAATTCGTATTTTTTTTTTCCGGATTACGTCAATAGATATTTCTCCACACCCTAATACTGTCCCTAACCCTAACCCTAATGCTAACCCTAATATAATTGCCGGTACCCGAAAAAAAATGAGAAATAATAGAATGGCGCTTGACGTAATCGTAGCCACTGCGATAAAATAAATATTAGTAATAAACTAATATCATTATCTTAATGAAGTTAATCCTAATAATATATTCATGTTACAGTTGTAGTCAAGTACTCCTATGGTCTTACTCCATGGCAAAGCCAATGATACTATGCATCCTTATAATGGCTTATAGAAAAATCTTATTTGTGAAAAATAAAGCATCCAAGTTTCTACCTTTAGCCTTTGATAATGTCATAGAAATCTGAGCCCTAGTCGTCAAAATCATTTAAAAATAACATGATTTAATATTTTAAACCAAATTTTTAACAAGAACATGTCAGTGTACTGTCATACTTAATGTAAATGAGAATAAACCAGGTCACCTTATAGCCTTATTGAGGGGGTGGATGGTCATGTGGTAAAACATTCAACTGTAGACCAGACAGTTCCTGGTTTGATCCCCGGTGAGGACCAATGGATTTTACAGGTCCTGGTTAAAGTCCCCGCTATATCTTCTGTGGTGCCTCATCCTCACACATACCACACCGTCCCATTTGTAATATAGTAAAAAATACTATAAAGTAACACACTATAGTCATCATTTGTTATTTAGTACAAAATACTATAAAGTAACTCAATATAGCCAATTTAACAAGACTTATATGGGAAATAAAAAAATGCACTAAGAGCTGTATTATTTTAATTTTAAAAAAGCCTTGGTTAGAGGCCTTTATAGATTTGTTTTCCCTAGACAGTCAACTGTTGGTTTTCCTTCTCAGTTATCTACCTTGCTTATGCATAAGCATAATAGTGACCTGGCATTGTAGCAGGTCAAGCAAAATTATCATGTGCTATCAAATACCATTAAAATTATTTAAAATTATGCAATCAAATCTCAAAACTGATGGCCTTTAACAATACTTCTGCTCTATTTTTACAAAAAAAAAAATAAATTATAAGCTATAGTAGGACATCTTCTTTTTATTACCTATTTTTTTTGAAGACTGGATTTTTATAACTCATAGATGAACATGTAATACTATTGTACATACATGGTTAATATAGTTCAAACAGAAAACTTAGTAATATTTATTTCATAATTATTCAACAGTAATAGTATATACTTCTTCTTCTCAAAGAAACCATCTGTCTTTTTAGCCAGTCTCTCTATTTACTATCCTTTTTACGTTCATTTCTTCAACCATTCCCTGACTACTTCTTCTCTAATACCATTTGCACTCTTTCACCCTTTTATCATTCTAGATTTATCTGGTTTGCAAAACCTTTTTTTTTTGCAGTTGGTCATGCAGTACTTGGTATCAATGGAATTCAAGCTGAAGGAAGATTCTTGGCAGATAAAAGAGACATCTTAGAAGTTTTAGCAACTGAGAGTAACTATCCAATTAATATTAAATTTGGACGACCACATTTAACCACTAATGAAAGGATCATGTTAGCAAGTATGCTTCACTCGTGAGTAACTTTTTAAACTGGATCACCTATTTTTGTCAACTTCAATACATGTATATGCTATATAAAAAAAATTGCCTATCTGATAATGTTTATTTTTTTATGTACAGAAAATTTTTAACCCACATGTTTTTTTTTTTTAAATAAAGACTTTTTGCTATAGGATCCCAGCTTTCACCTGAACCTCATTCTTCTGGTATACAGTCACTTGAAACAGACACATTTAAATTACATTGTCATCAGACTATGACAGGTTTGTTTATCAGTATTTTCTTTTTTTCTTGCTTATGCTTTGACAACCAAAATCTGTACATCATATTTAATTTTACTAAACTTTCAGATGTTTTCCATTATTTTAATTATGATAAATTTCATAAGTTTTCATCCGATGCAAATTTTATTCACAGGTGTGAAGTTTGTGATAATAACAGATCCCAAGCAAGCTCATGTAGATGTCATTTTGAAAAAATTGTACGAAGTGTATTCTGATTATGCTCTGAAAAATCCTTTTTACTCATTGGATATGCCCATCAGGTGATTAACAAGTTTTATTTAGCTAATATGAACAAAACATTTATTTCATGCATTATATTGAAAAAGCACAGCAAAGAAACTTGTGAATAATTTTATGAAGCCCTAATTTTTTTGGCCCATTGCTACCACATTCCTAGGTAAGTTTAACTCACATGTGAAGTTTGCATACAACAAGAGTAATATTTCTATTAATGCATAGTAGTGGCTGTCCTGGTTTACTTATCATTGATTACATATTTTCAGCTCATTTAACATCATGATATATTGTAATTTTGCAAAGAGGAATAATGTAACTGGTATAAAATATCACATAGATTTTTTTAGAAGAATTCTAAAACAAATTGTGTAATTTGGGGTAATTTACTTGAAGCCATTGATATTGAATCTTCAAAATCTGAGACTATAAAACTAAACATCACAGAAATATTTTTTTTCTTTTCTTTTTAATCAGATTTCATATTGTCTTCTAGTTTTTATTTAACATTAGAAGTTTAATCATATTTTACTAAAAATAAATTATGACATTCATAAAAATTTTCTCTTTGTTTGAGTGTTTGAGATATTTTACTTTTTCTCAGTAGCAAAATAATTCAATTGAACTATTATTTTTTTTTTAAATAATATTAATTATTAATTTATTTTTCAGGGCTGAGTTGTTTGATACAAACCTTCAGGCTGTAATGGAGCAAGCAGATAAACCTGGTTTAGGCAACAATTAATTTAATAATTTATTTAGAACTTTATAAGAGTGTTTAAACTAAAATCTTTAAAAAAAAGAAAACTGGTTTGTGTTATGTTGTAAATTAATTTCCTTTATTCATTTAATATTTCTGTCATGAAACATTTTTTTTATTATAATACTTGATTGGTACATGTATTATATACTGTTATGTTTTTATAAACATTCCCACCACTTAAATTTCATAAGTTGTTTATAAATTTATTAAGATTTTTAAAAAACTTCTTGGGGGGGGGGATGCACTCATTTTCACAAAACTAAAGATAAAAATTGAGCCAAAGTGAAGAGACAGTTTCATTTCATATTTCTGATTGTAAGGTTAATTTCTGATAGTTCTCTATAAGGTGAAAAAAAAATTCTCCTGCAGATATTTATTTGAATGCATTTTTCTAAGGGAAGGGGGGGGGGATGTGAAAGAAAATGAGCTCTTGGGTTTGTTTAAAATGTTATCACATTTGATTTTTTTTTTCTTTTAAGTTATTATAATATTAATTCACTTAATTATTTATAACATTTATTATACAAACTTATCAAAAGTGCAATTGCTAATTTTTTTAACATTAAAAGGTCATTCAAATAAAACAAATCTTTGTGCATTCTCAAATACATGTGTAGAACTTCTGTGTATATTAGCAGTTAATGAAGCAATAATGAAAAAATTCACAAAGCATTTGAAAAATATTTTAGATGTTAATTTCATGTTTAATTACCGTCAAACAGAGCTTTAATTTACAAGGTTCTCCATTTCATTTAATACATACTCACAGATGTTTGTTTTTTTTAGAAAGCTATCATAAGTTATATTTTCTTTCTCAAAAGAAAAAAAATCAAGTTTTATGAACTTTTTAAAATATTAGAATTGTATTGAAGCTTCAAAAGATTATATGCAACAAGACCACCATTTTAAATCATTGCTCTGAAATGGGCTAGTTACTTATCTCAATGGAGCAAATAATAAGACTTTTAAAGAAATCATAATAATTAGTATGTATATAAACACACACATGCAACATGTACCCTAATCTAACGAGCATTAGTTAAATTTGTGTCCCTTTGCATGCGATTCAGACAGATCAATGGGGTGAATATTAAAACTTACAAGTTCCCATATACTTCAGTTAACTATTTTTTCTAGGCTAGGGGAGGATGAAGAAAGGACACTGTGGTTAAAGATAAACTGAACTGTTTTTTTTTAGTGGCTGTAGGTTAAAATTAACTTTTGTGTTTTGGTGGCTATAGGGTAAAGTTCCTTAAGCCCCAAAGGGCTAATCAGGATAGACGAAGTGTAGAAAACATCTGTATCAGTAACCTTAGCATAACGCCCAGCCTCCTTTACTTCCCCAACTTAAAGTCGGGTACCTAATTAAAGCTGGGTGGATTTTGGGGCTTTCACCAGGACCTTATAAAAAATCTCAAGATTCTCACTGAGATTCAAACCCTGAACCCCTTGACACTCAGGTGCTCTACACCGCATGGCCTATAAGATAAAGGTTACATTTGGTGTAAACTCATTTAACCCTGTTATTGGATAATTTAAACCATCATATTTTTTTTTATTGCAGACTGATTAATGTGTTTCTTTCAATGTATTCATATGAGCATACAGTTTTAAATATTAAGTACAGTATGTTTCTGCTCCTAAATATTTTAGAAAACACTGCGACATCCTCTGGCAAATCTTGAAACCCTCTGTTGCCACTGATAAATTAAAATCCCATTCACCCAATTGCCAGTCAATTTCACAAATGTTCCTGTGACTGATAAAGTATCAGTTTTCCCTCTATCAAGCTTTTTTTATTTACACCTCTCATAAATCAAAGGCAGGAATGTCTGAGACCCTTTTTGGTTCCAGAGATGACAGAAGTTAAAGGAGAATAACAAAAAAAAAACAAGTTTTAAAACAAACCGTTTTCTAAAATACATTTTTTTTTTATTTTGCAATGAATTTTAATCTTATCATGTTTAAATATAATAAGTTATGGGGAAATGAAATGTGTCATGATGTCAGATAGTGTTGTTTTAGTCCCAGGTCATATTTTAGTTTCAGTTTTTATTTCGTTTTTTCTGTAATAATTTTAGTTTTCGTCTAGTTTTAGTCTTGCTTCTAATTTTAGTTTTAGTTTTAGTTCTCGTTGACGAAAAGTCAACATTTTCGTTAACGAAGGTTTTAGTTTTAGTTTTCGTGAACGAAAGCAATACTATATTTTAGTTTCAGTTTTTATTTAGTTTTTTCTGTAATAATTTCAGTTTTCGTCTAGTTTTAGTCTTGCTTCTAATTTTAGTTTTAGTTCTCGTTGACGAAAAGTCAACATTTTCGTTAACGAAGGTTTTAGTTTTAGTTTTCGTGAACGAAAGCAATACTATATTTTAGTTTCAGTTTTTATTTCGTTTTTTCTGTAATAATTTCAGTTTTCGTCTAGTTTTAGTCTTGCTGCTAATTTTAGTTTTAGTTCTCGTTGACGAAAAGTCAACATTTTCGTCAACGAAGGTTTTAGTTTTCGTCAACGAAAACAACACTAGTGTCAGATCAACCGGCACCTTTCCGTTCCCGATTTCCAACAATTTTAATGCAAGGGAAAGAACTCATTTATTTGTGCCGTTCATCATAGCCATATATAAGACTATGATCATAGCTAAACACTGTTGTATCCCTTGATAAGTATAATGAGAACTTTTGTTTACCCATATTTGTTAATCAGCATAATACAAAAAATAATAAGTTAATTGCTAAAATAATTATTGAATCATGCATTGTCATGGAGCAAGAACATGTAGGCAAAATTTCAAGAAAATCTATCACAGAAAACTGCTTCAAAAATCGATTACAAAAATGTTGAAAATGTTCCCATATAAATAATGAAGACAAAGCATAACTAAATCAATTCTTTATACAATAACATCATTTTTTAATCGCCTGCTGATGGAAGCCCGTCTTCCCGAGGTAAAAAAATAAACTAAGATGATGACCGGAAAGTATCCGGTCCCGGCAGGATTATTTTTTTTTTTGCGGACACAACCTTTTAACATACTGCTTCCACGAAAACTTGTGTGGGCATAGCCACTGCGATAAATAAATAAAAATATGAACAGAAATTTTGAGTGGAGAAGAAGGTTAGGAAGACTAGAAACTTATTCAGCTATAATCCTTTATGTATTGTCTTTAGTACTAATAAATGAGCGAAGACAATCGTCAATTAAAGGAAACATGTTAAAAAATAGATTAGATATTTATTATATTTAAAAATATCATCATAATTAATAGCAGGGTTTGCTTTTTATCTATGATTAAGATATCGCGGTTTGTTGAATTTAACTATGTAAAATACTAGTCAATTCGTCACTATATTACTTGAAGAGGGGAGGGGAGAGTTCGGTTCAAAGTTCAGAAATATTCTTTGCCCTTTGGCCTTTTTATGTGTTTAGTGTTAACTGAATTTTGTGATCATGGCGGCAATTGTAAAGCAGGTAGGAATTTTATAACATTGTCAATTTGATTATAAATAGGCATTTTTTTTTTTACTTATTTTTATTTTTGAGGCTATTGTATTCTGAATGTACTCGTTGTATGATTTGTTGTTTCTCAAGCTTCTGAGTATTCTGACAATAAAATGGGACTTCGACCCCTGAACTGTTTTTCGGGCGTCGTCTCGTTATTGTTTATACACCATTAGAGAAACAAAATTATTAATTGCAGGGATGAGGCGTGTCATTACTCTTAGAGAAAAATGTTTTGATGTTTTTATGCTATATACAAAGCACAAAAAGAACATAGATTTATACATTTTTATAAATTATTAGGCTAACTATAGGCTATATACGGTGTATATAAATAGACAGTTGAAAGTTAAATATATCTGACTAAACTAATAGACATAGACTAGTTATTTTATTAAGAATGATCATGCTTAGTGGTGGCGCAACCAGCAAAAAATGCTTGGGGGGGGGGGCTCACACATAGAAAAAAAATGCTTGGGGGGGGCGCTCACATATAAAAAAACGACAGTTTATATAGTAAAATATGTATGATGATTAGGTCGGGGGGGGGGGGCTCATAATCATAATGACTTTTAAAAAGACTTGTTGGTCAAATTGTAATATTTTAAATTAATCACTACATTGTCTACATCTATATTACTTTACAGATAGCTCCTCGTGTTAGGCCACTCTTTGCAGCAGCTAAACTTAATGGAACCAATTCCTTCAGAGCTGCCAGTGCAACAGCAGAGCCTGGAAGTTTTTCATTTCGTAAGTTATGACAAGTTATATCTTTAATTTAATAAAAAAAAAAAATAAGATCCATTTCTCAAAGCTGTGGTCACTGACCAATCATACTTTTGTCTCGACGAAATTAAAATTTTTATTAAAATTAAATGATTAAGAATTTTTGTATGCTCAAAAACTCATTTCTCTATGTTACAAAACTGATACTATGTTTCATAGTTGGTTATGATAAAACAGTTTTCATAGTGTCTACAAATTTGAGAACCACTGATCTAGGCTATGAGGAAAAGGTTGTATTTTTTAAAATATACATTACACTGTATTCCCCCTTGAAAAAGACACTCCAGATTATAAGGTGCACCCATGTGTAAGACTCACTTATAAAAAAAAGAATACAGACAGCTGGTTTATAGTAAATTCCTATCGTTAACCAATTACTGTAATCAAAACGTTTTTTTTTTTTTTGTAGAGACCAATAATTTTAGTTATTCTTTTTGCTGTCTAAAAAACTATGTTAAGGCAGAAAGCTAAATGTATTTTAATTTATCTTGCTAATTTATAAATTAAAATGATCTTGTAATTCAGTTATAATAAAGAATTTGTTGTAATTATTATTAGTTTTAAATTTCTTTATAACATTTAATAGACAATAATTTTTATATCTAAAAAGATTTGTATTCAGTTATACTTTGGAGCATAAAAACATGAACTATAAAATTTACTTTTAATTGAGTAGTATGTAAAAATCATTAAAATAACTTTCATGTTTATATGAGTATTTGGCTTGTTAGCTTTTCTGAAATATTGTAAATGTGGATTTAGAAATTAAAAAAAAATTAAAATCAATTTTCTTTTTTATAGAGTTGTCCCCTGAACAGTTAGAATTCAAGTTAACAGCTCGTAAGTTTGCTAGAGAAGAAATTCTTCCCAAGGCAGCAGAATATGACAGAACTGGAGAAGTAATGGCAATTTTTCTTAATTCTGAAAATGCTCAGTTTAGTCTTAAATCTATAGTTTATTTTTTGCTACCTACATATAATTTTAACATGAACAATGATACATGTATATAAAATTCTATTCCTACTATAACTTTTGAGTTACTGAATGTTTCAGAATTTAAACTATTTTTCTTAAATCAATATCTTTATTAAAAGAATAAGTAATAGATTTGGCTGTAATATGGTTGATTTTGTTTAATAACTAATACTGTTACTATTTTTCAGTATCCATGGGATCTTGTTAAAAAAGCATGGGCTCTTGGGTTAATGAACAGCCACATTCCTGCACACTGTGGTAGGCTGTTAATGTAATTATAAATTATAAAAGGTAGACATTCTATTTAAATGAAAAAATAAAATATGGTAATGTAAGTGTAATAGGTCTATTATGTGATTTATATATTGACGATCTAGATTAGTGTACAAGTGAAATTCTTTTTTTTTATTTCTCATATTAAAAAAATGTTGTTTTTTTATCTGAAAGCATTTAGATTAAATTACTTTTCTTTTGATCACCTAAATATAAATGTTGAGACGCATCTTGTATGTATTTATTTGTGTATAAAGTAAAGTCCCCATAACTCTAAAAGTGCATCAGGACAGATGTATTGTAGTATTGTTCTGTTTCTGTAACCTCAGCGAATAGAGGGATTTTGTGGATAGCACAATTCCCAGCCTTCTTTACTTTCAAAATTTAATTCATGTACTGGGTGAACTTGAGGGACTTTTAACCCACTTTTCACCAGGACTTGGAAATATTCCCTTGGTTCCCACAGAGGATTGTGCCCAGGACTCTCAGTTCCACATTCGAGTGCTCTGCACTGCTCTGCCACTTGTCCCTCCATATGTTCATATGTAGGGGGCTGTATTGTTGCGTATTAGAGATGTTGAATAAGTGAGCCAACTTCGCAAAAGGATAATTGGAGTGTTGAATCTGTGACATTGACAATTAATGGGACATGAACTGACAAGGATGTTATGTTGGGTGTTAATGTGTGAGAGGGTAGTGTGTAACAGTTATTGAGAAGGCCAGAGCAGTAGTGGCCAGAGACAGGTGTGTTTATTAGAGAGACAGAGCCAGGGTTCTGGACATACTTATTGTACTTAACAGATATTGTGGTTTATAAATGAAATGAATCGGTCAAGTGAACGTTTTGGTATCGTCTGTTGAGCAGCAACCATTGAATGAACATTTCACTGTTTTATTGGAAATAATCTTCAATTAAATCTTCACAAATATATTATGTTTGAGTAATCATAAAACCCACTGACATATAAAACCTGTCTGCAACAGCAAATTTATAGAAAGTAATTGTTCATTATTTTAATTTCCAATTAAATATTTTTAAATATGTTGACCATATCATCTGTTTATTTCAATTAAATATATGAGTCACAATAGCAGTTTCATATATTTTATAAGGTTTAGATTTTGTGTTTTCATTCGTTTTTACATTAGGTTAATACCTTGCATTCATCTTATTTAATAAGTTAAAAAATAAAATGATTTTAATAATCAATGATCCACTCACTAAACATATTTTAATATTCAATGAACCACTCACTATACATATTTTAATATTCCAGGTGGTTTAAACTTGGGCCTGTTAGAAAATGTCACAATAACAGAAGAGCTAGCCTATGGTTGTACAGGTGTACAGACAGCAATGGAAGCTAACTCATTAGGCGTAGGTAGATTGTTTTTTTTAGGCGACCTTTTTTTAATACTCTTTTAGAGCTTCAACTCTTAAAAACTGAATATGATACTGAAGAAGTTAGTAAATGTCTGAATGATGGAACATTTAGTCTTTCATATTGATTAGGCCTGAACGATTACTTTTACTTATTGTTTCGTCAAGTTTTGTAAAGTATTCCTGTTCCCCAGATTTTTTCAAATGATGCCTGCATGCTGTCAGAACTTACAGACTCTTTGTTTATTTATATTTCTTTTGAAACAGTTTTTTTTTTTTATATATAACTACTTTGTGTAAGATATGTCAGCATCCATAATTATATGCTGGACGTTTTGTTGATGACATTTTCACTGTTGCTTCCTTGTACTTGTATAACCCAATTGTTGCTAATCGATCAGTCTTATGAATTAATTCAGGCTTGGATATTTATATATTTTTATTTTGAATCTATACTATATTTTACAAAAAGAATACTTTCTCCCTTTTCTGATGCTAGTACAACAGGTTGAAGGTTGATCACCCTAATTCTTACTCGTTCAAAACCTGTCTGCTGAACATATCTTCATGACTGATTGTTAATGTTCTCTTTATTCATTAGACTATATAAACAATTATGTGAATATAATGCATTGGTAATAAATCGCTTATTTTTGCATAATACATATAATAATTACTTAAAATTTACTTTGATGTGGGATCTCATGATACAGTTTTTTGTACTTTTTTTTAAAATGTCTATATCATTTTTATTAGCATCATGATAAAGATTTTTGTATTTGTTCTTTTTTAAAATTTTCCATTGATAAATATTTTTTCAGCAAATGCCTGTCATCATAGCAGGCAATGAAGCCCAACAGAAGAAATATTTAGGCAGGTTGATAGAGGAGCCATTGATGTGTGTAAGTTTCTGTCATTGATCACTTACTAATTTATCCGCAGACTTAATTGAAGCAACTTTTAACATACTACTTTAAAACACTGATTGATTTCTGCTGGCTCTTAAAAGATCCATCACATGATTGTGCTAATGTGAGGCTGATTGTCTCCCCTCAATAAAAACACTGGAGAAATGACAGACAATATTATTAATAATAATAAAAAATATGTTAGGAAAAATTTAAAGCCATGCAATTTTTTTATGTTATACTGACAAAAATGATTAAACAGTATCATTTTATGTAAAAAATTTGAAATAGCGCTTGATTTTTTCTTCTTTTTGTGCAATATCCACATATTCATTTTTTTTTCAAAATCTAATTTTGTTTCTTAAATGTTGGTTACAGTTTAATTAATTTTATTATTTGTCATAAAAAACAACTCACTTTAAAGTCAAATTCAAGTATACATATATATTTATATATATATATCTCTATATCTATCTTCATTACTAATGTGACATTGGTTTATTAAGATTTTTGTTCTCTTCTAGGCCTACTGTGTTACTGAACCAACAGCTGGGTCCGATGTGGCGGCTATTAGAACAAGGGCTGAGAAAAAAGGTGACCAGTATGTCATTAATGGTCAGAAAATGTGGATCACCAATGGATCAGTAGCCAACTGGTACTTTGTACTGGCTAGGACCAGCCCTGACGCAGGAGCCCCTGCTTCTAAGGCATTCACTGGTTTTATTGTTGACGCTAATACACCTGGTATCACGGTTGGCAGAAAGGTAAATTTTGAGGGCTTTTAAAAGCATCACAATTACTAAGAAAATGTTGATAACGTCCTTTTTATTTACTAAGCTGTAAAGGGGATATAATCCTTACTAATAAAACGGGTTAACAGTTATATAACATTAGGCTTTATTTATCTGAAAAAAGATTTCTTCATTCGCTAAAAAATTTTAAGAGGTTTTGATCACAATCCCACTAATTTAAATTGTGCGTTAGGGTGGTCGTGGGGTGTAGAGTGCTCGACTGTTGACCAGAGGGGTCCCGGGGTCAAACTTCAGTGAGAACCTTGGGATTTTTTCAGGTCCTGATGAAAGTCCCCAAGTCCACCCAGCTTTAAATGGGTACCTGACTTCAAGTTGGAGGAGTAAAGGCGGCTGGGCGTTGTCTAACCACACAATCCCTTTATATGCCGAGGTTACTGAAACAGATGAATTCTACACTTTATCTGCCCATGAGCCCTCAAGGACATAAGGGAACTTTTTTACTAATTTAAATTGGATGAGAAATCTATTAAATGTTTATTTCAACATTCAAACATGCATTTAAAAAAAAGATGTGCTAAAAATAGACCTGACAGTCTAAATAAGACAGGTAAATAAGACATCTGAAAATTTTTTTTTTTTCACCAATTCTCTAATTTTTGGTTGAAAGATTAAATTTAAAAAAAAAGGAAGAACTCAAGTTGTAGATGTACTGCTAATTGTTTGTGTAGCATTTGTTTATGCTGGATTTTAATACTTTGACATGGTATAGATAACTTGACATTGAAAAAAATCCAAAATTTAGTATCCACTGTACTGGATATAATGACATGGTACAGACAATGTTACATTTAAAAAATACTAAATTTAGTATCGACCGTACTGGATATATTGACATGGTTAAATTTAAACTAGAATCAGAAAAGATAGATAGCAATGTTACTTTTGATCTAAATTCATTTTGATTTTTTACTTTAATATGTTATAGGAGAAAAACATGGGCCAAAGATGTTCTGATACAAGAGGCATCACTTTTGAAGATGTTGTTGTTCCTAAAGAGGTGAGATATTCTTTATTTTTTTTTTCAGATAATTAACTCTTAAATAAATAAAACTTAGTTCATTGTGTTAAGAAATAGTACATTTGACTTAATATTTCATTTTCGGTTTCAAATGTCAGAATGTATTGATTGGCGAAGGAGCTGGATTCAAAATTGCCATGGGAGCATTTGATAAAACAAGACCCCCTGTAAGTAGTCATCTTCAACTAGCATCTTACAATAAAATAAATCTTTTCTTATGAGCTACTTCCATTGAATCTCTCAGACACATTTTGGCAACTAATACCAAAGTTACACACTTTTGCTGAATAACTTTCATTTAATCTATTTTATACTATAGGTATATGAATGAAGGAATTGAAAAACAAAAAAATTTTTAAAGTGTAAAAAAAAAATACTTCAGGCTATTTTATATCTACATGATTTATTAAATTTTTTTTAAGGTGGCAGCTGGGGCATTAGGTTTGGCTCAGAGAGCTTTGGATGAGGCAAAGAATTATTCAATGCAAAGGAAAACCATGGGAAAATTTATTTGTGAGGTAATCTTATCTTCTCTTAATTTTAATAATAGATTCAATTTTTTTCTCAAATGTAAAAAAAAATAATATAATTTCAGAGTTCTCTATGAAAGGGCTTTCTACTGTGTCAAATAGGAAGGAGATATTATTTTATCGTTTTTATTACTTATTTGTATTTTAGTGGTATTATTACTAGTAAATGAAAAAGAGGATAAAAATAAACGGAAGTTAAAAATTTTATCTTAAAAGTAAACTTCTATTTTGTTACAGCATCAGGCTATTGCTTTCATGTTGGCAGATATGGCCATTGGTGTTGAAGCAGCCAGGTTATTAGTTCAAAGGTCAGCTTGGGAAATTGACCAGGGTCGTCGCAACACTTATTATGCGTCAATAGCTAAAGCCTTTGCAGCCGATGTAGCTAACAAATGTGCTGCTGATGCTGTACAGGTAAATCTTGTTATTGCCAATATATATGGATATATATAGGGATTACCGTTATCTTAAAATTAGTATATAGTCTGTACTATTTTTTATGTATTTTCAGGTTTTTTTTCTAAAACATCTAATTTAGCTATAATGTTATAAAATTTTTCAAATTAGATGAATGAAAAGTATTCATATTGACATCTTTGTTTAGATATTTGGAGGAAACGGATTCAACACAGATTACCCAGTGGAGAAGTTGATGAGAGATGCTAAAATATACATGGTAGGTAGCCACATATATCTGTGTTAAAAACTAAATGTTTTGTTGAATTTCCATGTAAAAATAAAAATGAGAGAATATTTACTTAAAATATGAAACTGACTTTATTGCTTTTCTATTTAGTCAAGATTTTCATTGCTGCATATCTTTTTCAATTTAACTTTATATACATCTTAACAAAGTAATTATGATTATTTTAATTCAAGCTCTATCTTTATGTAGCTTTACATATTAATACAGTGTATATACTGAGTTAAAAACACATTTGAAAATAGATATTAATGTTCACATAAATATCTTTGCTAGATAATTTTCACTCTTTGAGATTTAATTAAAGAATTAAAATTAAGATAATTTTCTAACAAACAAGAGCTTTTTATTCTCTTTCATCTTTAAAAACTTTTACATGCATTCTGTCATTAACATTGAATCTTTGGGATAGATTATAATTCTTAATTCAGATAATTTATTGCTTCTCTTATAATGAATCGTCAGAACTTTTGTTATATATTTTATATGTGAATATAACCCTCACTGATATTGTCTTCATCATCGTCAGATCTATGAAGGAACTTCGCAAATACAGAGATTGATTATTTCAAGGGAGTTGCTGACTGAAGCTAGAAATGATAAGAAGTAAACTGTTGATTTTCTTTTAAACCCATATCTTGTCAAACTTTGCCTTCTGTGATTACTTTGGAGAAATGCTGCCATATGATAGTGACATCAATTTTGAATCTGCTACTGCCTTTGACAGTGCCATTATATTTTAAATATTTCATGTATGTATTTTATCCATATAGACATTTTTTTTTCAAATATTGTTATTGTTCATCTACACACATTTGTACTAAGACTGTGATGCTAATTAAAATACAATGCAATAAAAACTTGTCATACTTTACAACATGTATAGGGTCATACCCTCAAGTCACTAAGTCATGAACATAATTTACCCCCATTCTTTTTAAAATATTTTTTAATTTTCTGAAATTTCATGGATAAATAATTACTGTACCTAATTAAAAGAAATGTGCATCGCAAACGTTTTATAAGTTGACATGACATTTTTAGTTTTAAAAATTGAAAAAAAAAAAACCACAAAAACCCAGAAAAAA
Organism: Bulinus truncatus; assembly: GCA_021962125.1. NCBI lineage: Eukaryota > Metazoa > Mollusca > Gastropoda > Planorbidae > Bulinus > Bulinus truncatus. Next base: position 382,915 of record JAGDYQ010000373.1, read on the forward strand.
ATTATATGCAAGTCTTTTTTTTTTTACAACCATATTTGCTAAATGTATATACATGTGTGTATATATATATATATATATATGTACATGTTGCACATTGACTTTAAATGGGAAACTCAAACATTTTTATATCGATCTGCTAAGACAGCAGTGAATAAATTGTTACATCATATATCGTAAAGATTTAATTTTTTTTTGTAATACTTATACAGTGGTTTCTGTATTTTTTTTGCTGAATTTTATAAAATGGAGAAAGATTTTAACATTGTTAGAAAATTAAATTTTGAAACACCCTTGCTATAAAAATATTTGTTCTGAATCATTTGTTTTTTTGTTTTGATTATATTAACTAATATATCGCAGAGGTGAATGAATGGGATCTTTTTGAGTTAAGTGTGGCTCCCTTGTGTGTTTTTTTTTTAAATTAACATTTCATCTCCAAAACTCAAAAAATTTACAATGGCATGGATTTTTAAAAAAAAAAAATTCACACAATATGAAAATTCTGGAATTGGCATAGGGCTTTGACAACCCGAATATAGAGTATTGATTTTATTAACTGTAAAAGTTGAATGTGACAGTATATTGTGATATAAACAAAAAAAAAAGATAAGTAAAATATTACAGCATTGCCTGATCAGTTAATAAATATTTAAAAATACAATATTTACATTAAAAGAATATTGAGTCAAATTTTATTACATAAGTAAGTAGAGATTGCATAGTCTTACATACTTTATGTACTGTTATTTTTTTTTTTATAAAAAAAATAATTAAATCGTATTGGAATAAATCAAAAGATCATTTATAAGTAATGTTTGTTTAGCACCAAAGATAACCATTTTAATCGTCTAATGTTAAACTCATGAAACAACAATATGCACAATTTGTAAGATCGATTTAACGAAGGTTTTGTTTAAATTCTTTTGACGACTTCAAGGAAGGAATTTAACTAAGAAAAAAAGCTTCTTCAAAAGCTGTATAAATGATAATTCAGGGGACATGACCCTCTCCCCAGAATAATTTCTCTACTGACCGCTAATTTATTATAATAATGCATTAAAAAAAAAAAAAGATTAAAATAAAGTATGAGCCATTGTTAGAGCTTTTGAGGCTCATACAGGATTTTAAGGTGTTTTAAATTATGTCATTCAAATAAAAGAATTAGGTACCTATGATCTATAGAAATTTATCAATTAAAAATTCTGATTAAATATATTTACAATTAAAAAAATACTAAACAACATAGCAACAAATTTATTATGAAAAAAAATGAAATAATTACAACAACCAGGGCATATCTGATGGATAGACAAAAAACAAGGTGACCCTCTACTACCCCCACATCCATGATTCCAGTGCAGAAAGCCACCAAATTTGATGCTTTGGCCTATGGCAGTGGTTCTCAAACTTTAACCCTTTGCGACCCACTATGACAACAGTTTTAACTTTGGGACCAACCATAAAAAAATTATTTGTTTTTGTGACCCACCTGCAAAAAAGGTCTGATTCAAGAAATATTAAAAAGTGTAATTATATATATATATTACTAGCTGTACCCGGCAAAGCCTTTGCATAGAGATAGACTATTGTAAAGTCAGTGCCAAACCTAGGGATTAGGAGGCCCGGGGGCTTGGCCTCTTTTGGGGACTCTGCATTTTGACATTCAATACCATGACATGAGATTATGTACTTAATATTTAATGTAAAAAATAATTTTGGGGGCTCCCCTCAAGCTGGGGCCCGTGGGACTTTAGATTTTGGACCCCCCCACCCTAGGTACACCTCTGTGTTCAGCTTTGATACATATTTTCAAAATATTTTTTTTTAAGTTATGAAATAGTTAAATCTAATTAGTTGTTTCTTTTTCTTACAACATCCTAAAGGATAAATTATTTCAATTAGAAAAATGTCAAAGATATCTAATTAGTTACCCTTTTACTTTGTAGATATACAAACTTTTAGTTTTGTAACATGTCGAGAAAACGAGTAGTGGTTATGTATGTATGGATTCTCGGTTCTTTGAATTTTTAAATTTTCTTGCTTGGGACTCTCTGCCTATGGCCCAACAAAATATAAGTGTCAGTGCGCTATTTTGCACTAGATACAAAAAAAAAATGAGTAGAATAAGTAGGTCAGCTAGTGGTGTTCCGCGTCACCAGTGACAGTCTTCGTCACCCACCCGAACAGAAAATAACCCACCCCCGCCCCAACGACGACTGAACTAATGAGCCAGACATTGAATGTCATAACAATTAACATCAGACAATAAGAGACAAATATTTGGATCATGTGGAGAATTGTCTGCAGGAAATGGCTGCCATTGAAAATAGCTCGTCTGAAATATATACAAACAAATATATATATATATATATATATATATATATATATATATATATATATATATATATATATATATATATATAAATTAAAAAGTTCTCAATGAAAAAGATAAGAAACTGTCTGACTATTTTACATTGTACTAACGACCACCATCTCCCTGTCATACCTTTTCTGAATTAAAATAATGAAATCATAAAAAATGTAGCCTATGCATAAAAAGTTTTAGTTAATATAATTTCCATTTGTTAGGGCACAGTGTGTACAAGTTATAGGCTGTGGTCTAACTAGGTGGGGACGGTCTACCCCGGGGTGACAATTTCTTTGCAACAAGGGGTTAGGGGTGAAATCTTCACTACTTTCGTATTTTTTTTTTGGCACGGGAAAGGATCGCCATTTCTCCAGTCCACCTCTAAACGTTACATCTGCCAATGGGGGGCGCGGGGTGGGGTGGTGATGGGAGGATATAGGTCAGTGCTAGATATTTTTTTTGTACGCTCTTGTTGTTCATAAAAAAAAAAAAACGCGGACTACACATGAAGGGGGAGGGGGGACCCGAATATTTGTCATGGGCCTTGAGGGCCCCGTCGCTGACGAAATGTATTTGATTTATTTATTTCGCTCTTAAATTGGGGTAATGTGGATCATGGTGACCCTGTGGCAATTTTTTTAAGGGTGCCCAATATTTTCTGACTGAGGCTCTGCATTTACTTAGTATTTACTCATGTGAATAGAAATGTAATAACAAGTTTATACATCTGCCATCAACAAATGTGACATTATTTTAAATGTGTGCTAGAAATAAATTCATATTGGGATGTGAAAAAGGGCCCAATTTAAAGCCAACCCTTTGTTTCCTGAAATGTATACTTTCAATACAAAGTAATCTCGTGTACTGGTGGACATATTGTGTGATTTCTTGTGTTTTGTTTATTGACTGTAAACCTCAAAAAAAAAAAAATCAACAACAAAGTGTGCAGTCATGTTAAATATTTTTTACCAAATATTTACATCTGCATACTTATTCCTGGCACGGCTGTGCATCAGTCATATATTCAATAAATATTTGGATACTACGTTCTTCTATATAGAAGAAACACGTTCAAAGGCATGTGTTGAGGCAGATAAGGCAGAACTGGAGATTCTTAGCTATAAGGACCAGAGCTCGATTTACCGCCGGGGATGCCGGGGATATACCCGGCACTGAGACCTGTCATCCCCGGCTCTGCTTTCGCTAATATATCCAGCCGGGGATGAAATCATAGACGTTTACGCCCGGCTCTGGAGTTTTTTTTTTCATCCCCGGCACTGGTTTTTTCTTAAATCTAGCACTGATGAGGACTCCCTTACCATCATAGGTTATATACAAGATTTATTATTTATTAATAATGATATGTGGACCTTAAGAATTCATGTCTCACACATTCCGCCTACCAAATCAAGGCGGTCTTGAAAAAAAGGATTCCCTTATATCTAGGAACCGGTTACACAACGGTATACCGTCTTTTAAGGACACACACGTCTTTTAAGGACACACACGTTGTACAATAGATCCAGTTATTGTTTTAAGTATTTGAAAAGCTGGTTCGTTATTTTTTTTTTAAATAATTTTGTAACAGGATTCGCGAACCGTTTAATACTATACATAACATCCTACTACAAGTGAGCCCTTGAGATATTTACTTTGATGATAACTTGGCTGCCCGCTTGGCTAGCTTTTCAGTGCTACTAGATCCAGATATGAACGGGTTAGGGTTGTCCAACGTGCTGTTGATGACACCGACCTTTGGGGAAGAATCAAGTCTTTGTTGGAGATAGTCCCTCAGGAACTTTATTCCTTCGTATAAAACTGCGATAGTGAAGATAACAAAACACGCTCCAACCATAGCTGAAGAGAATATTATTAAAGATAATTAAATCACAATTACATTTCATTCGTATATACTTACATTTATGTTCAATATAATAACATTTATTATAGGTATAATAGCATTTATTATAGGTATCATAGCATTTATTATAGGTGTATTATTTATATAGGTATTATAACATGTATTATATAGGTATTATAACATGTATTATATAGGTATTATAACATGTATTATATAGGTATTATAGCATGTATTATATAGGTATAGCTACATTTAGTACTAAGCTGTTTTTTTTCCTAAAAACAAAACTAACTATTAGGACATGCACAAGAATTCATGGTTTTATTGCTCACGGAGTCGCTGAAGACAAGAAAGCTACATGCCATCAATTACACGATCAATGGTAGTGCCTATGGTATTTGTAATCCAGTGGCGTCACTAGGGGTGGGGTGCGGGGGTGGGGTCCGCACCGGGTGACATCAATTTAGGGGTGACACCAAAATGAACAGTTCTAAATTTCATAGCAGAAAAATCTCGGAATAGTCGTTTTTATAACCGACCATAGTTAAAAACATGAGCAGTAGCACAGGGTGCCACCATGCAGAGTATATTGCCTGACAATATGAACTAGTATCATTCTGAATAGACTGGTACCATTCTATTTCGACTGGTGCCTGACAATATGGACTGGTGCATGTCAGGATAATGGACTGATAGTAAATTATTAATGTGAGATTGTGACCCCAAGCGACATGATGTGGCTTCATATCTCAGAGACACAAATGGTGTCCCTCTTAGTGCCTCCATGGCCAATGCTGATTCATTCTTATTAACAGGGGGATGGGGGGGTAACAATGCTGACCCCAGAGGTGATGGGTTCGATATAAGACAGAGATTATCACTGTTTCAGTTATTTCAAAGAGTGATGTTTTTTCTCAGACTTTGTAATTGTCTCAACTGTATAGATTCTAAAAAAAACGTATAGAAGAAACTGTTTACTGTCATCATTACTTGTCATTACTTGTACTATATCTAAAGTCTAAGGTAATACTTAACAGCTCCTCAGTATTTACTGAACATCATCCAGTACTTTTTTTTTGTGACGCTACGCACCAGAACGGCTTACCGGCACCTTTTTCAATGTGGGGACAAAATTATTACTTTTCTTGTATTTTAACGTTTATTATTAATTTATTATATTATTAATTTGTTAAAATTGAATTATTTTAAAATTGTGCGCAATATGAACTAAACTAGACACTGGGTTTTAGCTAAAATTTAGGCAATCCATCACTGAGTACCGGCACCTATTTTTTTTTTACAAAAAAGCACTGACTAAATCTTAAGTCTAATGTAATACCTAACAGCTCGTCAGTACTTACTAAACATTTTTTGTATTTAATAAATTAAACCATCGCCCACTCCTCTTCTTTCTGTTTATTTTATCCCACATTCCAGGTGTCGCATCATCGGTCTTAAAAGTCTAAAATTTCTAATTAGCTCACTTTAGCGTGACCAGACGTAACAGCTGGAATACAGTTTGCACCACGGGTCGGTGAATTTTGTTTTTATAAGTTCATTACTCACACTGACACACACACACACACACACACAGGGGATTACCCCTCAAAAAAAGTTCATTTAAGCCTTCTAAACATCTTTTTATTCAAACACAATTTTATAGGCCTACTACATAGTCTCTTGAGTACCAGCTACCTTTATTTTGTCCACCCTTACCCTCATGGAGCAAGTTTATCCCCATCTCAAGTCCATTCTTGAACAATGTCCATCTCAAGTCCATTCTAGATCAATGTCCATCTCAAGTCCATTCTTGAACAATGTCCATCTCGTCCATTCTAGATCAATGTCCATCTCAAGTCCATTCTAGATCAATGTCCATCTCAAGTCCATTCTTGAACAATGTCCATCTCAAGTCCATTCTAGATCAATGTCCATCTCAAGTCCATTCTTGAACTAAAAACAATAGAAACGTATGCAACCATAGTAAGTGGGTATTTTACTTACCACCAGCAGATAGGGTGCGTATGTCGTAAAAGAGAATAAATTCTTTATAACCCAGATGGTAGTAACTGGCCATCATCATCTGTGGAGTGGAAAAGATGGACATCAATCAAGAATAAACATGAGATTGACATTTATCTAGAATGGACTTAAGGGACATTTATCTAGAATGGACAAGAGGGACATTGATCTAGAATGGACTTAAGGGACATTGATCTAGAATGGACAAGAGGGACATTGATCTAGAATGGACTTAAGGGACATTGATCTAGAATGGACAAGAGGGACATTGATCTAGAATGGATTTAAGGGACATTGATCTAGAATGGACAAGAGGGACATTGATCTAGAATGGACTTAAGGGACATTGATCTAGAATGGACAAGAGGGACATTGATCTATAATGGACTTAAGGGACATTGATCTAGAATGGACAAGAGGGACATTGTTCTAGAATGGACAGGAGGGACATTGATCTAGAATGGACTTAAGGGACATTGATCTAGAAAGGACAAGAGGGACATTTATCTAGAATGGACAAGAGGGACATTGATCTAGAATGGACAAGAGGGACATTGATCTAGAATGGACTTAAGATGTACATTGATCTAGAATGGACTTAAGGGACATTTATCTAGAATGGACAAGAGGGACATTGATCTAGAATGGACTTAAGGGACATTGATCTAGAATGGACAAGAGGGACATTGATCTAGAATGGACTTAAGGGACATTGATCTAGAATGGACAAGAGGGACATTGATCTAGAATGGACTTAAGGGACATTGATCTAGAAAGGACAAGAGGGACATTTCTTTAGAATGGACAAGAGGGACATTGATCTAGAATGGACAAGAGGGACATTGATCTAGAATGGACTTAAGATGGACATTGATCTAGAATGGACTTAAGATGGACATTGATCTAGAATGGACAAGAGGGACATTGATCTAGAATGTACTTAAGGGACATTGATCTAGAATGGACAAGAGGGACATTGATCTAGAATGGATTTAAGGGACATTGATCTAGAAAAGACAAGAGGGACATTTCTTTAGAATGGACAAGAGGGACATTGATCTAGAATGGACAAGAGGGACATTGATCTAGAATGGACTTAAGGGACATTGATCTAGAATGGACAAGAGGGACATTGATCTAGAATGGACTTAAGGGACATTGATCTTGAAAGGACAAGAGGGACATTTCTTTAGAATGGACAAGAGGGACATTGATCTAGAATGGACAAGAGGGACATTGATCTAGAATGGACTTAAGATGGACATTGATCTAGAATGGACTTAAGGGACATTGATCTAGAATGGACAAGAGGGACATTGATCTAGAATGTACTTAAGGGACATTGATCTAGAATGGACAAGAGGGACATTGATCTAGAATGGATTTAAGGGACATTGATCTAGAAAAGACAAGAGGGACATTTCTTTAGAATGGACAAGAGGGACATTGATCTAGAATGGACTTAAGGGACATTGATCTAGAATGGACAAGAGGGACATTGATCTAGAATGGACAAGAGGGACATTGATCTAGAATGGACTTAAGATGTACATTGATCTAGAATGGACTTAAGATGGACATTGATCAAGAATGGACTTTAGATGGACATTGATCTAGAATAGACTTAAGATGGACATTGATCTAGAATGGACTTAAGATGTACATTGATCTAGAATGGACAAGAGGGACATTGATCTAGAATGGGCTTAAGATGTACATTGATCTAGAATAGACTTAAGATGTACATTGATCTAGAATGGACTTAAGATGGACATTGATCTAGAATAGACTTAAGATGTACATTGATCTAGAATGGACAAGAGGGATATTGATCTAGAATAGACTTAAGATGGACATTGATCTAGAATGGACAAGAGGGACATTGATGTAGAATGGACAAGAGGGACATTGATCTAGAATAGACTTAAGATGGACATTGATGTAGAATGGACTTAAGATGTACATTGATCTAGAATGGACTTAAGATGTACATTGATCTAGAATAGACTTAAGATGTACATTGATCTAGAATGGACTTAAGATGGACATTGATCTAGAATGGACTTAAGGGACATTGATCTAGAATGGACAAGAGGGACATTGATCTAGAATAGACTTAAGATGTACATTGATCTAGAATGGACAAGAGGGACATTGATCTACAATAGACTTAAGATGTACATTGATCTAGAATGGACAAGAGGGACATTTATCTAGAATAGACTTAAGATGTACATTGATCTAGAATAGACTTAAGATGTACATTGATCTAGAATGGACTTAAGATGGACATTGATCTAGAATAGACTTAAGTAGTACATTGATCTAGAATAGACTTAAGATGTACATTGATCTAGAATGGACAAGAGGGACATTGATCTAGAATAGACTTACGATGTACATTGATCTAGAATAGACTTAAGATGTACATTGATCTAGAATAGACTTAAGATGTACATTGATCTAGAATAGACTTAAGATGTACATTGATCTAGAATGGACTTAAGATGTACATTGATCTAGAATAGACTTAAGATGTACATTGATCTAGAATGGACTTAAGATGGATATTGATCTAGAATGGACTTAAGGGACATTGATCTGGAATGGACAAGAGGGACATTGATCTAGAATAGGCTTAAGATGTACATTGATCTAGAATGGACTTAAGATGTACATTGATCTAGAATGGACTTAAGATGTACATTGATCTAGAATAGACTTAAGATGTACATTGATCTAGAATAGACTTAAGATGTACATTGATCTAGAATAGACTTAAGATGTACATTGATCTAGAATGGACAAGAGGGACATTGATCTAGAATGGGCTTAAGATGTACATTGATCTAGAATAGACTTAAGATGTACATTGATCTAGAATGGACTTAAGATGGACATTGATCTAGAATAGACTTAAGATGTACATTGATCTAGAATAGACTTAAGATGTACATTGATCTAGAATGGACAAGAGGGACATTGATCTAGAATGGGCTTAAGATGTACATTGATCTAGAATAGACTTAAGATGTACATTGATCTAGAATGGACTTAAGATGGACATTGATCTAGAATAGACTTAAGATGTACATTGATCTAGAATGGACAAGAGGGATATTGATCTAGAATAGACTTAAGATGGACATTGATCTAGAACGGACAAGAGGGACATTGATGTAGAATGGACAAGAGGGACATTGATCTAGAATAGACTTATGATGGACATTGATCTAGAATGGACTTAAGATGTACATTGATCTAGAATGGACAAGAGGGATATTGATCTAGAATAGACTTAAGATGGACATTGATCTAGAATGGACAAGAGGGACATTGATGTAGAATGGACAAGAGGGACATTGATCTAGAATAGACTTAAGATGGACATTGATCTAGAATGGACTTAAGATGTACATTGATCTAGAATGGACTTAAGATGTACATTGATCTAGAATAGACTTAAGATGTACATTGATCTAGAATGGACTTAAGATGGACATTGATCTAGAATGGACTTAAGGGACATTGATCTAGAATGGACAAGAGGGACATTGATCTAGAATAGACTTAAGATGTACATTGATCTAGAATGGACAAGAGGGACATTTATCTAGAATAGACTTAAGATGTACATTGATCTAGAATAGACTTAAGATGTACATTGATCTAGAATGGACTTAAGATGGACATTGATCTAGAATAGACTTAAGTAGTACATTGATCTAGAATAGACTTAAGATGTAAATTGATATAGAATGGACAAGAGGGACATTGATCTAGAATAGACTTACGATGTACATTGATCTAGAATAGACTTAAGATGTACACTGATCTAGAATAGACTTAAGATGTACATTGATCTAGAATAGACTTAAGATGTACATTGATCTAGAATGGACTTAAGATGGACATTGATCTAGAATAGACTTAAGATGTACATTGATCTAGAATGGACTTAAGATGGATATTGATCTAGAATGGACTTAAGGGACATTGATCTGGAATGGACAAGAGGGACATTGATCTAGAATAGGCTTAAGATGTACATTGATCTAGAATGGACTTAAGATGTACATTGATCTAGAATGGACTTAAGATGTACATTGATCTAGAATAGACTTAAGATGTACATTGATCTAGAATAGACTTAAGATGTACATTGATCTAGAATAGACTTAAGATGTACATTGATCTAGAATGGACTTAAGATGGACATTGATCTAGAATAGACTTAAGATGTACATTGATCTAGAATAGACTTAAGATGTACATTGATCTAGAATGGACAAGAGGGACATTGATCTAGAATGGGCTTAAGATGTACATTGATCTAGAATAGACTTAAGATGTACATTGATCTAGAATGGACTTAAGATGGACATTGATCTAGAATAGACTTAAGATGTACATTGATCTAGAATGGACAAGAGGGATATTGATCTAGAATAGACTTAAGATGGACATTGATCTAGAACGGACAAGAGGGACATTGATGTAGAATGGACAAGAGGGACATTGATCTAGAATAGACTTATGATGGACATTGATCTAGAATGGACTTAAGATGTACATTGATCTAGAATGGACTTAAGATGTACATTGATCTAGAATAGACTTAAGATGTACATTGATCTAGAATGGACTTAAGATGGACATTGATCTAGAATGGACTTAAGGGACATTGATCTAGAATGGACAAGAGGGACATTGATCTAGAATAGACTTAAGATGTACATTGATCTAGAATAGACTTAAGATGTACATTGATCTAGAATGGACTTAAGATGGACATTGATCTAGAATAGACTTAAGTAGTACATTGATCTAGAATAGACTTAAGATGTACATTGATCTAGAATAGACTTAAGATGTACATTGATCTAGAATGGACTTAAGATGTACATTGATCTAGAATAGACTTAAGATGTACATTGATCTAGAATGGACTTAAGATGGATATTGATCTAGAATGGACTTAAGGGACATTGATCTGGAATGGACAAGAGGGACATTGATCTAGAATAGGCTTAAGATGTACATTGATCTAGAATGGACTTAAGATGTACATTGATCTAGAATGGACTTAAGATGTACATTGATCTAGAATAGACTTAAGATGTACATTGATCTAGAATAGACTTAAGATTTACATTGATCTAGAATAGACTTAAGATGTACATTGATCTAGAATGGACTTAAGATGGACATTGATCTAGAATAGACTTAAGATGTACATTGATCTAGAATAGACTTAAGATGTACATTGATCTAGAATGGACAAGAGGGACATTGATCTAGAATAGACTTAAGATGTACATTGATCTAGAATAGACTTACGATGTACATTGATCTAGAATAGACTTAAGATGTACATTGATCTAGAATAGACTTAAGATGTACATTGATCTAGAATGGACAAGAGGGACATTGATCTAGAATAGACTTAAGATGTACATTGATCTAGAATAGACTTAAGATGTACATTGATCTAGAATAGACTTAAGATGTACATTGATCTAGAATAGACTTAAGATGGACATTGATCTAGAATGGACTTAAGGGACATTGATCTAGAATGGACAAGAGGGACATTGTTCTAGAATGGACTTGAGATGGACATTGATCTAGAATGGACTTGAGGTTAACATTGATTTTAAAAAGACATGGATCTAGAAGAGATACGAGAACAGATACTGGCCTAATATAGGATGACCAGATATTTCAAATAATTTTTTTTTCATTTTACAACAGTTATTTTAAGCATTTACTGTCTTTAAACTATAAACTAAGTAATCTTTTTAAAAGAAACTATTCTGAAAAATACAAGGAACATTTAATTCACACCAAGCTTAAAGCAATAAAAAAGTTAACAAGTCTGCAGAAATATAAAAAAAACTACATAACAATCGTATCCAATTGTTATAAAACACACAACAGTCCAAGTTTACCAGAGCAGAGCTGACACTAAAACAAAGTTGGGCTCATGTTTAATTCACATTTAGATAACAATGTAGGCCTATACATTAACAGGATTTTTTTTTATATCCAAGAGAAAGTAAAAATGAAAACTATCCAACACCTGTGACTGGTAGTCGTTGTTCGATATTTCACATTAGAAGTAAACACTAAACTAGCAACATTGTATCACAATAAACACACTAGCAACATTGTATCACAAGAAACAAACTAGCAACAGTCTATCACACTAACAAAGTAACACCATTGCACTAATCCAAGACATAATAGACCCCATTGTTTAATGCACATACATCACTTTTAAAAAAAAAATAAACAGGTCAAAATAAAATGGGGTCAGGAGCGATCCCACTGAGAAATGAACCTTCGATTAAATTAACGTATTATCTCTATACTCCCCCCCTCCCATTATGTCGTGCTGCGTACCATCTCTGCTGACGGTGGAAATAAATGATATACCATCGTCCATATTTTTAAGAACCATTCACGTATTATATTAAGCACACATAATAATTAATTACCCGCTTCCCATAATAACATCGCAATACGAACACTTTACACCCTTCCCCTCCCTTGTCCTATAATTATATATAACATCGGCTTCCCTCCGCCCGCCCCTTTTCGAAGAAAATTATGAATTTTTTGTGCGTTATATAACAAATATTAACACCCCCCCCCATACACACACTACTCCACATACAATGAATCGTTATAAAAGCCAGACCACCCTGACCACGCCTCTACCCTCTTGCAGTATAATTATAATATGAGAACAGTGAGCATCCTCTGGGGAGGCAGGCGGGGCAACCAACCCCTCCAGTTCCAACACCAAGAAGGGTTGGGCAGGAGAGGCGATACAGGGCTGCGTCGTACTATGGTGCAATGGGGTGCCAGACATCCGGGCAATATTTTACCGTAGAAGATGCGAATTTAAATTAAAGGGAAGAAAAAAGTCAAATCAACGTGGAGGGCGGCGGCAAAAAAACTGACGGGGCGGGGTATAGGCAAAGTCCACCTCTGATTCCCTAACTACAATCTGCACCGCGGCGGTGCATAGGTAAAATGCACCTCTGATTCCCTAACTACATTCACATACATACATGTCTCTCCCATCAATTATACAGTTTTAATATGATAGTGTATATGCCATCATGAGATAGCTTGACCGCACCCTAGTGTACATCCCATCATATGGTGGCCTATCTTACCATGAGTGCGCCCTAGTGGACATCCAATCATTTGGTGGCCTGTCTTACCCTGAGCGCAACAAGAAAAACGTCTACGAATTTCTTGAGTACAAAAACCATATCTATATGTGTGTCTTTATTGTAATACCACGTATATATGGTCGTCTTATCATTGAGACAGAGTTAGCAATGTGTCTAGGGCAGTAGTTCTCAAAGTGTGGGTGACTGACGAATTTCACTAAACTCATTAATAATTAAAAGATCGAAGATCTATATAACTACTGGCGTCTTTCTCAAAATTATATGTTTGTATACATACAAAGTAAAAGGGTAAAAGGATAAATCTGTGTGTAATATAAATGGCGCATTGTTTCACCTTCTTTTAATTTTATCTTAGTTCGCTAAACATAAACTGTTGTCAAATTTTGGTTGGTCTTGAGCCTTCTAAACTACTGGGCCTGCAATCAGACAAAGGTACGTGAGAATACCATCTGACTAACGGGTCGGTTTCATCCCCACCATAGCCGATGGTGGCACCACGGGAGATATGGCGGTAACTGAAGTATCCACCGGGGATCAAACCAGGGACCTTCACGTCGAGTCGAGCGCTTTACCACATGACCATCCGTCCCCACGTGTGTGGTTGCCTTCGTGTGAAGTCCCTGTATGATAAAATCTCTTAGATTCTATTGACCATTGATGCAGTGCCCTTCTTTCATCCCCACCATAACCAATAGTGCAATGACCATGAAGGCACCACGGGAGATATAGCGGGGACTTTTACCATGACCTGAGATCAAACCAGGGAACCTCAGGTCGACAGTCAAGCGCTTTACCACACGACCATCCGTCCCCATGCGGTGGCTTGTAGCAGTTGCCAAAATGAGGACCGCATTGAAGCCACATTCATTCTAATACAGTCGCCAGGCTGATTTCAAGTATATAATACATGATATAGGCTATACATTACATAATACGTGTATAGGCCATACATTATATAATACGTGTATAGGGTATACATTATATAATACATGATATAGGCTATACATTATATAATACGTGCTATATGCCATACATTATACAATACGTAATATAGGCTATACATTATATAATACGTGATATAGGCTATACATTATATAATAACAATATTTCGTTTATCTCTCGTTCGGCCTCGAGTGGATGTTTCTCCTTTCTTTATATGAAATACATGTTTATGTTTGTAAAACAAACAAAGAGAACCTTCTAATATAAACACACAAAACGTTCATCCCATTTCTTCCACCATCATTGCACATTATAAGCATTAAAAAGCTTACATCAATTGCAGACATATCCATCCCTGTAGCACTATCCATGTTCCTATTGGTAGTGGTGCCATCCATGTTCATGTGATTCATATCCATTCCCTCAAGTTTAACTTGCAAACACTCATGAAATATTTGCTTCTTGTTGTAATTCTGAAACAAATGCACCAGAGTTTCGTTAATTAAAGAATTATAATGAATTAACCTCTTTCCCATTTCTAAGAATAATATAATTTATTTAATGTTATTTATAGAGTCCGGCACAAAAAAGCTCCAGGATGTCCGCAATTTGGTGAAGGTAGAAAAAAACAACAACATTGTATTTAAAGTAAAAAGTAATATTAATTAAAACAAAACAAAATAAAAAAAAATATAATTGTGTAAATGACTATCAGCTGAGATTTAATAAGACCAAACAGATTCACTGAACATTTAAAAGGTTAGTTGCTTTAACTTTATGATAAATTCATTGAAAAACACACTATCAATACTTTAACTTTATGATAAATTCAGTGAAAAACACACTATCAATACTTTAACTTTATGATAAATTCAGTGAAAAACACACTATTAATACTTTTTGTTTTCAATCTTGGACTCGACACAATGTCATTCACGGAACTTTCTCACTTTAAAATTATTACTGCTTGTAAAAAGGCTCAGGGAGGGAAGGGGAGTAACTGATGGGACGTTCGTTAGACTAGAGTACGGTTAGAGCATTAGGGTCTGCTGACAGGAATGTCCGACATAGCAGGTCAACCTGCAGGGAAGAACGATGTGACAGGCTAAACTTCCCCTTAAACCACGGTGTCGCGGGTAATAAAATTTCTATAAATATTAGTATGATATGAACCTAAGGAAATATTTTGTTTACTTTTGACACACAACATTTGTGTCGCGGGTAATAAAATTTCTATAAATATTAGTATGATATGAACCTAAGGAAATATTTTGTTTACTTTTGAGTACATTTTAATAAACGTCTTTTTTGCTTAAGTTTCTTATTTTATACGTTTTAGTGTTGAAAAATGAACTCCCCCCACCCCTTCAAAATAGTCTTCTAATCATATTACACTATAGTAAATCCTTTTAATTGTATAATTGTCTCATCTGGTTCAATAGCTGTCTCATCCTGTCCAATGGTTGTCTCATCCTGTCCAATGGTTGTCTCATCCGGTCCAATGGTTGTCTCATCCGGTCCAATGGTTGTCTCATCCTGTCCAATGGTTGTCTCATCCGGTCCAATGGTTGTCTCATCCTGTCCAATGGTTGTCTCATCCTGTCCAATGGTTGTCTCATCCTGTCCAATGGTTGTCTCATCCGGTCCAATGGTTGTCTCATCCGGTCCAATGGTTGTCTCATCCGGTCCAATGGTTGTCTCATCCTGTCCAATGGTTGTCTCATCCGGTCCAATGGTTGTCTCATCCTGTCCAATGGTTGTCTCATCCTGTCCAATGGTTGTCTCATCCTGTCCAATGGTTGTCTCATCCGGTCCAATGGTTGTCTCATCCGGTCCAATGGTTGTCTCATCCTGTCCAATGGTTGTCTCATCCGGTCCAATGGTTGTCTCATCCGGTCCAATGGTTGTCTCATCCGGTCCAATGGTTGTCTCATCCGGTCCAATGGTTGTCTCATCCTGTCCAATGGTTGTCTCATCCGGTCCAATGGTTGTCTCATCCTGTCCAATGGTTGTCTCATCCTGTCCAATGGTTGTCTCATCCTGTCCAATGGTTGTCTCATCCGGTCCAATGGTCGTCTCATCCGGTCCAATGGTTGTCTCATCCTGTCCAATGGTTGTCTCATCCGGTCCAATGGTTGTCTCATCCGGTCCAATGGTTGTCTCATCCTGTCCAATGGTTGTCTCATCCGGTCCAATGGTTGTCTCATCCTGTCCAATGGTTGTCTCATCCTGTCCAATGGTTGTCTCATCCTGTCCAATGGTTGTCTCATCCTGTCCAATGGTTGTCTCATCCGGTCCAATGGTTGTCTCATCCTGCCCAATGGTTGTCTCATCCGGTCCAATGGTTGTCTCATCCTGTCCAATGGTTGTCTCATCCTGTCCAATGGTTGTCTCATCCGGTCCAATGGTTGTCTCATCCGGTCCAATGGTTGTCTCATCTGGTCCAATGGTTGTCTCATCCTGTCCAATGGTTGTCTCAGCCTGTCCAATAGTTGTCTCATCTTGTCCAATATCTGTCTGATCCGGTCCGATAGTTGTCTCAGCCTGTCCAATAGTCTCATCTGGTCCAATAGCTGTCTAATCCGGTCCGATAGTTGTCTCAGCCTGTCCAATAGTTGTCTCATCTGGTCCAATAGCTGTCTCATCCGGTCCAATAGCTGTCTCATCCGGTCCAATAGCTGTCTCATCCGGTCCGATAGTTGTCTCAGCCTGTCCAATGGTTGTCTCATCCGGTCCAATAGCTGTCTGATCCGGTCCGATAGTTGTCTCAGCCTGTCCAATAGTTCTCTCATCTGGTCCAATAGCTGTCTGATCCGGTCCGATAGTTGTCTCAGCCTGTCCAATAGTTGTCTCATCTGGTCCAATAGCTGTCTCATCCGGTCCAATGGTTGTCTCATCCGGTCCAATGGTTGTCTCATCTGGTCCAATGGTTGTCTCATCTGGTCCAATGGTTGTCTCATCTGGTCCAATGGTTGTCTAATCTGGTCCAATGGTTGTCTCATCTGGTCCAATGGTTGTCTCATCTGGTCCGATAGTTGTCTCAGCCTGTCCAATAGTTTTCTCAGCCTGTCCAATAGTTGTCTGATCCGGTCCAATAGTTGTCTTGTAAAGCCTTATCGTTCGAGTAATACTGATGGCCACATCATGACCTATGTCATTTCACAACATAAATTCTGTCATTTCCCTCGCAGTACACTGGTTGTTTGGGACAGATGGCCGAGTTGTTAGATAGTCGAGTGTCGACCTGAGAGTCTTGGGTTCGATCCTTGGTAAGAACCGCGGAATCTTTTCCGTGGGAAATTTGATGTAAAATCCCACAAGTCCAACCAGCTTTAAATGGGGAAGTAAAAGGAGGGGGCGTTGTGCTAACCACCACAATCCCTTCACATGCCGAGGTTATAGCAACAGATGAATTCTACACTTCATGCCCCGATGGCCCGTCAGGGCAAAGGGAACTTAACATTTTACACCGGTTGTCAAGCATTTCACGGTATTCTCTAATATCGCAACTCGTGAAACAGTTTTTGTCCCCACATTGGTCACTAGCCTGTCCTTGTTTCCATGGGCGTCATTAGGTTTGGGGTACATTTGTTGTTTGTTTAGTTATTATACTTTAATGTAATAAACTTTCAGGAGACTTAGTTCGGTTTTATTGTAACAACTTTATGACATTTTTTTTTCCAAAATGAGGGGGGGGGGGTTTCCCCTCTCCCTTATATGACATTTTTTTCAAAAGGTAGGGGGGGGTAAATGACCCCCACCTTGCCCCCCACCCCCCTTGAATACGCCATGGCTTGTTTCCATACATCCAATACCCAACGCCCAGACGCAAGTTAAATAAGTTTTTTTTTTTTAAAAGGATACATACCTACACATATTTTTGTTTTGCTATTTATTAGTTCTCTATAGTTATTAGTAAAACAAGTGATAGACAAATGGACATATTTGAAAACAAAAGAAATTTGTGTGGCAGGAAATTTATTTTACAAGTGTACTGAAACTGTAAGAAAATTACACTTGTCTACATAGAGAATGGACGTATTGTTGTTATTTATGTTTATTATTTTTTCAGTAATATAAGACACCAATGAAGAATGATTGCTTTATTATAAAGTGCTATAACAGTGTTCATAAAAACTCAGATATTGATATGAAGTACACATCGAATTATTACTTTAATACTTATAACTTATGACGCTAGAAACCATTTCAGTTGTTGTTTTTATATCTGAGTTCTCTCTTCTTGAAATTAATGTATATACAATATTTCTAAATCATTGTCTTTGAATTGACATAGGTCTATACAGCATGTAGTTCTATTTCAGTAAAATTAACTTTACAGTTTAATACAGTGTCATTTTCTGAAAGAAGAAAACACTTTATAACAACAAGATTTAGGTTTTACATTGAGATTTGGGTCTAAGAAAGAAACCAGTTGTTTGTTTTGAATGGAATCATTTCTACTCCACGTTCTAACCAAATGTTGTGACATACAATGGAAGGAGGTCAGCGATTCTCAAAGTTTATTTGCAGGACCATCATGTGTTTGTTTGGATTTTATATTTTACATTCTCGGTGTTTGCAGGACCATCATGTGTTTGTTTGGATTTTATATTTTACTTCTTCGGTGCTTGATTTCATTTTAACTGGCAGCTACAAATGTTAAGTTTTTTTTTTCATAATTTAGACCGAATTAAATCGTTTTAAAAATGTTGGAGGCTTGCTATTCATATTTCCATGTGGTAAACTAGCATTGACAATCACATAGCGAGATTATATTAATAATTAATTAAGTCTGCACTTTTTTTCAGATGGGATAATTTTAAGTTGTGCTCTTTAGTGGGAAAAGTTGCCGGAACTCCTTGGAAAAATGTTACATTGACCTAATTTTCAACTAAAGTCTGACTTTTCTTTCAGTGTCTACATTTCTTAGTGACGTTATAATTGTCTAATTGACTATGTCTTCTCTGAATGGTTATCTCTTTGTGTAGACAACTATTTCAATAAGGATGCCTCGAAAGTTTTAACATGCACCTGAAGCATGCAGATATCGCTAGCTTGTTACGACGAGCTGATGTTGTAAACATAAGTTCAATAGAGGCTTATTTTTTAATTAGCTGCTGTTAACCAATGTTAACAAACAATGCCATGATGTTACATTTTTATAATAGTAACGCAGATAAAGTAGTCTATATAACTCTGTACCAGGGACGAGGCGTGAGTGTTGCCGGTCATAACTCTTAGAGAAAATTTATTGTTGTTTTTATGCTATATACAAAGCACAAACGAACAATATTCTATTTATCTGTATACATTTTTACACTAATAACATATGCGATTTATATATATAACTGAATGTTACGTATATTTGAACTATATATATATATATATATGAATGTTACATATATTTAAACTTGAAGTAATTTTATTATAATGTTTATGCTAATTATATTCAATAAACACAGAATCATTATATAGCAGTTTCTATAAATATGACTATGACCGCAACACTCACGCCTCGTCCCTGCCCCGTACAGATAATATTAATACGGGAAACACAATTAAAACGAACTTCACAGTCACGTTACAACAATGTCAAGGACTCGGTGGATGTGCTTACGAAACGATAAAATAATTCTCCCTTCCACAGGTATGATAATAGACTACTTTTATTCATAATCATGCTCTTCATACCCTTAACCTCTATGACCTTTGGGGGAACGAACGTCATATTATGTCAACTCTATTTGATAAGAAATAGGGCCGAGTAGTATTGACAGATTTATATGATAAAAAAACAACAACAACTTGTGATTACGACTTTTAAAGTATCGTAGCATCTGATTACTAAATATCGTTTGGATAAATGTAAGAGCCACTGTTAACATATTATAATGATTCGCTTAACCTACCTGATAAATAGACGAGGAAAAAAAACAACGACTTGTTTCTGTAATGCGTCTCTTATTCGGACTCCGGTGAAAGAAATGAACCACCTGTCTTATAGGTGTGTGTAGTGCTGTAACATAATTTACTGTCACCGTGCATTACTTCACCGCCATGCGCCACAGCTTCAAATCCATGACATACAGACGTTTCGGCTGGGAAAAAAAACTTTTTAAACGTCTTTCTTAAGCGGCAAATTATAGGGCGCAGACATCAGACGTACGGACACAACTTGACTTTTAAAATGGACTAAACTTCTTCCGTTCGGCGCAAAGCTTTTAATCTAATAAGAGAAGCGTCTCTGAACACATACACACTTGCACTGTTGCAAGTCAAAAGATTAAACACAGATTAGCAACAGACAAGAAAATAAAGATTTTCCGATAGATAAATTAAGGAAAAAAAAGAAGAAAGGGGGTGGGGGTAGTATTTATGTTATAAAGTAAACTTACTAGTTTTTGTTATAAAGTAAACTTACTAGTTTTTGTTATAAAGTAAACTTACTAGTTTTTGTTATAAAGTAAACTTACTAGTTTTTGTTATAAAGTAAACTTACTAGTTTTTGTTATAAAGTAAACTTATTAGTTTCTGTTATCAAGTAAACTTACTAGTTTTTGTTATCAAGTAAACTTATTAGTTTCTGTTATCAAGTAAACTTACTAGTTTTTGTTATAAAGTAAACTTATTAGTTTCTGTTATAAAGTAAACTTACTAGTTTTTGTTATAAAGTAAACTTACTAGTTTCTGTTATAAAGTAAACTTACTAGTTTCTGTTATAAATTAAACTTACTAGTTTCTGTTATAAAGTAAACTTACTAGTTTCTGTTATAAAGTAAACTTACTAGTTTTTGTTATAAAGTAAACTTACTAGTTTATATTATAAAGTAAACTTACTTGTTTCTGTTATTAAGTAAACTTACTAGTTTATATTATAAAGTAAACTTACTAGATAATATTATAAAGAGAACTTACTAGTTTCAAGTATAATCTTTTTAGCTTCTAACCAATCATTAACCACGTGAAGGTTTCAATTAACAAAAAAAAAATCTACTTTTACAGAATAAAGACTACACTGTCTCACAGCGGTTGTTAACTTTTTTTATGCCGTGACAAATTATGTTAACAGATTGGCACACTGTGTTAGCAATATGACACTTTACGATAAACATTTGGAATTAACATTTTGTTTAATGCTATGTGTGTTATGGTGTCCTGTGTCCGTTAATAAATATGTTTAAAAAAATTGAAATAAACAAACAGGGCAAAAAAAAAAAATTATCTTTTCTTTTTGGCATTATCTAGTCTTATCTAAAACTAAATAAATAAATAAAACCATCAAAACAAACATAGGGCAGGAAGTGTATAGACAATGTATTAAAAGAGGAAACAGTAGCTTTATTCAGATATTTGAACTTGTTGAGTCCACAGTATGAAAACTGAACTAACTTGAATTTAAGTTCAAAGATAATCAAAAGCAGCTGTTTCCCCAAGGGGAGGGGTGGGGGATCGGGAGATTCACCGCGATGTAGGTAAACTGGTCCAGTGACGTCATCTATTTATATCATCAATGGTAATGACAGTCATTTCAGCTCATGTGAGAAAGTAGAAATTACAGTGACCGGAAGTCCCCCTCCCCTTTCACGGCCAGAAAAATTGCCCTCAGCACACCTCCCCCCCCCCCCCCACAGGATGTCATCACTCCCCAGGTGCTAGATTTTCCTTTGAAAAAAAAAAGGTAACCTTATGCAGGTGTGGCGCCAGCTAATCATTCATGGGGGGAGGGGGGGGCTGAAAACATTCACCAATAAAGGTACTGTCGATCACACCCAGCAAACAATTTCTTTAGTTGTTTTATATAACGATGTATACCTGACATGTCACATGCGTTCGGGTTGCAGCTTCCTATTGGTAGACCTGACATATGCAAAATAAAAGACAATTCAAATCGTCCGTGTATGAATATGGAATCAAATAAGATCGAGACATAAACAACGCATACTCCTTTCAAGATTATGTATGTCTATAGGATGAACTCGTAGAAAAACAAGTTTGTTTTACTATTTAAACACTCTGAACATGCAATCAAACGCGATCTGTGTGTGTGCGTGGAGGGGGATATATTGGTAAAATGTAGAAATAAATCAAAATTTCACGTAAATAAATAATAGAACAAAATGCTAAATCAAAATGTCAAGTGTAAAAGTTATATCATGAATGCAATCGTTGTCATAGGAAATATGTTTTTTTTCTGTTGTATCAACGTTCACTCTTTAAAACGATTGGTTTAAATATTAACTCAATGTGTACATCTTCAGAACAAATGAATACATATTGTGTTGTTGTAGGTCTGTTTTATTGCAGCGTTGCTGTACGCTACTGTGAGTTTTGTTGTTGACGGGTTGATTAAGCCAATCAATATTTGAGGGAGTCACGCATCGCTATAAATATGGCGCAGACTTTGACATTGAGTGGACATTAATGTTCACGTTTAACATGGTTGGTTCTTTCTCTTTAATTATTTGTTTCTTTGAAACGAATAGTATAATTCACAAAATGTCGTATGAAAGATGCACGGTGTCGGGCCAATGTTCATACGCTAAAAGTGCATGGAACTCTGTCTCAATCAAATTTGTCTCCAATGTAGACCAACATCAACTGATAACACCTTTTTTCTCTTAACTGTAAATGAATGTATACATGATAGTTGTAAAAAATAATAATTGCTTCTCAAACGGTGGGGATTCGAGACCTACTAAGAAGCCTTCTCGGTTTCGCGACCCACTAAGAAACCTTCTCAGTTTTGCGACCCACTAAGAAACCTTCTCGGTTTCGTGACCCACTAAGAAACCTTCTTTCGCGACCTACTAAGAAACCTTCTTGGTTTCGCGACCTACTAAGAAACCTTCTCGGTTTTGCGACCCACTAAGAAACCTTCTCGGTTTTGTGACCCACTAAGAAACCTTCTTTCGCGACCTACTAAGAAACCTTCTCGGTTTCGCGACCCACTAAGGAACCTTCTCGGTTTTGCAACCCACTAAGAAACCTTCTCGGTTTCGTGACTCACTAAGAAACCTTCTTTCGCGACCTACTAAGAAACCTTCTCGGTTTCGCGACCCACTAAGAAACCTTCTCGGTTTCGCGACCCATTAAGAAACCTTCTCGGTTTCGCGACCCGCTAAGAAACCTTCTCGGTTTCGCGACCCGCTAAGAAACCTTCTCGGTTTCGCGACCCGCTAGGAAACCTTCTCGGTTTCGCGACCCACTAGGAAACCTTCTCGGTTTCATGACCCACTAAGAAACCTTCTCGGTTTTGCGACAAAAAAAATAAAAGAAATTAAACCTAAAATTAATTGAATATTGTTTCATATCTTTGTGTGGCCCATATCCACCGTTGGATTATTTGTTAGTTATGACCTACATTCTGTGTGTGTTTTTTAATGGACTCGTTTCTTTTACACGCTTTTCACAAGTTCTGTGTCATACAATGGAAGGAGGTCAGCGATCTTCAAATATATTTGTCAGTGCCATCTTTTGTTTCATTTATCACAATGTACGTTTTCATGGGTTGATTTCCATTTAACTCTCAGCTACCATTTAGAATAAAACTATATCGGTTTTTTTTACTAAAACTTTTAGAGTTTGTAATTTAACTGCGAGTTAATTCATATGAAAGAGCGACAGTATTTTATTTCATGTGTATGCAGGAGATTGTTGGGTTGAAAAACAAACCCCAGTACATAGCAAGGATTATAATTATTAGGGTTCGAAAATTACGCGTAAGATTGGCGCGCGTAATTTACGCGTAAATTACGCGTAAGTTACGCCAAAATTACGCGTACCATTAATGCCCAATTACTTGAAAATGTATGTTCCTTCTGTTGCTCACGCTCACTGATTGCTAGTAGGTGTATTTTTAATAATGTTTTCAAATGTTTTCACTTGTAATTTACCGGTCTTACTAATTTGCCCGTCGTCCACGTATTTCGTCGTGTACTGACTGCATCAGCGGCGGCCATCTTTGGCTGAGTAATACCGTCAAATACAGTCGACGCGGGACGGGTGCAATGCGCCGCGAAATACGGCCGCCGCGGGTGCCGAACTCAGCAAAAGACGCTGGTGCAATACGCAGCGTAATACGGCCGACGCGATCGACGGAAGCACTATACACAGTAAAATGTTTTCTATACGTTTCATGACATTTGGAACATATATAGATAATGTTTAAAAATTTTTTTTTTTTATTTTCGGGTTTTATAACCTCCCCGTATGGCTTGCGGCCGCTTGCCATACAGCTCATGGCGGCATTGTGTACTTTATCGAAAATTTTTATGATTTTGTCTTATTTTTAACCAGACTTTGGCTTCCTTATTGAAAATATTTATTTTATTATGTTAAATGAAACGATATAAACAAACAATGTACTGTGCGGTTTACGCTGTTTTACCAAAAGAATACTTCCGATTTAGGCTTGTGGCCGGATGTAGATGGTAATCACTGTAATTAATTAATCGCCACTGTTAACACAACAAATTGCGACAGAAACAATTATAAATGGCCGTCAAATATGCATTTTTTAAATTACCGTAATTTACGCGTAATTTTTCCAAAATTACGTTACCGTAAATTACGCGTAATTTACGGTAACTTACGCGTAACGTTACGGGACTTCGAACCCTAATAATTATAACTGCGATTTTTTTATGTGGGATAATTACATGTGTTTGGGCTAAGATAACAATAGTTACGTCGTGGCTTGAGTTATAGTACAAGTCTGCTGTTCTGAAAGTTCTCTTATAAACAATATATAACTGTGTTAGGAAGCCCCACCCACTCCACCCCTCCCCCTAATAGTGCAATGTACAGTCTCGAAACATTCTGATCGATCAGTGGTTTTCAAAGCGTGGGTCGAGGGCTGATTAGAAGTAGGACACCAAATTATCCTGTTGAGTACTTAATCGAATAGTAAATACCATCTTCAATTATCGTTTTTCTTATATCATTTCTTCATTATCGACAAGTCGGTCTCGGTTACCTAAATGTTTCTTATTGTGTCGCGAAGGCGTAAAAAAAATGTCAAAACAAATGTAGCCTACAGATCTCATAGACTGAGCACCATTGCTCGAGATTCTCTGGATATACCTTAAGCAATAATTAAATTGATAGAGTTGAAGAGAACATTTTCTTTACAGGCAGCTTGTTATAATATTATACAATGATTGAATGAAAAGATTCTATCGACACGTTTTGCCTGATAAATAGCTGAAACTTTAGCTTCAGTGTGCTATGAACGAATGATGTGGGTTGAGTCAAGGAAAATACAACGAATGAAGTTGAATGATAGAAATGTTGTTGTTATTGAGGGAGTGGATATTACGTAAAGAAAATGAACATAATTGATAGAGATGTTGTTGTTATTGAGGGAGTGGATATTACATAAAGAAAATGAACAAAATTGATAGAGATGTTGTTGTCATTGAGGGAGTGGATATTACGTAAAGAAAATGAACATAATTGATAGAGAAGTTGTTGTTATTGAGGGAGTGGATATTACGTAAAGAAAATGAACATAATTGATAGAGCGGTTTATGTTGTTGATTTTATGGATCGTATGTACAGAAACTGGAAGTAACATGTTTGTGTAATCGTGTGTGTTTACATAATAAACTTTATTTGATAAGGTTTTTGATTGTTTTATAATCAACGCCACTGATTCTAGTATGAAATTATTGTATAAGGAACGTTTTTTTATGTAATTATATATTTCCATTTTAAATTTATTCTGTAAATTACTGAAGGAAAATGACAGGTTAGAAAACTGGCAATCCCTACACCAATAAAAAAATCTAACATTAGAGGAGGATTTAGTTGTAATTAGGTGATTCACATTCTTCGACAATATTTCATCTCATCAGATCTTAGTGCATTATTATTTGCTGTATAGACTTCCTGTCTAAGGTAAAATAATATTATTAAAGTGAAAATAACATAACATTTTTTACACTAATATCTTTCAAGATATTTTGGTGGGAATATTTTCAAAAGAAAGGCAAAATATGTATGGGGCCAAGTTATATAAATTATTAACTTTTCTGAATTTTTAATTTCTTATTTTAAATCCTTTTAATTAAATCTCTCCAATACCCCCCCCCCCAACCTTTTAATGAGTTGTTGTTATACGAAGTGTGCGGGTTTTTTTTAAAGTTTTTTTTTTAAAATAGTAATTGTACATATTGTAATCATCAAATATGTTTAACATGTTTTTTTTTTTTTAATTGACCAGAAAAGAGCAGAAAATTGAAAGATGGACCAAGAACAAATGGGTAAATAGATCTTATGAGATGATACAAATTAAGTGTTGTTAAAATACATTTTTCAGGCCGGAAGACAGCCAAATAGGTCATATCTGACCCGCGGGCCTTTTATGACATATTTATCATTACACTCGGGTGTTGAACTGTTAACTTTCCATTTAAGTTTCGCTTACCGTTTGTGTAATTTTTTTATGCAATAGATATATTAGAAATCTTTAGGGAAAACGTTCCATTGTAAGTTTGCATCTGTCTATCTATCTAAATGTTTTTGATTCCTAACTGGAGACAATCAGCGTTCGTGTTGAAGCAGAACTGTACACTTAATTGACTGCCCCTATTGCCACTGGACTGTCCCTATTGCCACTGGACTGCACCTATTGCCACTGGACAGCCCCTATTGCCACTGGACTGCCCCTATTGCCACTCGACTGTCCCTATTGCCACTGGACTGTCCCTATTGCCACTAGACTGCAACTAGACTGCCCCTATTGCCACTGGACAGCCCCTATTGCCACTGGACTGCCCCTATTGCCACTAGACTGCAACTAGACTGCCCCTATTGCCACTGGACAGCCCCCATTGCCACTGGACAGCCCTATTGCCACTGGACTGTCCCTATTGCCACTCGACTGTCCCTATTGTCATTTACTTCCCCTAATGCCACTGGACTGCCCCTATTGCCACTGGACTGCCCCTAATGCCACTGGACTGCCCCTATTGCCACTGGACTGCCCCTATTGCCACTCGACTGTCCCTATTGCCATTTACTTCCCCTATTGCCACTGGACTGCCCCTATTGCCACTGGACTGCCCCTAATGCCACTGGACTGCCCCTATTGCCACTGGACTGCCCCTAATGCCACTAGACTACCAGATAATCTAGAGATACCAGAATTAAAAAAAAAATACATCCCTGAAAGTATGCCCGCTGTTTATGGACTCGACTGATATTTCTCTTCTATTATATCCGCTGTATTATAATGGCGACCATCAAAAGAATATGAAATGACATGAAGTGGAGAAGTTGAGCGAACTTCATGAAATATTTCTGTGAATGTCAGTACGGGCTCAGTCATTTCCAGACGCAAGGGCCACAACCCACTTTCCAGTTCCCTTACATTACAATTACAAAGTAAACAACTCATTTAGTCTCATTTGAATATGGGGCTGTTGGATGGCGCCCGAGGCTAATGGATGGCACCTGACGGTGACAGATGTCGCCTGTGGCTGAAATACGCCTGTAATTTTTAAACACTACATGTGTATGGATTAAATACAGATCTGCTTAGCTTGAACACTTTTTAACTGAACGGCTAATAACATTGAAAGTATCAGCAAGTTTTATCAAACTACTAATAGGGATATTCTGACTAATTAAAGTAAATACATTTAAAAACATTTATTTTTTTTCAGAATTTTATTTTGCATTTTTTTTTTTGCATTTAATTTACTGTAAATGAGATTGCTAATAACTTCAAATAGCTGATGTTAATGTCATGGAGTGCTTTTACTGCCACTAATTTTTGGTCGAATCCTTGATTTGAATTTTTTTCAATAAAAAAATATTTTCTATTTTTTGTTTCGCTTTAACATATATTTTATTCAATGAATTTAAAGTAAAGTAATAACGTCACACAATAGAGATATTGACTGATAACAGTCATGTTAATACAAAGAAACTGTTTAATCGCATCATTTAGCGTTGGGGGTTTCATCCAGAAAGCTTTCTCTACAAAACAGGGCCAGTAACTCTCTTTTATACTTTGAGCTCATGTAGTAGTAGACGAAAATGGTCAAAGTACTGTTGCAGGCTTCCAATGTGTTCATGATGGACCAAGACACCAAGAATGTGTTCTGCTCGCGTCCTACCACACTGTAGTCAGGCGAGTAGTGAATCATGAGGATCAGATTCATGGCGCTGGGCAGGAAACACGCGATGAAGATGGACGATATAAATGTCACCATGACAACGACCTTTTTGTCACGCGCTGACAGCGCGTTCTTGTTCCCTGCCGCCGACGAATCGCTCGCGGCCGTCTGCCGCCATTTTGATTTGCGCATCAGGCTGTGCACGAGGATGGCCGTGCAAAGGATGACGATGGCGAAAGAGCTGAGCTGCGCGAACACGGTGATGGAGAAAGAGATGTTCTCCACTTCAGGGCCGTTGCTCGTGTACACGAGCCCCAGGAGTGTGGCGTTGTTGCGGTCGGGAAAACTCTTTGGCCCGATGTCGATGACGCAGAAGACGGGCGTGACGCACGCGAACATGACGACGAAGATGCCGACGATGGTGTAGGCCGTCCTGCGCGGGGTGATGATCTGCTTCACTTTGAGCGGCTGGGCGATACACAGACATCTCTCGAACGTGATGAAAGCCGTGATCCAGCTGGTGATACGCGCAAAACATACGTGTGGCCAACCTGAGAACAAGAGACAACAAAAAAATACAATAAACAAATATGGATTCAGCATAAAGGAACCATAACTGTGTTGCCTAATGTGGGATGATAACCATATCTTTACAGTTTTTAAACCAGGGGTTACCATAACATTTTGCCAAACCCAAGTATGTATTTTTAGTGTGGTAGAGCGCTCTACTGCTAACCGAAAGGTCTTGAGTTTGAACCCCGGGAGTCCGGTCGATGTCTTTAAGTCCACCCAGCTTTCAAATGGGTACCCGACATTTGTTGGGGAAAATACTAGCCACAAAATCCCGTAGGATAGCCACTGTTACGGAGACATTTGAACTCCACTTCACCAAAACCTGATGGTCTGGAACTTTGACTTTACTAAGCAGATATTTAAACAGTATCAATAAATAATTGATTAAATTAATTTGATGTAGACAGCAGGCTTGCGGAACCGGAGCCGGAGCCTAGGAGCCGGGAGCCGCTACTTTATCTGGAGCCGGAACCGGAGCCGACAAAATCTGGCGGCTCCACGGCTCCCAAATGTTTGTTTTTTTTTACAGCAGATTTTTTTTTTTTTAGATTTAAAATTCCAAATTTGTTTGATTGTTTGCCTCTACAATTTGAAATGTTGTTATTTTTACGAAAGCCACAACAGTAACAGCGTTAAAATGATAGCGTGCACGCACATCACCACAATAATTCTTTAACGGGGAATCGTTTTGTGATCGTTTTAAATCTTGTTTACCCTCCGAATTTTTTTTTTAATGGCATGTTATTTTGTTATATATAAAGTTAAAACAGTTTTATTTCATAGTATAATTGTATCAATCATTTAAAATAAATTTTTACTAAGACGACAAATAGAACGCGTCATTTCGTATTATTATTTGACCGCTAATCAGGCCCGTAGCGTGTGTGGGGGCCAGAGGGGCTTAGCCCCCCTTGCGTTTTGTCTGGCCCCCTCTCCTTATTTGCTGTACTTAGTAAAATGTATTACCTTCCCCCCCCCAGCTATTGCCTGGCCCCTGTTGTAGAATGCCTGGCCTCTGCTGTAGAATTTTCACGCTACGGGGCTGCCGCGAATTTGTAATAGACTATAAACAAAATGGTCGCTTTCTGTTTTTAACAATTTTATTATAAACAGAATATTTGAAAAAGAGTAGATAAATTTATAAGGCTGTGGCTATACGGACCCGGGTCCCAATAAAATCCGATTGATATTCGGACCCGTGGCCAATATGCACTAAGCTTAGCTATATTTAAACTTTATTAGACGGAACCCGAAAAAATAATAATACAGAGTCCGCGTAGTGGAACCCTAGACACTGAGTAACGATTAAATCATACAATTCAAACAATTATTAAAAAAAAAAAAACAATAATAAAGTTTATGTATAGCTAAGCGAAGTGCATATTTGCCAAGGGTCCGAATAACAATCAGACTTGATTGGGACGGGGTCCGAATAAAAATCGGAGTTTATTGGTACCCGGGTCCGAATAGTCACTTCGAATTTATAAATAATAAATATAAATACTGAATTCTTTAAAATATTTTAAATAATATATCATTTTACTATTTGCTAATTTGATCATTGAAATAACTTTTTATTACTTATGAAAATGGCGACTAGTGAAACCTCGGTCGAAAATAATGATATGATTCTGGAGGCACTGATCGATAATGGTTTGTTTTTAGTAAAACCGACATGCGTATATTTTTCAAGTTCCTGACTATGGGGCAGTCCCGTAGCGTGAAAATTCTACATCAGGCGCCAGGCATTCTACAGCAGGGGCCAGGCAATAGCAGGGGGGGCAGGTAATACATTTTACTAAGTAGAACAAATAAGCAGAGGGGGCCAGACAAAATGCAGGGGGCCCCGGCCCCCTGCCCCCCCCCGCACGCTACGGGCCTGCTATGGGGGTGAACGCGACAAAATTTGCATAACTTTTTATCAGCGGCATGTTTGCGTGGCGCAATTACAAAAATTTTTGTCTCGTGTGATACTATCTTAATAGGGAGCCGTCAAATTTGTGGGAGCCGGAGCCGGAAAAAAAATTTGGCGGCTCCGCAAGACTGGTAGACAGCGATGTAGACGGTGTTGTTGACGGCGGGAGCAATCCTTACTGAGAACCATTAAAAATATCTCAAGGTAAAAACAAAAGCCACTATATTTACGCTTACATGGGCAGAGCATATTAGGCCAGAGATGGACGTGAGATATGAGCGAGCTTTTGAAGAATTTCTTATAAAGACCAACTTGTTTCATTAACACATAAGTCGCAAAAAGAAAACAGTTTATAGAGTATGGGGAAACAGTTTATAGAGTGTGGGGAAACAGTTTATAGAGAGGGGGAAACAGTTTATAGAGTGAGGGAAACAGTTTATAGAGTGGGGGAAACAGTTTATAGAGTGGGGGAAACAGTTTATAGAGTGGGGGAAACAGTTTATAGAGTGCGGGAAAACGTTTATAGAGTGGGAGAAACAGTTTATAGAGTGGGGGAAACAGTTTATAGAGTGGGGGAAACAGTTTATAGAGTGGGGGGAAACAGTTTATAGAGTGGGGGAAACAGTTTATAGATTGGGGGAAACAGTTTATAGAGTGGGGGAAACAGTTTATAGAGTGGGAAGAAAGTTTAAAAGCGTAATAATTTGAGAACCACTGCTCCAGGAAATAGGTAGGCCGCATCCGCATATTTTCTTTACAACTCAAGATTTAAACCCAAACAGCCAACGAATTTTCACATTCGTTGACAATATTATGAATTTATTCAGTACTGAAGCTTTTGACGTTCCTTCAATGAGCCAGATTAAAGCCTTGTATAGCTGCTCGAAGCATGATGATGCTTTATTTCTTGCCTAAATGTTATACAAATCAAATTTTGATGCACTCTTTGGAGGAAAAAAAATGAAATCTAATGAATTCGATTACAACTTGAAAATTCAAATGAACATTTACATGACATCATTAGATCGATGTTGGCAGATGCATAACTTCATGTTAATATTTTTACACATAGGCTACATGTTACGACTAACATTGGCTAACATTAGCACGTTTTTAAGTACCATTAACACGCCCACCCGGTCTCAGTCATTCCACATTTCTTTCAAATACGTACCTGCAGTCAAGTACTGGATATCCTTGGCGTCAAACGGGATGTCAAGTGATTGCCTGAACCAAGGACTGAAGCAAACACTCATCCATATCAAGGTCACCAGTGATCCGAAGTCTGACACGGCCAGTCCCAGTAAGGTTATGTTGACCGTTTCATTGAAGCCCTGAAAGATCGGAAGATATGTTATTTAACCAAACAAGACATACGCTCCTTCTTCTACAAAAACAAGACATACGCTCCTTCTTGTATAACTAGGACTCCATATATTTTCCCCCATTAAGTAAAACAAGCAATTAAGCCTGTTCCATTCTGGACACAGGACGTGTTAGCGCATTTTCGTGTTATGTATCAGTACGTTTGTTAGCTTTCAGTAAATATTTGTAAATTTTGGAAATGTTTATAAATTCAATTGTGTAATGCATATATTTGTAAAAAATAAATTATAAAGACGTTTCTTTATATTTGAAAAAAAAAATTATTGTCTCTTAAATCTAACTACAAGTGGTTTGTGGTTACTGAAATAGGACCCATAATTGAAAACATTCTAAATTATAGTCATTTAATCGTCCGAAAACTTCGTCAATTGTTGCATAGCTCTGATACTTTCAATTAAACTCAGAACACAAGCTTACTATTTCATTTGATGAGTTTCTTAATAAATCTTGGTGAAACTACGTGCTGCAGTATTTCGCACCAAATGAACGGGTTATTGAACGTACAAGGTGTATATATAATATATAAGCCCCTTAGAGCTCCTGAAGCCCGGCCCTCAGAGGTCCTATCGCAAAATGAACTTTTGATGTACACATGGCAGGCCAAGACCTACAAAATGATATATACATCATGGGTCTAGGACTTATAGTTGCTGAGATATAGCGCTCCTTTATTAATATAGCTTATATAGTAAAAAACGGTACTAAGGCCCCTTTTACGGCCCTGAGAGGTCAGATCGCGAAATGGAAAAAAGTCATTTCTTGGCAGGCCAAGACCTACAAAATGATATATACATCATGGGTCTAGGACTTATGGTTGTTGAGATCTAGGGTGATGACGGACGGACGGACGGACAGACAAAACGGATCTAAAAACGTCATTTTCACATTATATGAAAAAAAAATCAGCCTAGTAATCTGAAAACGTTATACCAATCATGTAGTATTTATGGCAATTAAAATTAATCATTAAACTTAATTAAAAAAAACTACATTAAAATACTATTCAAAAACAACGTTTAGAAGGTATGACAAATAACTAAACATTGAATTAACTACACCACTGTAAAACCACACTAACTTATCAATACAATCTAAAACTTGAAATATTTATAATCCATAAGAACATTTTGTGAAGAAAAAAAAAAGGAATATGTTTACTTTGCATTAGCGGCCTTAGGGACGGAGATTAGAGCCCTTGTGTACGGCTCGACCTCTACTTAGTACTGCCTCCTTCCTTTCCCCCATCTACTTGAGGCTACTCCTGTTTTTAGGTATGTTACTAGCCATAGTCCCCATGGTATGAACTACTCAAGATGTGCTAGTTTATACTCGGGCTACATATCTCCCAGTTTATACTCGGGCTACATATCTCACAGTTTATACTCGGGTCACATACCTCCCAGTTTATACTCGGGCTACATATCTCCCAGTTTATACTCGGGCTACATATCTCCCAGTTTATACTCGGGCTTCATATCTCACAGTTTATACTAGGGCTACATATCTCCCAGTTTATACTCGGGCTACATATCTCCCAGTTTATACTAGGGCTACATATCTCATAGTTTATACTCGGGCTACATATCTCCCAGTTTATACTCGGGCTTCATATCTCACAGTTTATACTAGGGCTACATATCTCCCAGTTTATACTCGGGCTACATATCTCCCAGTTTATACTCGGGCTACATATCTCACAGTTTATACTCGGGCTACATATCTCACAGTTTATACTCGGGCTACATATCTCACAGTTTATACTCGGGCTACATATCTCACAGTTTATATACCAGGGCCTGGCCGTGCATTATCAGTTTATAAAGATTTGTTAAAAGAAGAAATTCAATAATAAAAAAAAACTTCATTAAGACGAGAAACCAAAAACACGTTGAATCGAATTTCGCCACCATTTCTAGTTTCTCTAATTACTTATTGGAACGAATGAATTAGTTCAAACACTGCTTCTCTTAAATTATTGTACTGAATAAATCTTCCCTTCAACAATGACCAGAAAGGCAGAGAGAGAGACGCAATGTGACAGCACAGAAAGGCAGAGAGAGAGAGAGAGAGTGGAGGGAGAGAGAGAGACAGTGTGACAGCAGAGAGAGAGGCAATGCGACAGCAGATAGAGAGGTAGTGAGACAGCTAAAGAGGCAGTAGACACAGCAGGCAGTGAGCAGAGAGAGTGTGAAGCAGATAGAGATAGTATGTAGAGAGACAGCAGAGAGGCAGTGAGACAGCAGAGAGAGAGAGAGAGAGAGAGAGAGAGAGAGGCAATGAGACAGCAAAGAAAGAGGCAGTAAGAGAGGCGAGAGATGCATTGATAAAGCAGTGAGAGAGTCAGTGATAGAGCAGAGAGAGAGGGGCAGTGATAGAGGCTCTATGACCTGTTTGATGAAAACGATGATGTTGATGATGTTGGTGACGGCACCCACAACACTGATGACGCCGGAGAAGAAAAAAAAGAAGACCGTCTCCAATGCGTCCTTTGCCTCGTCACTGGTTATCTTATGATAACCTTCCACAACAGCCTCAAATAAACCTGCGCTGATATTGTTAGACATGGTATAGTCGGCAGGCACTATTGTTGCACGACGCAGCAACTGACTGCTTGGTTATTATTTAAAACATATTATGGGATGTTTTAATTTTTTGTGTCAGGGCTTTGTGTATCACTTCCTTCTTTAATTGATAAAGTTATACCTCTATTAAGCCAAAATAATATAGACAAATTTCATGTTCAACGGACTGAAAGCTAGTGTAAAAAACCATGAATATTAAATAAAAGACAATCATAGACATTATTCTTCTTTACAAATAAATAGAATAAACTATTTTTTTCTTTTCATTAAAAAAAATCTTCCGTTGCATAGGTCATGTCACTTGAAGCAAACTTTTGTCATGTGAAGGTCTATGATTTTTTAAAAATATAAATAAAAGGGGAGTGAATTCGTTACAATCTGCAAGTACAGTCCCCTTGTTTTAATTAGTTCCTCGCTCGATGTCTTACTTTATTTTTTTTTAATAAGGAACACATACGTTTTTGAAATTAGCAAAAAATTAATCATCTCAATTGTTTACCTTCTATGAAAAGTTGTCGGTGCATAACAATCATGTCATTGACAAAACATAATTGCGATTATAAATGGCTAATTAATGTAGACTGAATGATATTTGTACAGTATACAAACATCGATTACAAAATAATTGGCGTGTGTTCTTCAAATTTGAACAATGAGTAACATATTTGAATAAAGTGTTGTATTTCTAAATCTAATTTAAAAGTAAACATCTTTCACATGGCACTCAGTGCGAGTCTCACGGCTAAACCACCAGGAATCATTGCCAAAAAAATTCAATTCAGCAAACAAAAATATTTAAAAAAATCAATAGAAATTGATTTCATATTGCGTTCATATTTTTATTTTGTATCTATTATTTCAAATATTTAAATTACTGAATAATACTTAATAATAAAGAAACATTAATTAACTTCACTGAGAATTGAATAAGCTACAATTTAAATATATACTTGCTAAACAGTGCGACATCTTTTTGTTAACCGGGAGATACTTAAGTGAACTTCTGTAATCTGTGAAGCTCCGGTAATAGAAACGATTCATTAATGAACTACAAAAAAAAAAACTAAGATTTTCTTTTATGGGCATCAGGACATTAATTCATCACTACTGACTGCATGAAAATTGGATATATCCAGGCACGCCGAGAGGGGTGGGGGCAAGGGGGGTCATTGCCAGGGGGCCCCGCATCTGTAAGGGGGCCCGGCCTCCACGACCATGTCAATTTTTTCACGACTTATTTTTTATTAAGGGGCCCGCAATGATGTCCTGCCCTGGGGCCCGTGTTGGCTCTCGGCGCCACTGGATATATCGCTCTAAAACAATTCAAGTGCAGGAAGGGGAGTGTTTTTTCTGTTGTTATATATATATATATATATATATATATATATATATATACTAAGGTAGACTACCTATAAAATCAACACACCGAGTAGCGCACTTAGATACTCCAGTGAAATCAAAAAACACGTACACGCATTTTTTGATACTGTTGAAACATACGTGGTTAGTTTTTACAAAAGATGAATTGATAAATATCTCGTACTGTAACCAGCCAGTAATGATGATTTATTTCTATATGTTCAATATAGCTGATTCTTATTTAACACCAATCCATCTGATTTTTCTAGATAATATATAAAAAATGCATTTTTGTTTTATTATTTCCGGTCTTCAATGAAATTGATCAATCCCCAATTAAAATACGTTTTTTATTCGTCCATTACAGGGTTAACACAATAAAACTGTAAAATAGGCAATTATTATTATTACCTCTTAATTAAGCTTATTTTGAGTACGCCTTTAAATATATTGAAGTATCCTGTGATTTCCCGGTATTGCAGTATCCCGGAATGTGAACATTTTTTATTCCTGTATCCCCGGGATGTGAACATTTTTTATTCCTGTATCCCCGGGAAGTGAACATTTTTATTCCTGTATCCCCGGGATGTGAACATTTTTTATTCCTGTATCCCCGGGATGTGAACATTTTTTATTCCTGTATCCCCGGGATGTGAACATTTTTATTCCTGTATCCCCGGGATGTGAACATTTTTTATTCCTGTATCCCCGGGATGAACAACACCACGGGAAATGAGAATCCCTCCTTCCTAAGACGTCCAAAAATATTGTTTGTCCCTTGGCTAGAAAGCCTTTTCACGGACCTCTTAGCACCAAATTAATTAGAAATTATTACTAGATGTAATGTCCGTTCACATATAATGGAGTGGTATTGTTTCACTAGATGTAATGTCCGTTCAAATATAATGGAGTGGTATTGTTTCACTAGATGTAATGTCCGTTCACATATAATGGAGTGGTATTGTTTCACTAGATGTAATGTCCGTTCACATATAATGGAGTGGTATTGTTTCACTAGAGGTAATGTCCGTTCACATATAATGGAGTGGTATTGTTTTTAAGGTCTTGGTTTCCCCTCATTTCATTAGTTTTCGTTTTAGCTCAGTGTGTTTTCTACCCAGTGGAGCGCGTGCTACCGACAAACTCTTCACGTACCCCTGGGGTATGGGTACCACACTTTGGGAAACACTGAAAATAAGTTGGGTTTGGTTGGTTATATAGGTGTGGGAGGCCAGCCCTGTGTGCCCGCTCTGCCGTTGATTGTGCAGACATTTCAACAGTCAAAGAGCAGGAGTCTTCACTTCAACTGGAAACCAAGTATTAGGCAGATCAAACCAAACAGTGGGTCACTGTGTGGCCTCACTGGTCACTTGGTTTGCACTTTTCTGATTTGGGGAGGT
The DNA here is from genome assembly GCA_021962125.1 of Bulinus truncatus. Lineage (NCBI taxonomy): Eukaryota > Metazoa > Mollusca > Gastropoda > Planorbidae > Bulinus > Bulinus truncatus. Next base: position 420,657 of record JAGDYQ010000373.1, read on the forward strand.
CGCCAAAAATATAACACACAGGGCATCACAATAGCCAGGATTCTGTGACCCTGGCCTGAGGGAGGGGACGATGGGAAGGTTTTGATATCTCTAATAAAAGCCTCAACAATACAATCTAGAGGGGCTTCCTTATATACTGGCAAATGTACAGCTCTAATTATAAAATACAAAATCAATTTCTCTGGGTATTACAAATCTTAAAATCAAGTAATAACAGGTATACACAATACGAATTTCATGAAACTTTGTTTTTCTGAACAGGTGTGTCCTGATCTTATTTAATCGGTTAAATGAGTTAATTGCCAGCTGTAATGGTATAGTCAAATATTTGTATGGAGTTCATCTATTGTAGTGGGTGTTGAATCTACAGGCAGGCTCCTGTCCTACATATCAGGTGTGTCCTGACAATCTTATTCAATGAGTCAAATGAGTTAATTACCAGCAATAATTGTATAGTCAAATATTTGTATGGAATGGACATCTATTGTAGTGGGTGTTGCATTTACAGGATCCTACATATCAGGTTATGTACTGCAACATGTGCCAGTGTCTGTATTGGGCAAAGATAAAACCTAGTCTATTAAATCAGTGTACAAACAATCTACACATTTGTTGTTCAATACATATCACTTCACTCAGACAGTCTGACAATAAGATTTATTTAACTGTTGATGTAATAATTATGCAAACAATTAAAAATTTAAAAATTTGCTTAAAAACAAGTTTATTTTTCATATTCAACATTCTTCAAAATTCTGTTACAATAGTAAATAGCTCTAGCTCATGAAGTATTTTAATAATGTATTAAAAATATCAAAGGCATTCAACAAAACAAAATACGTTATGGATGGGGAAAACACTTAGTTGGGAATAAGTAATTCTTTACAAGATCCTTTACTATGACATCAGTCATTACTGCCAGAGTATGTGCTGGCCTGTGAGTGTTATGAGGTGTAGAACATATCAATCATGCCTATGAAATGAAAATTTGCTTTAACTTTTGAACTAAGATATTGGGCATGATGTGTGAAGTCCCTGTAAGGATGAGATGAAATCTCTTAGATTCTATAAACCAATAGTGGGACGGTTTTTATGGTGCCCTTCTTTCATCCCCACCATAGCCGATAGTGCAATGGCCATGGAGGCACCACGGGAGATATATTGGGAACTTGAGCCAAGACCTGGAAAAATTTCCTTGGTCCTCACCGGAGTTAGAACCAGGTACCTTCAGGTCGACAGTCGAGCGCTTTACTGCACGACCATCCGTCCCCTATTGGGCATGATAAACACATTCATTTTTATGAAAATTTATTATGCTACAATAAATAAAAATTTGAATAACTCACAGACCAAATCTAAAAATACCAAATTCAGTAGTGTAGCTGCATTACATTGTTACAAAAGGGTGGTTATTTTACTCATGAAACATAACATTCTTAATGGACTATCATTAATATAGAGGAAACAATAACAAAAGTAATCCAATGTCTATGATTAACGTGAGATAATAACATGACATGATCAAAACAGTATTTGAAAACTAACCATTTTCTAAAATATATATTTTTAAAATTTTACCTTCTTATTTTAATGGAGTAAACTTTAAATGCAAGGGAAGTAGCCCATTTATTAGTGTCTTTCATCATTGTCAAACACGTCAATATCCCAAGAATAGTATGAAAATTTTATAATTTTTATTGCAAAATTAATTATTAAATCATGAAATGTCATGGAGCAAGAACATGTATGCTGGGTACATATAAATTCATGCCCACAACTCAGAATGTGATCATCTACTGGGCTAACTACCTTCACTGCTTGGCCAAGATTATGACACTGATGCAGAAGCTGGGTTCAGAGTAACATATTCTTGCAGTAATAGTTCAGTAATTCAGACAGGTACAGGGTAATTAAAAATCCATTTAAAAAATTGTTAATCCATTGTAATTAACAATGATATTGTATGACGGATCAAAACAAAATGAAAAATTTACATTCAAATATTTAAATGATTTGACTATTCCATTTTTCTGCTTACTGTGAAATTTCCAGTGGAGTGGATTAGAAAGAATGACTTCAGCAGTTCCCTTGTGAATTCATTAAACATCCTGTTGATTTTTATCTGGGGAACTGATGAAGATGCTGAAAATAAAATGTGCAACAAACATGAGCATATATATAAAATTCATTGATAGGTTATTTGTATGAAAGTAATCACTTTAACTATTGTATTAGAATTTTATATCTAAGGATTTCTTAAATTTTCATTATAAATTTGTTAAATTTCTCCCGACCACTTTCAATAGTTGGACATATTAACAAGACTAGATATAATTTACAACTTTTATAATGATCTTATATTTTTCTTTATTTTTATCTTTGTAGATATTATAGCTTATGTTGGAGTAAGGAGTAGCAGTGACAATAGAAGTGTTTTTTTTAGTAAAGTACTTGAATCGTTAGGTGCTCAGGTTTGATCTACGTTTAGTGATGACATCACTCGAGTTTAAAGAGGACTCTAAGCGCACATGGAATAAAGCTATCAAACGGAATATCCCACTGGTTTCTGCTTCTTGGCTCGACAGGTAATTTTATTCCATTGTTTTTATTTTGCCACTCTGTCTGGATGTGGTGTTAAGTAAAAGTTGACTACATGTTCTTTGATAAAAAAAATGTTACATTAGCCCAGCATCCAACAGTCCAGAATGCCCGATAGTCCGGCATCACTCCAGAAAATTTTAAAAATTTTCGTTTTCTCCAAAAGTGTGTCTTTAAAGCAAATAAAAACACTCAAGAGCTATTCGGAAATTTTCGGGATAGTTCGGGATCATCCGGAAGCGCTCGGTATTCTTCTGTGTGCATTGTTGTTTTATGTCCTTTCACATCGCAGTAAACGTAACTTTTCAAACTGTTTATAAAAAACAGTACAGTGACCATGTTTTCAAAACTTAAGCCTTCGAGTTTGAAAGGAGAGAAACGAAAACATGTAACACTGACTCTCAATCAGAAACTAGATATCATCAAACGGCTAGAAAAAGGCGAGAAGAGAAATGTTTTAATGAATGAGTTTAATATTGGCTCATTCACTATTTAAGACATTAAAAAACAAAAAGATGAACTAATGAAGTTTGCTTCTCAATCAGTAACAACTGAAAAATTGGCTTCTAGACAAACATAAAAAAAAATAAACTGAAACAGCTAGATAGAGTATTGTTCAAATGGTTTAGTGTAGTATGTTCTGAAGGAAAGCCGGTATCAGGGCCAAGGTGTTGCTGAAAGTGAATGTAATTATTGTGATGGTTGGCTCAGAAACTTTAAGTTCGGCATGGTATTCGAAACTGGAGAAACACTTTCAGCAAACCAAAACTCTGCAGAAAAATACAAAGACGAGTTTGAGGATATCGTGGCTGATAATGATTTAACACCTGAACAGATTTACAATGCTGATGAAACAGGGCTACTGTGGCGATGTTTACCAACATCTACACTAGCTGGGGAGGAGAAAAAACAGCCAAGAGTTTTAAAAAAAACAAAGTCAGATTAACCGTTTTTTTTCACCACTTTGTGCCTGAGGTTAAGGAATCCTTCAAAAGCCTTCATCTACCAGAAGATACTAAAGCCATCCTTCTTTTGGACAATTGCAAAGCCCACCCGCCAGTAGAAGAGTTAGTTTCTGGAAATATTGTTGCTACTCTGCTCCCACCTGACATCTTTGATTCAACTCATGGACCGAGGGGTTATTCAAAATTTTAAATGCTTTTATAGAAGGTCTTTTATTAAAGGTCTGTTAAATGTCGACTGTGACATGACTGATTTTCAAAAAAAGTTTACAGTAAAAGATGTCGTCTATGCTATAGTCCTGTCTTGGAACCAGGTAAAAAATACAACACTCCAAAAATGCTGGAGAAAATTTTGGCCAGCAGCAAACCCTGCATCTGACCAAACTCTACAGACTGATGAAGAAGAAAACCATCAAGACGCTCTGACCGAACTTTTGGATGTCGTTAGAAGTGCTGAAGTTGAGGTAGAGGAGTGGCTTCTAATCGACGTGAATGAGCCTGTTGAACAAGAACTAACCGATGAGGACATTATCATCATTGTAGTAAACCCTCAACCTACTCAAAATCTTGAAGAAAGTGACTCAGATGCCAAAACAAAAGAAAAGGAAAAAATCAGCTGGGCAGAAGCTGCAGAATCACTAAATAAGTTTATCTCTTTTGCCTAGGCTAGTACTAGCTACAGTGCTTCAGAAATTATTGATTTCCATATCTTTAGAAATAAATTTTATACTATACCCCAAAAGTCAAGAAAACAAAAAGACATTCATGACTTTTTTAAATCTAAGTGAAATATGTTTTACAGTACATGTTTATACATTATATGAAATGTAAAATAAACTTTGTTGTATGTATTTGTAGTTTAATTATTAACCTAATTGTTCTTATAATTACTGCCCGATAGACCGGAATTTTCGGTAGTCTGGCACCGAACGTGCCGGATTATCGGACTTCTACTGTATTAGCATTTTTTAAATATTTTTCTCCTAATATTTTCTTTTCTGAGTAGAGTTTTTCTTACTGCAAATTATTCTTTCTTCAATGTATATAATTTATCTTACTATGTTATTTTTAAGCTTTCAGCTTAACCACAAACTCATGCCAGAAAAGGATTTTCCAGTCATGCTACCTGAAGTAATTTCCAGTCCACTTCCTAAATTTAACCAAAGGCCTAGATGGAAGGTGACAATTTCTTGCACTACTTTTTAGAATTACATGTAATAGTTTAGGTGTCAATCTCTAAATGCTTAACTAGGTAGTTTAACAGAACCCCCCCCCCCCCCCCGTTTAGGTGTCAATCGCTGTCCCATCTCCTAGAGCCCATCTCCTAGAGCAGTCACATAAATTATCCTGGGAGTAGTGTTAGTTGCGGCTAGCAGTGGTTATGGGTAATACATTACAGATGCCGAGCCAATCATTTGCAGTATATAAGCTGTTTGATTTGTATGTTAGAGAGGAGGAGAGGAAGAACGTGCGAAAGAGTAGACCAGAAATTGGTTATGCCATGATGGTCTTTTCTATGCAGGACAACTGACTAAAGACGACAAAATAAATAAAAAATGTATGTTTTTTTAAATGTTTAAATGAATAATTCCTGTTCAAGCAGTAAAACAATGACAATATCATTTAAATTTGAAATGCTCGAGTTTAAATGTTTTAAAACTTTAGCTACTTGATCATTAAATAAATAAAGAGCAAAGAGCGTGAAGTAGCTGAAGTACTGTATTTGGGAAGAACTGGTGTCAATACCTGCATGTAATAAACTTGTATATCAGCAAAGGAACCAGTATTGTTTGGTTTTATTATTGGAGACAGAACGTGAAATGTGAAATATAAATACTGTCATCAGACCACTAGCATCAAAACCCATACTCAAAGACAACGGCCCTGTTTGTGGAAAAGGATTCACAATCATCCTCCCACATCGTATTACTGGTATATCATTCAAAAGAAATATCAGAACACACACTCTTGGCTATTGCTTCTAACATTATTTGACTTAAACTAAAAAATTTATTCATTGAAAAGCAAAACAAGGAAATAGCAATAAACTTACATTTTAACCCGCAAAGACAGGCGTGGTTACCAAGAATGTTCTGTACACAACGAGATCAGCATCACGAAGATGGCCTGTCTATATCTTCTAATGTTCTGAACTTTTAAACGCACTTTTATTACTTTGATTATGGAACTCTTCCAGCATTTCTAGGCGGTCTTATATTTTAAACCTTGTTCATGAATTGAGATCGCCTTACTGTGCAACAAAAAAAAATTCCATCAGGCATTCCTGTGAAAAGTTGAGCAAGGAGTAACACATGCCATCAATACTTGTTTTGTCGTAGCAAAACACAAGATCTGTGTTCATCATGTGAGAGGCCTACCTGTGGAAAATGTTAAGAATGCTACTTTAAGAAAGTTTATTGTAAAACATGTTGGCGGAATGTAGTAAATGTCCATACAGCTAATGATAGACAATGATATTATAATGCTATACACACTGTTTCAAACATAATTTTAATTCAATTTTTTAATGATCTCTTTTCATTATTTAAATCAAATAACACAACACCGGTCAAAATGATGACCAATGAACAGAATGTGATTACTTGCGTATATAATTTGAAGAATACTGTTTACAATTCTACAGATATTATAGGACATAATTTGTTAATGCTTACCACAGTCAAATACCGCTTCAGTCGGTAAAAGGTAGTTCAAATAATCCATCGTTCTAGTGTTAAAGAGACAAAAAATGTGATCATGTAGTAATATAAAATTTATTATACATACATTATATTTATAATTAAGACTAGTTTTTTAGATATACACTATTGATTTTTATTATCATGCATTATTTTAAAAGATTCTAAGTTAAAAATAAATGTAAAAATTAGCTAATATTATACTTTACTGATGTTTCACATTTGCTCTATAATGATTTGATTTCTTGTGATATCAGTGACTATCCACATCTCTCGATAATCCACTCATATATTCAGCAATAGATACATGTAAAAAAAATAATTCAGAATTAGTTCTAGATCAGTAAAAAACTTACATGGACAGAAAAAAAACTATTCAACAATTGAGAAAGAGTGTTATGCCATTGTATGGGTTGTATTACCGTATATACTCGCGTATAAGTCGAAAAATTTATGCCAGAATATATATGTCAAAAAACTGGGTCGACTTATACACGGGTCAATGCAATTTTCCAAAGAATGTTGGTGAAGAAACGCCATGTTTAACACATTAGACCGCCATTAAGTCGTGCAGTGAATGTTTCCCTTACTCTATTACATGTTAAGCCAGCAACACTATAATGATACTTAATGATACTTTAAAGATAATTATAAGATAAATAACCAGCCTGTTCAAGTTTTAATTAAATATTTTATCGTTTGGAAAATATTAAATTTGAATGTAAGCTTTAGTTACTTTGCAATCGATGCCAAAGTCGAAGAAAGCATTACGTTTTGGAATATCGCCTTTCAGTGGACTCGAAAAAGACTTGGCTGACTGGATTTTGGAATGCAGGCAAAATGGTTACATTGTGACTCGTTCCAGCATTAGGATACACGCCCTTCAAATGGCTAAAGAAGAGAAGTTCCTAACAATTGATGGTATACTGGAATTTAAAGCATCGGCTGGTTGGTGTACTCGGTTCATGAACCGATATGAACTATGCCTTCGTCAGCGGACGAAAATCGCACAGAAGCTGCCGAAAGACCTGGAAGAAAAGGTCAGTTCGTTCAATAAATTTATTATTAAGCAGAGGCGATGCCACGAATTTGATCTGAGCAATATTGGCAATATGGATGAAACACCAATGACCTATGATATGCCAGGTAATAAAACTGTGGCAGGCATTGGTGAGAAGACCATACTTGTTAAAACTACTGGTCATGAAAAGACTCATTTCACCGTTGTACTGTCTTGCCTGGCAGATGGCACAAAACTCCGCCCAGTTTTAATATTCAAGCGGAAAACAGTTCCTAAGAACTTAAAACTTCCTCCGGGCATTATTGTTCGTGTTCACCCCAAAGGCTGGATGGATGAGGAGGGAACGAAACGATGGCTGCTTGAATTATGGGCTAGGCGACCAGGAGTGGGGCTAAAAAAACGCCCATCACTATTGGTGTGGGATATGTTCCGTGCGCACAAAACGGAGGAGGTGAAGGATGAAGCAAGGCAAATGGCTACCACATTAGCTGTCATTCCAGGTGGTTTAACATCCATGCTCCAGCCATTAGATGTCTCGCTGAACAAGCCATTTAAAGAAAATGTGCGGAAGATGTGGCAACAGTGGATGTGCTCTGGCCAAGCAAAATTAACGAAAGGCGGGAACCTGATGAAACCAGACCTAGATTTGGTAGCGAAATGGGTGAAGGATGCGTGGGATTTAATTCCATCAGAAATGATTAAAAAATCATTCATTAAGTGCGGCATCAGCAACACAATGGATGGAACAGAGGATGACGCCATCTATGAAGACGACGACGAAGACAACTCTACATCAGATGATTCGGCAGATACCGACAGCGAAAATGATATTTATGCAGATGACGTAACAGATGAACAGTTCTACCGATTATTTGGACATTCTGATGACGAATATTCGGATTTTGAAGGATTTGAATGAGAAACTTTGGCCAAATTTGGCAAACTTATTATATGTCTGAATAAATAAAGTTAATTACGATATTTGTTTGATTTTGTAAGCTCCTCAATTTCTAGTCTCGACTTATCCACGGGTCATAGCAAATTCTTTAATTTTTGACCTGAAAAAGGGGGGTCGACTTATCCGTGAGATCGACTTTTACGCGAGTATATACGGTAAGTATTACTAGCATTAAGCAGAACTAGACTGGCGACTAAGGTTACATGGTAACAATCTTAAGGCCAAATATATATATCATGCTAAATAAATGCAAAATAAAACTACATTTTATTTAAAAATACTGATTTAGACTATATTTAGAATAAAATTATTTTTGTAAATCATTTGTAATACCAGTACAAAAGTCTATTATGACTGGAAAAATTTGAAATTGAGCCCATTTTTTTTACAGATTCTGCTAGATCTCACTAGATTCTGCTGCTCTGTACATTTTTGCAATTAATAATGTCAGCAGCACTGATAGGCAGTGCACATGGAGCAAACAAAAAGTCCATAATGAGGAGTTAAAGACAGCATCTGAATTATTCCCTGAGGATGTGTACAAGGCACTTAAAACGTTCCCCCACAGAATACGACCGCAATTGGCTGTTTATGGAAAGGCTCCATTTACTGGATTTTGCATGCTGATGAGTCCAGAGCCATAGGTCACATCCACTGACTTGCCTTTTATAGAAGATATTATAGCAAGAGATGATTTTAAGAAGGCAGTCGACAAGAAAGCCTCTTTCAAAGCCATATGGCAGCTAAACTCAACAGGGACAATCTCCCAAATAGTTGTCAAAACTACTGGGCAAAGAAGTAACGCATTGTGGCATCTTACTAGGAAAGGCAGGCTCACAGCCAGTTATTTCGCTATGGTAATAAATGATAAAAAGCAAAGTGATATACTTGCAAGGCTAATATTAAATATAACTACACCTCAAGTACATTCAATCTTGTGGGGTATTTCCCATGAAGCTGAGGCAATAAGCTTATTCACTTCTACAACAAACCTTCCAGTCATTCAAACTGGAATTATGTCTGGGGGTGGAGGAAAGTGGATGCCTAGGAGCTTCTCCTGGTGGTCTGGTGGCTGGCAATGCCATTATTGAAGTTACGTATCCATTTTCTTGGAGAGCCTTTACTATAGACCAATGTCTGGCTGACAAAAAATTTTATTTACAAAAAAATGAACAGGGAAATGTACATTTAAAAAAAGACGCGCAATTACTGGCACCAAGAGAAAGGCCAATTGTATTTGACTGGCAGAGATCTATGCCATTTTATGGTTTGGACATTAAAAGACCTTCACATACTTATTAAAAAAGACATGACATGGGGAAAAAATTGAACATTTCTAAAAGAATTTTATTTTGAGTAGGCTATATGTTGCCTGGATTAACTATGTAAAATATAAGCTTTTTTATACCTTATAAATTTTTCTTACATGTGTACTCATTTTTGAACTTACTAGTTCTGTACTATAAAAAAATATGTCTGTCAGTTTGATATGTATAATATGATAATGCCAGCTGTTCATGAAAACAATTTTAAAAAGATTACATTAAAAAAAAAAATTTCTTAATAGTATGCTTTTAAAAAAATGAACTTATTATGTCATACTGTTGTCTATATCATTAATGGTAATTGTGATTATTGGCAGTGTATGTCATCTTTTCAATATGCTTTTTTTTGTGTGCCATTGAATAAAAATATTTATTTATATACTTAATACATAATTTCAATATCTTTATTATGTTGTATGTTTTTTGTGAACATCATTATCTTTTTATTAAAATGCTACATTTTTTCAATAATTTCAAATTCCATTCTTCAGAACCTGTATTAACACTCTTGAAATGATAAAAAACGATCCAAGATTAAAATAATATCAACTGCAAGTGATTGCTTTCTTCGAAGATTTAATCTGGATGATATCCTAATGGCCTTGCAGTATTAGGAAATGGATGATTTTTTTTTAAACTATTGTAATAAAACTAGCTGATGGATTTATTTGTGTTACATAGACAGCTTGATCCATAAATGAATGGAAATTTATCTGTCATGTCTCCAGATTTACAAACTCTAACTTCTTCAGCTTCGTTGCATAATATGCACAGTGAGAGAACATTAGGTATGTATGACTCTCTTAAACATTCTTCACCTAATGCCAGCCCAGGTTTCAAAAGTGTAGTAAACAACACTATGGAATGGCTTACGGTAGTCCAAGGTAGGATATACAGAAAAAAATGTAAATTAAGAAATGATGAGGTAAACAAAACATCCAAAATAGAAGGAAGTTTTGAAAATCTCCAGGTGCAGGCTGAAACTGCTCCTAGTTCTGCATCAAAAAGAAAACTGCAGTTCTTTGCAAATTCTCCCTATTCTACTTATAGCGATGAAGAATATGCACTAATAGATGTAAAGTTATTTGAAGACATGTCTCGTGCAGTGTGCCCAGAATGTCATCAATCATTAAAATTAGATGCTGACCTGGCCAAAACTTAGATGCAAAGGCTGCAACTATACAAAGATGGTGTCCAGTACAAAAACATCTCAATCTATTCCTACAATGCAAATAGGAGAATGGTGTTATCTTTTATGATACTAGGGCATGGATGAAGTGAAATAAACCACTTTCACTCATTTATGGGGATGAAGTCTATTTCATCAAATGCTTATAGGAAGCACCTTCAAGAAATTTACAAGAATTCAGTTGAACATGACAAATATTTTAGGTCTGCCAATTGACAAGATGTCAGCTTTATGGGGCTGACACTTCTGTGAGTTACAATAAAACTTGGCAGAAACGAGGACATACCTCCCATTATGGTGTTGGGGAAGTCACTGAAGTAGATTCTGGGCTAGTTGTGATGTCCTCCTATTGCCATGTATATTCACTTCCCTAGAAAAAAAAATTACATTGGTATGGATCATTTTCCAATCTTTATTTCACTTTGTGTTTCTCTTTTTTAAAATCAAGGAGTATGCCATAACCGGTGAAAAGAAAAGACTGTTGGGGAGCAGAGTTTCAGTCATGGATGGATGAGCACAAGCTGTCAAAAAAACATGGTGGGTCAACAGGCAAGTACATTTTCTTTTAGTTTTGGTTTATGTAATATGATAAAAAAATAAACACACTTTTCATTAATCACTACCATTTTACAACAGAAGCTATGGAAGTGGAGGCAGCTAAGATTCTGTGTGCGAGGTCATTGCGGAGGGGTTTGCGTTACACCACTGTTGTCAGTGATGGTGACTGCAAAACCTACAATGACTTGTTAGAGCTCAATCCTTACTATGATGCACCAATAGCAAAAGAAGAGTGTGTCAATCATGTGGCAAAACAGCTTGGCGCTGCTTTAAAAAAATCAGGTGTCAACAGAAAGCAAAAAAAAAGGAAGAACTCTTGGCGTATGTAAATTAGGAAGATCGACCCAGGTTTATCATAAAATGCTAATAATTTAAAAGATTTTAATGTTAATCATTATAATAAAAAAAAAATCTGTCAATATTTTATTATTAGGCTAAGAAGATTTGTAGAGCTTCAGACACACTTAACAACAAAAGGGAGTTAATCCATTTTAATTAAATTGAGTCAATCAATAACAAATGAAAGAATTTAATGATCAAAAATACTTTTACCTGGAACAAGACTATCAGTGGCTATTTTACATACATGTCAGAATCTTAAACACAAAGACTTTCAAGAAGTATCAAAAAGATAAGAACAGATATGACAAAAAATTAATACCAGCACAGAGGAATTCAGGACCATCCATTTATATCTGGTTTCGGTATAACAAGTAGTTTAGAAAAGAAAATCATATAGATAGCTTATGGCTAGTGGTTACCAAAGAAGAACAATGAATGAAAGAATGTACCTGGAAATTAATTAGCACTGGCTATTTTATAACATCAGAAGATATTTAGATGATAACTACAAAAAAAAAAAGAAATATACATCTGCAAAGAAAACTTGCATCAAGAATACAGGCTGTAAAAAGGCTAACAATGGTTCTTTGTGAAAGTTACTAAATATCTAAATATCAATTCTAAAGAGTGAACTTGCATACACAAGTAAATAAATAGCAGAGATATCTTGCAATACTAAATGTTTAGTTAAAAAAAATATATTGAGAAATAGCTTTTTTTGAGATTGTGTATTACCATTATGTAGTATATACACACATTCTTATAGAGCATTTATAAGATAACTTTCCTTTTCAATTGCAAACTGCAATAATGTGACAATTTGTACCAGCAAGACTTGGGTTACCAGGCTGTTCACCTTATTAACACCAAATGCAAGCTCTGGTTCTGTTAGAGTCAGCATTTAAAGGAGTATATATATTTATATACATATTGTATAAACATAAATGCTCTTTATTAATTCTCAATTAACCATCTCTTGGATGCAAGATTGTGAAAATGAATTTTTATTTACTAAGCAGGAAAGCAATTATATGATAAGATTTGAAGAAAATTCTGCTATAACTTACTTTTAGTAGAATAATGGGTGCTTTAGTTAATAATGCAAACAAAAAGAGATCACTTCACATAAAACTATTAAAGGGATTAGAACTATAGTTCAATGATGTGATTAGTTAAAAAAAAAACAGAGTAAAGAAGACAAAGAAATAAAGCTATGTAAAAGTGCCCATTAGCACTACCTCACCAGTTCACCAGCTTTGACTCAACTACCCATCAGTACCCCACCTAACATTGATGCTTAGGTACAGTTCCAGAGAAAGTAAGATGAAGAGTTCTGTTTGTGTAGTGTAAGAAAACTGGCTTTAGTTCTAGACAAAGCAGCTTACAGCTGCCTACCAAAAGAAGTCATTCAAAATATTGAAAATATTGTCAGCAGGAAGTGTTGATAACCATCTAGCCAAACTGATTAACTTCTGAGAAAACTTCAGATATTTTAATGGATGATCCTAGGACTTTCTTAGATTTTAAACAGGCTTATGATAGGGTCTGGAGGCTAGGTTTTTGGCTTAAGCTACAGTGGTTGGGAGTATCCGCTGAGATGTACAAGTGGCTGCAAAATTTCCTCAGTAATGATGAGCAGTGTTGAGGAAAAGAACACTTAAGCAGGGTTTACCACAGGGCTCTGCCCTGAGATGTACCTTATTCCTAGCTTTTATCGATGACCTACCGAACTGTCTAGGATGTGAAAGCCTACTTTATGCGGATGACCTCACAGTGTGGAAGACTGGAAAGAGTGCCTCTGTACTTCAGAAAGCACTCCAGAAGGATATGGGAAGAATTTGAAGTATTCATTAGCAGCACTGGTGTTAACGCTACTAAGTGGACAGACAATAGAGAAGTTTATATCATCTCAAATTTTCACAACTTGGATGAAGTAAGTTCTGTAGCAAGAAAACAGAAGGATGGCACTACAGAAACATTTCAATGTCCTGAACTTATAAAGGATTACAATACCAATATGAATACATGTCACATTCTGTGAGATTCGGATGAAATCAGGTCCAAGCCTTACAATGTTTCCTTACACGGCTCGCTGCCCTTTGGTCAGTGAAGTCTCGGCACGCACGTGCCTTGAGATCGGATGTGTGCTTCTGAACTTCCGGTCAGTTGGTGTCAGGGTTAGACAGTCAGTTAGAGACAGACACTCAGAGAGGAGAGTCGACTCGAGTGTGGGCCCGGGGTTGCGGTAAACCCATAGATATAAAGAGTAGATTGATTACGTCTATTATATTGTGCCCGATGAAGTGTTATAAAATGGTGCTTGAAGTTTAAAAAAAGAAGAGTACAGTTCTTTATTTTTTTCCGAAAAAGATTTCCTTCCTTAGAGTTTGCAAGACGCAGTGCAGCCATTTTAAATTGAAAAAGATGCCAGCTAGAATGTTTGGGCGCTACTATAATCAACAGATGTGGCAGAAAATCACTTTTATGTTATTTAACTTGAAACAGAGTGGTCCTGTATTTTTGATATATTTAAATAGTACCAACATTATTGCTATGACTCGTACTGTATATGACATTTAATATATCAATATATGTTACAATATGTAAAATCAGTAGTATCACTTTAACTGTCATTAAATGTCGTGATGTTCTATACAGACCATTAATATATGTAAATTACCATATCCCTTGGCTAAAGCGATAACCGGTGCTGATAAAGTGTAGAATTTATATTTTTCTATAACTATTGTATATAAGTCAACTACGAACTATTTAATTTATATTTCGACTGATTTTATTCTTAATGATAATGATCAAGTAAAAAATTTTTTAATGTAATCAAAACTGTCCTAAATTAAATACCTATATATGATAAAATCAATAATGTTGATACATCATTTTTTTTATGAAGGCAGTATTTAAATAGAGTGACTAATAGTAGCATAGTTCTGTTTGGTTTTAATATTTGAAAGTTGAAAGAGTTTACATGCATACTATAGATATTATTAGACAATTAGAATAGTTAAAATTAAAGATTTATTTATAATTTAAGGTTTATTATTTACATTATTATAATGTAAATAATTACAGTCAAACCTTCGTTTTCCAATGAAATTTTTCTAGTTCTAGAAATAATTTTATAATCCAAAGTAGACATTTAATTAAGATTTCCTCGTAAGATTTAATGGAAACCAAAATTATTGCATCTAAAAAATATTCTTAAGCATAATTTTTAATACTGTTTTATATATTTTTATTCAATATGCAGTGCTCAAATGTATTAAGTAGGACATGTTTTGCTCTTGCCAATTAATTAACTGCTATCCCACTGTAATTTTTTTTGTGGTGCTTTAACCTACCTAGGCCCTATAACCTAGTGATACTTTCTTTGCCGTTTATCAGAAATGTAACATGGCGTTGTCATTGAACAGATTTATTACTTGAATTGCTACATCTTGCAAAATACTAGTAAACCTGGGTTTGACTGTTTTATTTGAAAAATTTAATATTATTTAATTTAATGCATAAGAAATTTGAATCCACAGAATAATACAGAGCAAGAGAAATTAAAAGTACTTCTACAATGCCGCAATTGTCATTCTGATAGGGAGTTCAAGAGACATTCTGCTTTTTGTCATGTCATTGTTTGACTTATAACAGCTGAGTTCATTTCTTTGGACAAATAGAATCAAAAAGTATTTCAAGACATTTTCATAGATTCTTCAAAAACATTGAATGGAGGCAACAATCCCACAAAGTGAAAAAGTAGAAAATACACTTTCTGGAAATATTTTAGGGATCATTAACTTCAGCATAAGAAATGTGGACACTTTTTTCAACTATTTACAGTTAAAATAACCTCATAGAATTCTATTGGACTCATCTAATGAATAATATATTGAAGTATTTCTACATCTTTGATTTAATCTCTGCATTACCAGTTTTTTGTGATCTACTGAATAATGCCTATTGACAACCTTCATTTGTTTCATTTAATATTTATACATGTATTTAGATTAATAAATTACTGATTATTATAACATTTAAACAATGTATCCTCTAGTTGATTTAATAATAAAAAAAAAAAACATGAATACATGATGTACCTATATGACAACTTTTTTTTTAAAGAAATTCATTTATTGTAAAATAAATAATTGAAAAACACAATAACCATGATAGTAACTAAATCTAAGCTTTATTCTTCAATGCTTGCAACCTCAAAGTTTGCATCTAAAATAATTTTTAACTTGTTTTAATAAACATTTAAGAAAAAAATTTTATAAGCCATTTAGGGCACAATGATTTTCCTTTTATGTGAATAATTTCTTGTTGTGTTGTGTGCGCCCTGTGGAACCACGTGGCTGGGGAAAATACAAATACTCGCCAGAACTCAGTAGGTGATCATGCCATTAGACAACGACTGCATGGACCCAGCAAGGGGCCCTTGACAATACAGTCAACAAATTTGACCAGTTAATGGCAAATTATAAACCTGACCGCAAAAGCTGAAAATGGTGGCACAGGATTATGTTTTTTTTTCTTGATGCAGCTATTGTGAACTCCTACTTGTTTAAACCTAGCAATAAAATTACTTTAAAAATATTGAAATTGCAGTGTGCTGAGTGTTTTGTAGCTAACACAGCTGTACACAATGCTAAAGCCACTTCTTCATTCAAACCGAAAGAAGTTAACTCTACTGAACCCAAGGTTCCACTTGGGTTTCGCATGTGCCATTTAAAACACCTTCCTGAGAGAATAACAAGAAGACATTGTGCTTTCTTACAGCACAAAAAAAGAGGAAGTAAGAACAACTTGGGGCTGCTTAGTCTACTAAGTGCCACTGTGCCTAGGACAAAAAAATGTTTTTTGAGATTTTCATCAATAATGACCTAGTTGCATGGTGGGACTATTTCTGTCCGACCTTAGAACTTTTTATAAAGTCATAATTTATATATTTTTTTACTTTTTATTGGCTTTGTACGTTATAATATGTCATTAACTACTACCACAACTGAAATTTATTTTGATTTTGAAAAATAAAATTTCTGTGCAACCTTTTTTTCCCTTTATTTTATGTGCTTCAGAGTAAAATCTGATGGAAATAGGTCAAGATGGCTGCCTACTACAAGCTTCAATAACAGTATAAGCCACACATAAGTATAAGTTTCATCATTAAAGCCCATGAAAAATATTAAACTGTATCCAGTTTGAGATAATAAAAGACAAGATGAACCAGGAGCCATCAACAGTATCTCATTTATGTTGTATGTTTATATTATTATGGATGTTGGATGGGACTTGATCAGCTAGAGGAAGTTAGTGACTGCCTTGCTGGATTTATTTGTAGTAGAATATAAACTAATATCTTGGGCAAACTGTTACATAATGATTTTATCAAATTAATGTTATCTAATAATTTTTACAATATTTAATTGCATATCAGCATCGATGTTTTTATCATTTATGTTAAGGTTTCCAGTTGACAGTAAAAGACAAAAGGTATGGATCAACTGCCTTCAATTAAAAAAGGAACAAGCATCCAACCTTAGAGTGTGTAGCGATCACTTCATGCTAGGTGATGTTTATATTAACAAAATGGATGTAAAAAATATTAAAAGACTCGAGAAAACAGCCAACCAAGTTTATCTTTCAACAAATAAGGAGGTAAATAAATTTACATAACTCTTATTTCCTTTTCTGATGAGTTAATTATTTACTTTAGAATTATAAGAACAAAATAATCTTCAGTGTTATTTTTTTTAAAACATATTTTACTAAACTACATGTTAACACTTATAATAATTAACAATAAAAAATTAAACTAAATATTACAATATATAAAAGAAAGAAAAATACAAGTATCTGTATTTTAATAACAGGCAATTAAAAAAAATATTTCCACAGAATCAACATCCAGTTGTACTAGACAATGATAAAACCAATGTTCACCCCTACGGTTGAAAGTACTGGTATGTATTCATAAAAATACTTATATTACCAGTACTCTGGTACATAATAATAACTAACATCATATTATTATTTATCATTCCATTTTTTCTTAACATTTTATGTATTTGTTTTATTGATCATTCAGGAAGACATTGACTACAATTATTCAACTGATAGTCCAACTCTTGAAAGAAACTATGAATAGTCACTGTTACATTTAAAAAGAAAAAGTACTCGAATTATAAGACTGAAAAGACAATGCACCCGGTCATCTAAAAAAATAGCTCATTTAATGCAAGAACTCAAAGACACAAAAAAGCTGTGATGAAGCTTACAAACTACTCCAAGCATATAAAGAGGTATGTCTATTGAGATTAAGTACATAGTACACATATATGTCACTTTTGAAAACATTCTAATATAATTAATAATTTCTGATTAATATGTAAAATGAATAAGAAAAATAAATTATAAATAAGATAAATTAGTAAAAAAAAATTTCCAACCATATTACAGACATTGCAGTGGAATTATTTAAAAAGTCTGCGACAGAATATACCATGGAACAAAAGAATTTCGCATCCACTCTGCATTTTTATGGGCCACACCCATCTAGCATCAGACGGTTACTACATGTATACAATTATGTACAACTAGGATCTATTAAAGTATTACATTTAAATAAACTAAGAACAATAATACATTTTATTTTCAGGTGGATGATGAATATAAAATCAAGTCCGGGATTTTCTGCACAGAGTATTTAAAAAATAAACAAATAGGGCTATAGCAATTATGGACAAGCTCAGTCTGATTATAGATGGTATGTAAATTAAAAAACAAATAGAATACAGAAAACGGTGTTAGTTATAATGGCAGTAGGCTTAAAAAATATTGGAAAATACCAATCGGATATTTTCTCATTCATGGCATTAGAGCAGAAACGCAAAAAAAATAATTTTAGATGTTAATATTCTTTATGAAAACAATACAACTGTGGTATCTTTGACAATGGATGCACATTAGGGTGGGGCAAACTGCTGTTGCCTCTGTCAGACAATTATAAATAGATGCTCCCTCATCGTGTGATCAATTTAACAATTCATGTTCATGTGTTATTTTCATGTCTAGGGGTCGCAACTTTGACAAATACAGTTCTTATAGTACATCTTATGAATATTAACTATTAAGGAATGATGAGGTAAACAAAACATCCAAATAGAAGGAAGTTTTGAAAATCTCCAGGTGCAGGCTGAAACTGCTCCTAGTTCTGCATCGAAAAGAAAACTGCAGTTCTTTGCAAATTCTCCCGATTCTACTTATAGCGATGAAGAATATGCACTAATAGATTTAAAGTGCAAAGTGCCCAGAATGTCATCAATCATTAAAATTAGATGCTGACCTGGCCAAAAACTTAGATGCACAAGCGGTAACTATACAAAGATGATGTCCAGTACAAAAACATCTCAATCAAATTTCTACGATGCAAATAGAATGGTGTCATCTTTAATGCTACTAGAGCATGGAAGGAGTGAAATGAACCACTTTTGTTCATTTATGGGGATGAAGTCCATTTCATCAAATGCTTATAGGAAGCACCTTCAAGAAATTTACAGTTGAACATGACAAATATTTTAGGTCTGTCAGTTGACAAGATGTCAGCTTTATGGGTATGACACAGAATCAGTGCTTGACTTCATATTCTTTTCTTTTGTATGAGAGCATTTTATTTCAGTACAATATATATTTCATGTTGTCTTTTGACAAACTTCTGTTGCAAAAATATTTTGTTTAGCTATTATTTACCTTGCTTTCTCTAGCATTTTTCCTTTTTTCATTAATTAAAGACATTTTCTTTTGTCTTCCGTCAATAACACTTCCCTTAGTCATTTGACAATATTCATTTTTTACTCATCAATTATATAAGACATTATGTTTATGTCTTTCATCATTTTATTTATTGTGAATATATTCTTTGCACTTTTTCATGTCAATTTAACTTGACATATTCAATATAATCATCTAGTACAATTAATTATGTCTTCTGATAGACCCATGTTTATCAAAAAATGCTAATGATTTTAACAGATTTTAATGTTTACCATTATATTAAAAAACAATATTTTATAGTCAGGCTAATAAGCTTTACACAGCTTCAGACACTCCCAAAAATAAAAGGGAGTTTCAATAACAAATGCTAAAGAATTTAATGATCAAAATTACTTTTACCTGGAACAAGACTAACAGTGGCTATTTCACATACATGTCAGAATCTCAAACACAAAGACTTTCAAGAAGTATCAAATAGATAAGTACAGATATGACAAAAAATTAATACCAGCACAGAGGAATTCAGGACCATCCATTAATATCTGGTTTCGGTATAACAAGTAGTTTAGAAAAGAAAATCATACAGATAGCTTATGGCTAGTGGTTACCAAAGAAGAACAATGAATGAAAGAATGTATCTGGAAATTAATTAGCACTGGCTATTTTATAACATAAGAAGATATTTAGATGATGAATGCAAAAAAAAAAAAAGATAAATGTACATCTGCAAAGAAAACTTGCATCAAGAATACAGGCTGTAAAAGGGCTAACAATAGTTCTTTGTGAAAGTTACTAAATATCTAAATATCAATTCTAAAGAGTGAACTTGCATACACAAGTAAATAAATAGCAGAGATATCTTGTAATACTAAATGTTTAGTTAAAAAAAATAATTGAGAAATAGCTTTTTTTGAGATTGTGTATTACATTAAGTAGTATATACACACATTCTTATAGAGCATTTATTAGATAACTTTCCTTTTCAATTGCAAACTGCAATAATGTGACAATTTGTACCAGCAAGACTTGGGTTACCGGGCTGTTCACCTAATTAACACCAAATGCAAGCTCTGGTTCTGTTAGAGTCAGCATTTAAAGGATTATATATGTATATATATACATATTGTATAAACATAAACGCTCTTTATTAATTCTCAATTAACCATCTCTTGGATGCAAGTTTGTGAAAATGATTTTTTTTTTACTAAGCAGGAAAGCAATTATATGATAAGATTTGAAGAAAATTCTGCTATAACTTACTTTTAGTAGAATAATGGGTGCTTTAGTTAATAATGCAAACAAAAAGAGATCACTTCACATAAAACTATTAAAGGGATTAGAACTATAGTTCAATGATGTGATTAGTTAAAAAAAAAAAAGAGTAAAGAAGACAAAGAAATAAAGCTATGTAAAAGTGCCCATTAGCACTACCTCACCAGTTCATCAGCTTTGACTCAACTACCCATCAGTTACCCCACCTAAACATTGATGCTTAGGTACAGTTCCAGAGAAAGTAAGATGAAGAGTTCTGTTTGTGTAGTGTAAGAAAACTGGCTTTAGTTCAAGACAAAGCAGGTACAGTTTCCTACCAAAAGAAGTCATTCAAAATATTGAAAATATTGTCAGCAGGAAGTGTTGATAACCATCTAGCCAAACTGATTAACTTCTGAGAAAACTTCAGATATTTTAATGGATGATCCTAGGACTTTCTTAGACTTTAAACAAATTTACGATAGGGTCTGGAGGCAAGGTTTGTTGCTTAAGCTACAGTGGTTGGGAGTATCCGCTGAGATGTACAAGTGGCTGTAAATTTCCTCAGTAATGATGAGCAGTGTTGAGGAAAAGAACACTTAAGCAGGGTTTACCACAGGGCTCCGCCCTGAGATGTACCTTATTCCTAGCTTTTATCGATGACCTACCGAACTGTCTAGGATGTGAAAGCCTACTTTATGCGGATAACCTCAAAGTGTGGAAGACTGGAAAGAGTGCCTCTGAACTTCAGAAAGCACTCCAGAAGGATATGGGAAGAATTTGAAGTATTTATCAGCAGCACTGGTGTTAACGCTACTAAGTGGACAGACAATAGAGAAGTTAACTGTGTTTGTTCTAGTTTAACAGTTAAGTCTGAACAATGTACTAAAGTTAACTGAGTTTGTTCGATCATCAACCAACTTATTCCACATTGTTAAACTACTATAAGATGTATGACCACATGCAAAATAAATTATACTTGGATGTAATTTTACAATAGTTGTTTACATCACTTGATGCTAGTGTTAGCATGGTTGAATGAACGGTGTGGATGGGTAAAGGGAAGGTAGTGTGTGACCAGTCAATATTGTGGCCAGTGTTGCCAGATTCTATATACAAAAAAGCCAAAACTGAATAAGCAACTCTCTGACAGCACGCCAGAATAATAAACACAATATTTACATCTCGTTTCATATAGCATTCACCAGTCTTCGTATTTACAAAATTTAAAATGTTTGAAGTAGTCGAAACCCCTACAGTCCACTAAAACTTCTACCTATGACTCAAAAACATCAAATGACAACTTGGCAACATTAGTAGTGGTCAACACGGCTGACCACAGGTAGCTGATAGTGTGTTGTGTAACATGTGAATTTCCCGCCTTGTTCTGTGGAGATTGTGTACATCGTAACTTGTGACTTTTCTTCTTGGATTTTTAAGTTATATTTCTTTTTTATTATATATTATTATATGTGAAAATATTGGTTTGAGTATAGAGTGTAGAAGGAACAAACTTGCATTGGAAATACATTTTTATTAACAGTATCAACACAGTGACAATGAACTCATGAGATTATAACCTCTACACCAAATGTTTATCACCCTCTTTGAACCACTGTCCACGGTCTGCACGAAATAACGTTTCGACCATGTGTAGCTTGTAGTGTGACTAGTGCATTTAGTGTTTGTTTCAGTTATGCGCTGTTTCTTTCCACTTGTACTGCTTAGGCTACATTTCATTTGTTGTTACATTTTTTTTTTGGACATTAAAAAATAATCGTTAGTGTATAAGCTAAAATTAATATTGGGAGTAAAACATTTATAATGTTCCAAATGTATATTTGAGATACAAGCAGTTCTGTCACTGATACAAACATACATGTATCAACTTCTCCAAAGAACGTAGCTGACCTGTCACAGATATAATCAAAAGGTTTCAACTTATCAATAGAACCTGGTCAATCTGTCTCAATAGAACCTGGTCAATCTGTCTCAATAGAACCTGGTCAATCTGTCTCAATAGAACCTGGTCAATCTGTCTCAATAGAACCTGGTCAATCTGTCTCAATAGAACCTGGTCAATCTGTCTCAATAGAACCTGGTCAATCTGTCTCAGAAACATCGAGAACCCAGGTAAGTCTATTTCCTAGACAATATATATTTTAAAAATTAAACTGTATCCAGTTTGAGATAATACAAGACAAGATGAACCAGGAGCCACCAACAGTATCTCATTTATGTCATATGTTTATATTATTATGGATGTTGGATGGGACTTGATTAACTAGAGGTAGTTAGTGACTGTCTTGCTGGATTTATTTGTAGTAGAATATAAACTAATATCTTGGGCAAACTGTTACATAATGATTTTATCAAATTAATGTCATCTAATAATTTTTACAATATTTAATTGCATATCAGCATCGATGTTTTTATCATTTATGTTAAGGTTTCCAGTTGATAGTAAAAGACAAAAGGTATGGATCAACTGCCTTCAATTAAAAAAGGAACAAGCATCCAACCTTAGAGTGTGTAGCGATCACTTCATGCTAAGTGATGTTTATATTAACAAAATGGATGTAAAAAATATTAAAAGACTCGAGAAAACAGCCAACCAAGTTATCTTTCAACAAATAAGGAGGTAAATTAATTTACATAATTCTTATTTCCTTTTCTAAAGAAAGAAAAAATACAAGTACAGTTATAAAATGTATTTTAATAACAGGCAATTAAAAAAAATATTTCCACAGAATCAGCATCCAGTTGTACCAGACAATGATAAAACCACATGTCCACCCTTACGGTTGAAAGTACTGGTATGTATTCATAAAAATACTTATATTAGCAGTACTCTGGTACATAATAATAACTAACATCATATTATTTATCACTCCATTTTTTCTTAACATTTTATGTAATTGTTTTATTGAACATTCAGGAAGATGTTGACCACTATTATTCAACTGATATTCCAACTCTTAAAAGAAACTAAAGAGTCAGTGTTACATTTAAATTGCTGGATCACAGTTGAACCATACATGTTATTGCGACGTATGGCACAGAGCGGGGGCTCCTTCAGCACCAGAGGCTCTCACATAAATAAACAAATAGAGGACTATAGCAATTATGGAAAGTGCAGTTTGATTATAGAGAATGGGATAATGGACTACAGAAATGTTAAGATTTGTTGATTTCGGGAGATTGCAAAGATAGGGAAAGAGATAACTGAAGTTTTAGTTATAATGGTAGTAGGTTTAAAAAAATATTGGAAAATACCAATCAGATATTTTCTCATCAATGGCATTAGAGCAGAAACGCAAAATATATCAATTTTAGATATTAATATTCTTTATGAAAACAATATAACTATGGTATCTTTGACAATGGATTCACAATGGACAATGGATATTCCAACTCTTAAAAGAAACTATAAAGAGTCAGTGTTACATTTAAACTGCTGGATCACAGTTGAACCATATATGTTATTGAGTCGTATGGCACAGAGAGGGGAGCTCCTTCAGCACCAGAGGGTCTCACATAAATAAACAAATAGAGGACTATAGCAATTATGGAAAGTGCAGTTTGATTATAGAGAATGGGATAATAGACTACAGAAATGTTAGGATTTATTGATTTCGGGAGATTGTGAAGATAGGGAAGAGACAATTGAGGTTTTAGTTATAATGGTAGTAGGCTTAAAAAAATATTGGAAAATACCAACCAGATATTTTCTCATCAATGGCATTAGAGCAGAAACGCAAAATAAATTAATTTTAGATATTAATATTCTTTATGAAAACAATATAACTATGGTATCTTTGACAATGGATGCACATTCAGTAAATGTTAAGATGTCAACACTTTTAGGCTGCAGTCTTGATCCACAAAATATTCATAGTAAATTTACATATCCTTTAGACAATTTATCTAAATTACCTAAAAAAATGATTAGTGATGCCTATATCCTACAAGTTTACAGAAAAGTCACAAAAATCACCCTTAATGGCAATTTTTATCAAAGATATCAAACAATTTGAGGTGGCATGTTTTAAACAGACGTTTACAGTATGTTGACCTGATTTCAGCTAGCCTGCTCATTACATATATAAAAAAAGAATTAGCAATTTTTAAATCTGCTTTCAAACATTGAAAAAATATTTGCTGTTTGCTTCTTATTTCACGCAAGTATATATCTTGTTTTATTGTTATTTTGTATAACCAGTATAGACTGAAAGAAAGTCTAAAATTAGAAGTAATACAGTACTAATAATATGTGTAAATGCTGATCAATCATGCATAGCATAGTATTAGGTGTTAATTAGTTTAAATAATTATACTTTTATTTTTATGTATTTCACCATGCCTAGACATAGTCAAGTAACTGCAAAAAAAGTAGCTTCAGAAGGCAAGATAAGCAAGAGGGAAAATATAAGTTTTGAAAATCTGCATGTGCAGGCTGAAACTGCTTCTAGTTGTGCATCAAAAAGAAAACTGCAGTTCTTTGCCAATACTCCTGATTCTACCTTTAGCAGTGCAGGATTTGCAATAATGGATATAAAGTTATTTGAAGACATGTTTGGTGCAATATGCTCAGAATGTCATCAATCATTAAAATTAAATGCCAGCCCTTCTAACTCTGGCCTGAAAACTTAAATCAGATGCACAGGCTTAACTATTCCACTTTTCCTCATTTATGGGGATGAAATCCATTTCATCAAATGCTTATAGGAAACATTTTTAGTACAACCACCTTGAAAAAATAAATTAAAGTATTTTAGCGACTTTTTTAAAGGCGCTTTTTAAAGAAATTTCAATAGCAATCATATCCAAGTCCGCGAGAGTCACACTCAAATAAAACCCAAGCCCACGGAACTCCCGCAAAAACAAAACCCAAACCCACGGGACTCCCGCAAAAACAAAACCCAAACCCACGGGACTCCCGCAAAAACAAAACCCAAACCCACGGGTTCCCGCAAAAACAAAACCCAAACCCACGGGACTCCCGCAAAAACAAAACCCAAACCCATGGGACTCCCGCAAAAACAAAACCCAAACCCACGGGACTCCCGCAAAAACAAAACCCAAACCCACGGGACTCCCGCAAAAACAAAACCCAAACCCACGGGACTCCCGCAAAAACAAAACCCAAACCCACGGGACTCCCGCAAAAACAAAACCCAAACCCACGGGACTCCCACGAATCCCGATCCCGTGCGCTCTCTAACCCTTTGCTTCAATTTTACTACTTTCAGTTACTGACAGTGACACAGCCCATGTTCTGACTAAACAGCCATTAAATATTAGTGAAGTCACAGCATACATCAGAGAAATTCATTTTATGGACACGGATAATGTAGATGTGGACTTTATCTTAAAAAATGGCCATGTCCAGTTCATCTACATGAACCAGCATGTGGCTCCACTTATAAGATGTAGTGAAAAGTTGGTGGAGCATGCAAGGAAAAGAGGGCTGTATGTTTCCCAGGATGTTATCAAGGGAAAAGTAAGACAGGTTCAGGATAACTTCTGTACCTTTAAACGCAACATCAAAAGAAGTTGGCCTCAAATGAAGAATCTTTTAGAGCAAAACTTCAATTTCATGCAAAAGAGACAGCCTGAGCAAATGTCTCCAAAAACCAGGGTGCCAAAAGATCCAAACTAGAGGATAAGGAGAATCACAGTATTTCACCTGCAGCTCCACTACCTTCACTACTCAGTACCCTTCAACATGCAGCACCTGATACTCCTCAACTGGCTGGTACCATACTCCTCAACTGGCTGGTACAACCCCTATAGGGCATAGTGCACGTTACTGCTATCAGTAGCATCTGGTATCCTTCTATGCTGGTCTGAAGGAAAGGCTAAAAAGAGGTAAAGCAGAGGTGAGAGTTTTAAATAAGACCTTCCAGCCCAGCAGGAAAATATCTGAATTGAGAAGTTACGTGAGGAAAGAAGGCAGCTCAAAAAAAGCTAACTTCTCAATATTAAAAGAGAATATAAGGCTGAGCAGTCAACTTGAGGAGTATGTAATTTTAAGAGTCTGGCCAAGAGGAGACAGGAGTGCATCAAGCGTTTTAAAAGAGAGTCACTTGCCTCAAGGCATCATCGGCAGAGTTTGCAAAACATGTGGACGAGGTGAATAAAAAACTGGCTATCATCAATTCAAGCCAAGGTTCAAAAAATTTCCGCCAAGGTAAATCTTATGATGCCCCATTTCGCAAATGCATTTACTCTTGCTTGGTAAGCCAGGTACCAGTAGGCAAGGCAGGGAACCTAGTCAGTTTCATTTTGAATGAACTGACCCAATCAT
This sequence comes from Bulinus truncatus, assembly GCA_021962125.1. NCBI lineage: Eukaryota > Metazoa > Mollusca > Gastropoda > Planorbidae > Bulinus > Bulinus truncatus. Next base: position 447,652 of record JAGDYQ010000373.1, read on the forward strand.
CTGTCGGTAAAATGCCTGCTTCATCTACCATTGCATAGATGACCTACAAAATGGGGGTCATGTCCAATTTGCAGCTGATAGAAAATTTATATATGACTCATGAGTCTGCAACCTTGGCTTGGGATGCAACCACCATTGGTGGTAGGACATGTACACTAGAAGTGGGGAAACTTAGTGGTGGGGCAACAATAGATTACTTTCAGCATATAGGGAATAGTGTCAAAGACTTAGGAACATTATATGCAATAATTACAGGCACACAGCAACACCTTATTTTACATAAATTCCAACAAACAATACAAACAACACTTTCAGATAGAGCCCCTGTCAATAATTGTGTTAGCCAAGAACTTGGTCATCTTCTCTGCAAACAGTTGGTAAAACTGAATTGCAATCTCCATCCTCTTGATGGCTTGGCGACAGAGGCAAAAAAAACTCTAAAGCTGTTTGATGCTCGTTGTAAAGAGAAGTGTGAAATTTTTGGTCAAGAAAGCAGAGCAGCAAACCTTATTTATGCAATTTCCAAATTAAGGTGAGTTTATTTTTATTATTATTATTGACCTGCAACACTGAAGGTGTAAGTATGATAGAAGTTTAATGAAGAATTTTTTATCTACAGATACAAGACTAACTCTTGTGATCCTGGGATCTTCAAGGCCTTCTTGAAAATGTCTGGGCTCAACATTGGGGTTATTGCAAGATATGTGGGAAACAGACTGCACATTCTGTTCCACTTAGCAGGAGTGATCATTCACCTACAGGGTGTTTTGCTCATGTTTCTCAGAAAATATTGTACCAGCAACCCCTTTAGGCTGTCCCTGTTAAATGAATTAGAGCAACCATTTGTCACAACTCAGAGTCTTGGGTATGTATTTAAAACCATTTATATTTTAAATGTTATAAAAATTATTTTTGTGCATAAAAATATTTTTTACTAACACTTTCATTATTTTTTTTAATAGGTTTGTTTGGAAAGTTGCTGACAGGTCCTTGGATGACAGTGTTCTACCAAAATGAGGTGAAAATGAAGCATCTTGAATTGGTATGATTATTTTGATAGACTTTTAATGCATTTTCCATGCTAAGTACATAATAAATGACTCAATCAATATAAACATTTTCAAATAACTTTTTCTCTTTAGATTCCTGTCATGAAAACATGCATTATTAAGCTCCAGGCCATTGGTCTTGATCCAGAGTGTCTTCTCCACTGGACCACAGATTGTTTTGAGCGCCCTGTGAATACTGAGGATCAGGTGTTAAGGGCTCTCAGAGGAGCAGCCGCATGTAACTTGTTTAGAGAGGTAACAAAAAGTTTATCAGAAGCATTCTGTAGGGTGTTGGAAAGACAGTTGGCTGACTATTTGGAAGGCACCCTATCAATTGTGACTGATGAACTCCTGCAGAAAACCTCTTCTGCTCCTCTTCACAATATGCATAGTGAGAGAGCTCTGGGTATGTTTGACTCTCATGTGTCACAGGTGTCAAAATGCAACTGTGGGCTTTAAACAGGGGAAAATAAAATTCACTCTGAACAAGACCATGGACTGGCTTACATCAAAGCCACTGGACCTCCAGCAACGGATCATTGAATTTTCTCGTCACTGTGGTGCTAAAGAAAGAAAAGATGTAATGTCTAGAGAGGCCAAATATCAAGCTTCTTTAAATGAAAGGCTCACTTTGATGGCCCAGCGACGAGAAAATGTAGAACGAAAAGGCCTAGAAAAAGACATTAAAAATGGTAATAGGCAAAGTTTTGAAAAAGTCAAACCCGAAATTAAACTATTGTGTGAATTGGTTTTACTTAATAGTTTATCTCTTATTGGCAGAACCCTGCACCATATGTGGTCAGAAGGTAATGTTCAAAAAATACAGTACAGTAAAAAAAAATCGGGAATCGCAACATTTTCATTTTATATGATGGTGAAGACAAAGTCACAAAGCTGTCAGTGCATGCCCTAGTAGCTGATATATTAGGGGATGCCAGTTTTACCATGTAGGCCTTGTTTATTTTAATAATCTGTTATAACTAAAATATTCTTGGCATTTTTATTTGTGTTACTTTTTAAAGAAATTGTTGGGTATCTAACAAAAAAAATTTTAACTTTTATTTGTTAATTTGTAATAAATTTTGACTTTGTATCTCTTTATTCTCATCAGCGCTGTTTTGTTAAATTTGCTCTAGTTTTTTTATGAAGACACTGTTTTTAAAAATATAAGCAAAAAAGATATGACTGTACATCTTGAATAAAGGTTACAATTAAAGAAATTTTAATAAATTTAATGTTAATATGAATAATAATGTTTAAAGAATGAACCCTCATGGCGCCTGTTCTAAAAATAAATATTTAGTTTTCTTAAATTTAGCCAAATATATAATTATTAAAATATATTTCCAGTTTACCTAATTGATTGGTTGAACTATGTTGAGTTTGATTTTATGCATTTTGTTTGTAATCATTGGAAAAGTCTGTCGTTCGTTTCATCTTTCGGTCTATTGCGGTCATGCGAAAGCATTATTTCTTTTCTTAAATGCATAGATTAACCAAGAGTTATTATGTATGATTATTTGCAGAACAGATAATCAATTTCTCTGCAGTACATTAATTTTTTGTTTGGTTATGAAATATGCATAACTTTTGTTTTTAGTTATTCTGGATTTGTATATCTTTTCTTACTATGATGGTTATTTCTAACTATAATTATTGTTATGTCTTAATGATGAATCAGTTTCAATAAGTTCTGGGATAAAAAACTTCAATAAAATTATTTTTGTTAACAAATTTCATTGTTGATCTTTTTTTTCATCGGTTTACGTTCACTGTGGTTTATATGTTACATGTATATATCAAAGAAGTACCCACTACTATTAATTACTATATATTACTAAAGAGGAATAATAGATGTAATCATCCACTACTATTAATTACTATATATTACTAAAGAGGAATAATAGATGTAATCACACTGAAAATTTCATCAAATTATCTCAAACGGTTTAAAAGTTATACATGTTTTAGTTGTAAAATCACAAAATTTCTATCATAAATTTTTTTTCAGGTACAATGAATATATAAGGACACTAAATACTTCATAACTTTCTTGATATTAAGATAAATTAATAAACTTGGTGTCTTTTGAAAGCTTGTAACTAGATCTACCTAATGCACTTATTTTAAATACAAACAAGACAATAAGAAAAATTTTGAAATTTTTATCAAAGTGCCTAATTTAATATATAATGGGCTATAAAGGAAATAGACAATATAGTCCAAAATGTAAGGACACCTGTTTGGAAATGAAAAATGGCCAAAAACCTGCCGTCGATTAAGAGTTAAAGTAGACTAAGAAAATTATTACTTACCTGCTCAGCTACTGCTACTACTTCATGGTTCAATTTTAGAATATGTCATTCACCATCCCAGACCAGTTGTTTGTGCCTCTAATGAAGTCATTTGAAGTAGGCCTAACCTCTGAACTATTAATAAAATGAAAAAGAAAATTACAGAAAATTATCATAAAAGAGAATAAATATATTTTAAAGAGTACCTTTTGGCTTAAATTAGTTTTCTTAAATTTTGCATTTCGCACTAGCTCCACGTACGTCAAGACGTACGATGTATTTTTTTTTTACCTCGTACGTCAACAGAATAAACTCTTATGATTTGAAGTTATTTTCTTTTCGCAATTTTTTCTAATTATACATTAAAATGAGAAGTTAATTTGTGTGGCGTGCTAGTGATGTAGGTTGTTCGCTTGGCTGAGACCCAGTTAGGCTAGCTATGTGCGGGTTCGATTCCTACTCGAGACATAAATTTTTTTGTTCAAATTTTATTTTTCAGGATCAGGGTTAGGGATAGGGGGTTAGGGTGTGGAGCAATATCTATTGATGGTCATTTTTTAATAAATCATAATTATTTTTTCCAGATTTTTTTTCAGGATTAGGGTTAGGGATAGGGTAGGGATAGGGTAGGGATAGGATTAGGATTAGGGTTAGGATTAGGGATAGGGTTAGGGATAGGATTAGGGGTAGGGTTAGGGTGTGGAGCAATATCTATTTATGGTCCCCGAAAAAAAAAATATCTCCGATTTTTAACAGTAAATGACGTCATCAACGTCTGCAGTAAATAAGAGTTCTCATTCGTTCTGTTTACTCTTTAAATGTGTTAAAACGATCGCCGATTTTGAGCACCATCATTGTGTAAGTAATAATATAATATTCTGTTGACGTACGAGGTAAAAAAAAATACATCGTACGTCTTGACGTACGTGGAGCCTGTGCGTTACCATGATTCGTGATCACAGGCATTAGGATATGAATCATTTATCTCTAGTCTAGCCTCTAGGATCTTAAACTATTACTAACACGTGAGATATGACTTTATGATTTTTTTATTACTACTTTAAATCTTCATAGTTAAAGTCATTTTTAATAGGTGTCATTGTTTCATCATTATATTATCCCTTTTTTATGAGTTAGCTTTTTTTTGCAATTTACATTAGTTATCATTAGTATGATTAGAGACTAGTAACAATTCATACTTACCAAGTCCAAAAGATATCCCTTTATTTTATTAAATGAAATGCATTACAGAACGTGGTTTCTGATAATGCAAACAGCTTCTTTTCTGATTGTTTCATCGTTGCAGTTTGTTTCTTTTCAACCATCAATATGCAGCATCCACGTGTGACCAGCGGCAGTGTGTTTCAATAACAGGTTCCATTTTCATTTACTAACGGTAGTGACGGGTGTCGGGTGTGTAGGTCAGTGCTGCCAGATGTTTTAAACTAGAACCAGCTCGGAATATTTTGACTTACCACCACATATTAATAAATGCCGCCTCAAGCAAGTCTTTCATTTTTAATTCATAATTTTTTACTGACGCACCTCATTTAATATCATGGTCTGCAGGAATGAAGCTTGGGAATTTAGTGGTTAGCGAGAACAAAAAGGTAGCTGACCGCTGATCCAGACCTAAGTAAAACAAATTAAAAGCAGCCAAATTCGCACCACCAACAGTTGTCGTAGATACTGGCTTGATACGCCAATTTGGCAATGCATATTAGGCCAAAAAAGCTCGATCTATCGGAGAATGTGAGAAAAGAAGTTCGCAAAAATGTAAAACATTCATAGTTTAATAAAATAACGAAAATAACCATAGGCCCTATATAAATTGGGGAACGGGTGGACGAGCGGTGTAGACTAGTGTTGTTTTCGTCAACGAGAACTAACACTAAAACTAAAATTAGCAGCAAGACTAAAACTAGACGAAAACTGAAATTATTACAGAAAAAACGAAATAAAAACTGAAACTAAAATATAGTGTTGCTTTCTTTCACGAAAACTAAAACCTTCGTTAACGAAAATGTTGACTTTTCGTCAACGAGAACTAAAACTAAAATTAGAAGCAAGACTAAAACTAGACGAAAACTAAAATTATTACAGAAAAAACGAAAAAAAAACTGAAACTAAAATATGACCTGGGACTAAAACAACACTAGTGTAGACACTCGCCTGTCGACCTGAGAGTCCTGGGTTCGATCCTCAGTGTGATTTTTTTTTCCAGGTGACATGTGTTTCAAAGTCGTCCCACAAGTCCACACAGCTTTAAATGGGTACCTGACTTAAGTTGGGGGAAGTAAAAGCGGCTGGGCGTTGTGCTAACCACACACTCCCTTTATGTGCCGAGGTTATAAAAACAGATGAATTCTACACTTTATCTGCCCCGATGGCCCGTTAGGGCTACGTGAACTTTACTTTTTTTTTACTATATAAATTGGACATTAGATATATATATATATATATATATATATATATATATATATATATATATATATATATATATATATATATATATTGAGGAAGAATAGTTTTACTTTTATTAAGGATGTATAAGAAAATATGCTTTTTTATCTTGGCGTTTATGATGTCCAGTCAAATTTTCGGCATATTAATATTTAACTTAATAATAACACAACCCAAATACATATAACATGGTTTCTTTGCCAGTTCTCTCTCTCTCTCTCTCTCTCTCTCTCTCTCTCTCTCTCTCTCTCTCTCGTAGCAGGCACATTTCCACAATGAAGCTGCCCTCCAATATGAGCTCCTTATTTTAAATATATATTATTTAATTATAGAGCTCAGTCAGTCAGTGGTGCCCCTGCATTGGCTGCCATCTCTGCATCCTACGCACAGAAAGAGAGCCACCCGGGCCTTCAAGATCTTCGACAACTCAGCTATATGAATAACAGGCGTGGGTCCCAAACGAAGCTCTTGTTCGGCCGTCCTTACTGACTATAGAATTATCAGTGTAGGGCCAGTGTAGGCCAATATAGTAAATTGGATAGGACCTAATCGCCCCTCTCTCTCTCTCTCTCTGTCTGTCTCCCTCTCTCTTTCCCTCTCTCACTCACTCACTATGTGTGTATGCGTATGTCCAGTGGCGCAACCGGGGGGGGCCTGGGAAGGTCTTGAGTCCCCCCCCCAGACCAAATCATCAATACATATTTTACTATATAAAGTTACTAAAAAGACTGTCAAACTGTCTTTTTTCATATGTGAGCCCCCCCCCCCGCCCCAGCACTTTTTGCTGGTTGCGCCAATGCGTGTGTCTGTCTGTCTGCCATCTCTCACGTGTGCATTTGTGAATGTTTGTGTGGCTGGGTTCGTCCTCAAATCTTGTAAATGAATTTAGGACCGTTTCCAATCTAGTGATAAGGTTAAAAATTGGAACACTTGTAGATTCTACAAGACAATAAACAATAATAATAATTTCTTGTCCTTGAATAAAATATTTTAGAATTTGGAAGCTTTTTAGTAATGTTTATATAAAAAAACAAGCAATTAAGCCTGTTCCATTCTGGACACAGGACTTGTTAGCGCATTTTTGTGTTATGCATCAGTACGTATTTTAGCTTTCAGTAAATATTTGTAAATTTTGGAAATGTTTATGAATTCAATTGTGTAATTGTAAAGGATGTTTTTCGAAAATAAAATTATTGTGGCTGAAGAATAAATACTCTACTGCGCAGAACACGTATGACGTCAATCTTGGTGAAACTACGTGCTGCAGTATTTCGCACCAAATGAATGGGTTATTGAACGTATAAGGTGTAGAATGGGGCCATGAAAATGGCATAATTATTAATATAGCTTATATAGTAAAAAACGGTAAAAAAAAACTGATGTCCAGCCCTCAGAGGCCAGATCGCAAAATGAACTTTTGCTGCACACATGATATATACATCATGGGTCTAGGACTTATGGTTGCTGTGATCTAGGGTGATGACAGACAGACAAAACGGGGACAATAGAGCATTTTTTTTACCAAAAACAACACGCCTTGAGATCTCAAGAATATCAAAATAAATATGATGCGTATCACTGGTGCAGAAATTGTAAAGCTTTTAAGTCTTATATGTAGCCTATATACACCTGCCAAAAAATAATTAAATTATATTAATGTGCTCATAAACAATAGAAAGTTTAATTACTTCCAAAATTAAAAGTTAACAATAAAAATAAAAAAATAAAAAATAAATAAGCTTTCATAAAAAAGTGCACTAAAACCAGCTATGTATGTCTATACGTTATAGTTTCATTTGGGTTGTACGGAACCCCGTAGCGTGAAAATTCTACAGCAGGGATCAGGTATTCTACAGAAGGGGCCAGGCCAATAGCGGGGGGGGGGGGAATAAATGTTACTAAGTAGAGCAAACAAGCAGAGGGGGGCCAGACAAAACGCAGGCGGGCCCTGCCCCCCCACGCACGCTACGGGCCTGGTTGTTCTTATTTTAAGCCATCTGAGTTATCACACCCAAATTTGCCGAACCCACCGGCAGCACGATAAAGTGCCTCCCATCCCACCCCACTGATTTGTATTGTATTTAGATATCTCCAAAAACATCTGGTTCAGCCCCGCTCCCTTCCATTTTCTCAACTCAGATTTAAAAAAAAATAGCCGACTGAACCAGGGTCGTTCTTATGGATGTGCGAGCTAGACATGTGCACCCCCAACCCCGCGCTCCCAACCCCCTCCCCAACTTTTAACGTCCCACACCCGTTTATTTTTTTATTTGCATACCTATTAAATATGATACTTAGAAAGTTCTGATGGTTGTTTCTGTCTCTGACTAGGGATCCTAATTACATAAGAGTCAAGTCTGGACTGAGTACCCCCCTCCACCCCCCACCCCCCAATTCAAGTGTGATACGGGAGGGAGCCCCCAATTCAAGTGTGATACGGGAGGGAGCCCCCAATTCAAGTGTGATACGGGAGGGAGCCCCCAATTCAAGTGTGATACGGGAGGGAGCCCCCAATTCAAGTGTGATACGGGAGGGAGCCCCCAATTCAAGTGTGATACGGGAGGGAGCCCCCAATTCAAGTGTGATACGGGAGGGAGCCCCAATTCAAGTGTGATACGGGAGGGAGCCCCAATTCAAGTGTGATACGGGAGGGAGCCCCCAATTCAAGTGTGATACGGGAGGGAGCCCCCAATTCAAGTGTGATACGGGAGGGAGCCCCCAATTCAAGTGTGATACGGGAGGGAGCCCCCAATTCAAGTGTGATACGGGAGTCTCTTGGGACTTTGAAGAACAGAAAAGATAGCACAAGTATATTCATTAAAATTACTTAGAACAATATCACATATTATTTACTGTGAATTAAAATTAACACAAAGCGTTCAAAGATGCATTTATATTAAAAAAATGATCTGTTATTGACATGCCGAATGGTAGAATACATAGATAGATATTTGTATTTTAAATATTTTAACCCATTCCCTAATCTTTTTTTTCTCTAGTTTATTTTGTTTTTCAGAACTCATATTACGCTTTTAAAAAAGCTCTTTGAATCGACATGGAATTAAATGTTGTGGGAAACCTCATAATCTCAAACATGTTTGAAAACAAAATGTAGGTCAATGACCCAATTTTGTACAGCACATGAACACAATGTGCCATCTATGAGGTAAGGGCGTGTTTAATCGTACCGCCTTATCAAGAGCACATTTCAGCCTACACTACACACGCGATGAATACGTTTAGACAATTTTATTCTTGGAGTACTCATTAACAACTTGGTGTATTTTTTAAAAATAAAATCTAGCTTGTGAGATGTATAACATTTGTTATAACATAATATGTGATGGATTAGAATCTAATTCGACACCGGAAAATCTCTTCGTAAGTAAACGTGTGTCTCGTGTTATGTCTTCTTCAAGTCTTATCTAGTAGGCCTACTGCATTTTTATATAACACTTGTCTTATAAATATTGTAATTTTTCAAATAATGTTATACCAATATTGTTAATAATAAGAAAAGATTCAGTTAAAATAAATATCGTCACAGACAGTTGTAAACAAGATTATAGATATCTATCGGAAAAAAAGGGGGGGGGGGTCATTTAGTGTGTCTAATCCAGGGGGTGAGAGGATTGATGTTAATAACAGAGAGGAGCAGGGCCGGATTAACAGCCTGTCGGGCTGGATCTGATTCGCGGGTCCTAGTTTGCTCATGTCTGTCAAACATGAGATGCAGATCGGTTACCCCCTTTGGTCTTTACCCTACATAGACAGTGGGGCTGAGGGACCCCCTTCCCCCAACCGAAGAGTCTTTTTGTAGAATATTATTGCAATGTGACGGGGCCCAAATGTCTCATGGGTCCAAACTTCTTGTAGCGGCCCTGAGAGATTACTGGTAGGCTATATCGAGTATACGTCTTCCAGGAGATTAGAACCTCCATGAGATTAGAATCACTCTGTGACTCTGAGATTAGAGCTCAAGCCATTTGTCACTTTATGTCAAGTCAATAGAAACCCTAGTAATAAAATGGATTTAAATTGCATGTAAAAAAAAATATTCTGTAATTTACTTTTATGTTAATAAATCCTTTCATCTCCCAAACTCTCAACACTCTTTCTAATCACACACACAGTGGCGCAACAGGGGGGGGGCATTTGCCCCCCCCCCCTCCCGAAATAAAAAAAATATACTTATTTTGTTTTCGTACGAATGCTTGTAATGTAAGTAAGTTGTATCTTATGATGTTTAATACAAGTGATTCCCCCCCCCCCCCTGAAAGTTTGGTCTAGCTGTGCCACTGCACACACACACACACACACACACACACACACACACACACATATATGGTTGGTGTCACCCGGTGCGGAAAATTCAGGGTGTCACCCCCCCCCCCCCTTTCACATATTTCGAATTTTCCTACACCAGACATTAGAGAATTAACTTTAAAATTCTTCAACGATAAAAAAATCATAGTATTACTAACTGTTTCTTTCAAAAAGATGTATATTACTTCTCATTAAATTGAGTTTAATATTTCATATAACCACGTGACTACATGCGTCCCTTTTTTATAACGTTTCTGTGTGACGTGGTGTATCACAGCCAATCAGTTCACAATAATGTTGACACACATACACACACACAACTCAAAAGGCCACCTAATTTTTTTTTTTAAAGATAGCTTGACGTCATTTTGTAAACAGTGTGCACAGTATCCAGTTATACTACGGGATCAGGCATAGAATTCACTGGGCGTGTGTCTTTAGACCACCCCCCTCCCCCGTCGCCATCGCCACTCCACACAACTCAAAGTTGTATAGTATTTGTGGGTTACGCAAGCGTGACAGCGAAAACTCATAGTAATTTATACATATATGGTGTTGAAAACATTTGATGTCAACCGTAATTCTGAAAGAAATGCTTAGGATCTCGGGATTAGTAACAGCCGAAACGATTTTATTTAGAGGCTAGCAAACATAGATGAAACATCACTTACATCAGAGTAATCATTATATATCTGGTGCTAAACTTCACGATGCTACAGAATAATTTGTTTACAAATATATATATATATATATATATATATATATATATATATATATATATATATATATATATATGGTTCAAACAATAGGTTAAAGAAGAATTTTTTTCGAAATTCCTTAACAATAAAGCAAACGAATAATCAGTACCCTTTTACCTACTAAGTCGAAGATTTGCTTTAAATGTAATGCATTAGTAAAGAAATATGTTATGGACTTAAAGATAATTAACACACCAGATTTACATGCTCATCAAACACGTAACATTTCTCTACACTAGGCTCATCCTTGCTGAAGTTCATCTGTTTTCAGTAACTATAACCTACTTTCTGTGTGAGCGTCGGGTCCTAACTTTACTCGCCGTCTTACACAGTTTTTTTAGGCAATTTTCTTGAGTTTCGCAATAACATCTTGCAACTTTTCTTTAATTTCGTCAGTTCTTCTCCTTTTGCTTTGTCCTTACTGCTCTTCTATTGTTCAATGGAGTCCATTTCAGCACTTGTCTAGCCCAAATGTCAGCTGGTTATTCTGGAAGTGAGCCTACCTCAGATCCGTAGCCAGCTATAATGGTGCCATGCAATGTTCCCTCTAAGCTGAGCGCGTGAGCGATCGCTCACACGTATTCAGAGTGTCGCTCATACTACACGTACGATCGCTCATAGCGACGGACGACATTGCTTAAATCACTCACAAATTTTGGCCTCAAACAAAAATGTCGCTCAGAGACAAAATTTCTTGATCATTTCATACCACACCTTAGAGGGAACATTGGCGAGTTATATTTATTTTTTGTCACCCTACCTCAGATCTGAAAAGTTCAACACGCACAAAAAAAAAAAAGAAACAAAAAATTTTCGGCGCCCCTCTATCTTCCGCGCCCTGTAATTTCTTACTAATAACTACCCTTCCTACATTACTGCCATAGTCATCGCCGTTATCTTGTTTACCTCTAGTGCAGTCCCGTAGCGTGCGAGGGGCCAGGGGAGCGGGCCCCCCCTGCGTTTTGTCTGGTCCCCTCTGCTTGTTTGCTCCACTTAGTAACATTTATTTTCTGCCATAGTCATCGCCGTTATCTTGTTTACCTCTAGTGCAGTCCCGTAGCGTGCGAGGAGCCAGGGGGGCGCCCCCCCCCCCCCACGTTTTGTCTGGTCCCCTCTGCTTGTTTGCTCTACTAAGTAACATTTATTTCCTGCCCCCCCCCTACTATTGGCTTGGCCCCTGCTGTAGAATGCCTGGCCCCTGCTGTCGATTTTTCAGGCTACGGGGCTGCTCCAGTGGCCAATCGTTTCGCTCTCGCCCACAAGACGATGTTAGGAATCTTTTTAGACGCTGCACTTTAATTGACCTATATTATGGTTAGTTTTTGATGTTAATTTTAAAAATCTCGCGACCATTCCGTTTTTTTAAATAATTGCATTAAGTAACTAATAATTTAAAACATTTATTATTTCAAAGTTATGAAGTTTAGTTCTTCGGAGTAAAATTTTGTTTCGGTTAAACCAGTGGTCGGCAAAGTGCGGCTCCGGAGCCGCATGTGGCTCTTTGGCTCCTTATGTGCGGCTCTGGCATTTAGTTTTATTTAGTGTACTACTTATTTAGTGTAATACAATTTAGTGTAATAACAGTTGACTAAACAAGCACAGTTGGTTCCTATTTTTTTTTTAAATTGTTGTAATGTTCATATTTGGCTCTTTGGCTGATAAGTTTGCCGACCACTGGGTTAAACGATAATTTATGCATTCAGATAAGCTATCTCTGATATGACTGGAGTGTAGTGTCAGAGTAGCAATTGCAAAACATGTCTAATAAAATGAATTAGCTACACTTTCACTACTAGGCTAAATAGTAATTGATATTCAAATACATGCACGTCAGAAATTAGAAAATTGAGAAAAAAAAATTACCCAACCTTAAACATGTTAACTCAAAACAAAAAGAATGATATCAATGAGATAAGTTTATGGGCAAAGGATTTCGGATTATTATAGAGAAAATTTAGTATCGCATCTGGGAATAGGATACGCCGAGATTAATTCTTCTGTGTTCATAGAACTTTTATCACAATGATTAATATTTTCAACAGGTTTGTAGAGTATTGTAGACAACTGATTCACGCTCGTTTGTTCAGTATTTTGTTTAGGTTTTATTGAAATGTTCAGCCCTATTTTTTTAAAGCTCTGCCAAGATCCTTTTACTGGAATGAATCCATTATTAATGCAAGTGGTATATTAAATTCACCCGTCATACTCTTGTATCTCATATATATATATTTGATTCGTCCTTACGCTGTGCTAACCAAACAATCCCTTGATATTCCGAGCAGCCCCGTAGCGTGAAAATTCTACAGGAGGGGGCAGGCGTTCTACAGCAGGGGCCATACAATAGCAGGGGGGGCAGGTAATACATTTTACTAAGTAGAACAAATAAGCAGGGGACCAGACAAAACACGGGGGGGGGCACGCTGCGGGCATGATTCCGGGGTTACGGAAACAGATTGAATTCTACACTAAGGTGAACTTTACGTAGACCATCTAATGATTTTTAAGCTAATAGGTCCCTAGCGACTCCTCCTTTCTTGTGAGCAGGCCCGTTCTTATAAATAGGTATACTAAGTCTAGGTTTCCGCAGGGGCTTGTATTATGCACTTATCAATTATATAGTAATAATTAAATTTTTATGTTCTGTTTTTTTTAGTAACATTTTTTTGGAATGATCAAAAGAAGATAATTAGTTCTAAAAGACACTCAGTGGGGCTACATTGCCTTTAACCAGGCCCGTCACAGGGAAGAGTAATCTGAACATTTTTAGGGGGCATCGGCTCAAATTCAGGGGGCCCTAGCTGTTAAAGATTTTCAAGGATCCAAGCAGAGTCGTACCTAGGGTGAGGGGGGGAGAGGTCCAAATTCACCCCCCCCCCCAGCTTGAGGGGGGACCCCCAATTTTTTATCTACATTAAATATTAAGTACATTATCTCATGTCATGGTGTCTAATGTCAAGATGCAGGGGTCTCCAAAGAGGCTAAGCCCCGGGCCCCCAAATCCCTAGATTAGTAACCGTGGCACCGAAAGCGTTTTTATCCCCCCCCCCCCAAATCAAATGAAGACCAACGCTGATTGTATGTTCTGGTATATTCCCCCCCCTCCCCTTCCTTTGCAATATACGACTGACTAACCTTTAATCAAATATCCGATCCTATGTCAAATCATTTCCTGCATCAAATGATGAGAATATTTGTATTTCAAAACCGGTTACAGTTAATGATCTACTAATGAGATACTTAGCTACTTCTTTTTTTTCCATAAATTCTGTTGGTTATAAGCTATGAGAGGCGAAATAAGAATTTAGGTACAATTTGGTTACCAGCATATGATAGCTTTCTATGTTTAAGTCATGTAACACCATTACATTAAATCCTTCTCTGTATTGAAAGTAAAATGGACAAATGTTTTTTTTTTTTTTTTAAATCTTAATTTTAAAGAAAATATTAATTTCCAAACTGGCGAAGTCATTTTCTTGCGAGGTCAATTTCTTGAAGATCATGAAAAGCGCTTGTTTTATCATCACCCAAGCTGGACTCGGCTTGTCCATGAAACCATGCCCGCCTCTGTATTTGTAACAAGTCCCTGTAAGCAGTGGGTTACAGCCCATGTAGCTCGAAAGGGGGAGGGGGGGGCAAAAACCACGAGGTATCTCCGTTTAATTAAATATCATGTAATTTAAAAACAAAATAGTTAATTTATTTATTCAGTTTTTCATAGGGGCATCACACTCCTTTGTTGCACCCTGGGCCCAAACTTTCTCTCTGGATCCTATAAACTTTTCATGTGTGATTTTGTGTGTGTGTGTAAAGCCCTTCTTTCATCCCCTCCATAGCCAGGTGTGCTATAAATAGAATCAATTCCGTTTTCATATATTTGAGGGCCCTAGGCAAAGTTACATCTGGGTGGCCCTTGGAAAATTCGCTGTCATGTTTACCACTCGCTAATCTTGTGCTCTTAATAATATTTGTCACCAGTCGACAATCTTCAGCTCAAAGAAAGTCCCAAACAAAGCCCCCCTCCTCCCAGCAGTGGGGTCGGGGGCGCGGGGGTCTTAGACAGCCGCCTATGCATTGCATAAGTAAACATTTGTAGGTAACTGGACTCTGTCGGGATTTAGCCTGTAATCATTAGCATTGCAGATTATGGTCATAATCAACGCGCAGCATAGTTTCAGTGCGCTTTGTCCTTAGCCATTTTTTAATTGCATAAAACACCGGCATATTAAAACAAAAATTTAGGCACTCAATGTCTCTCATTTATTGCATGTGCCACAGGTTGGCCAAAAAGGCTCTATAGGATGAGTGTTTCTTGCAAGTTGCACAATTGAACAAACACCCCAAGGACTTGCTCAGATTGTGATGTCATGCCTATAATTAATTCGGTGGCCGTATTATATTGTTTGATAACGTCCTACAATTTCTTTCTCAAATCAGGCAATGTACCCAATCGCCGACTTAATAAATCAAGAAACCCAGACAAGTGTGCAATTCTGTGTTTTTTCAGTTTTGAAGTAGCAGTAGGCATATGAGCCGTAAATAACTAAGTATGACAATGAATGCCAGTTTTTAATATCTTTATAAAGAATATAGAGGCTCGATCAATACAACTCCATATTCGTGCATTCTATTATGCAAGTGCATCATCTTTAGATAGTTATATGTATCAAGCGTCTGTTTGTTAAACCAATTGTATTAACTGCCGTTTTCATTTACTTTTAATGTGAGGTTAAAATTAAGCAACAGCTATATTTGATATACATTATTTATGTTTATTCTGATAATTTTGCATGCATGATTTTATGTTAATTTTATGCTGGCACACAACATGAAATAAATATCTAACAGCTGTAGCCTAACTACTCGTGACATCTCTCCTCTCAATCTGAAAATCTTCGAACTCCTACTGACTCGTCCACTCTATATAGCTGTCTCTCGGGTGAGTGCGGAGTTCGGACATCAAAGCCTGGCTCAGGGGTTTTCCTTTCATCTAAGTAGGGCTTTTATTGTCGGTCGTTGGCCGAAGCGGAGGAGTCGCACCTTCGTCCAGCTTACTGACCACGTGGTCACTTGACCTTGGGCTAAAACCTTTAATTTTGTTTTTTACTTTGTAAGATAAGCTGCCTGTTGATGTAAAGCTATCAAGGGATTAACTTTAGACCACTGTGGCTCGAAGTGCTTATGCAGCTTATCGGAGTACTTTAAAAAAAATTCACTTAAAATTACGTGTATATATATATATATATATATATATATATATATATATATATATATATTTACATCCAGCTATTATATATTACATTTTTTTTTATAAAAATGGGGGCCAAATAATTGATTTTATAGCAAAAGTAAGGGTTAGGTCCATTGGGGTTGTCTGCGGGGGGTTTTGTCTGGATACCATTGAAACGTCCCCCCCCCAGCCACTAACTGCTAAACATGTCTAGGGGTAAAAATAAATTAACAAAAGAATCGACTCGAAATGCAGTGATTTGATGGGTAATGTTTTCAAAAATGTAGATTCGGGATGCTAATAACACCATTGATCACGTCCATTCAAAATTACACCATGACATTTATAATCTGGATTACCTTTGGCTTTGTATTAGTTAATTATGTCGTCTGCTGCCTAAATTATTGTATATATCTAACATTTCTTTATTCTTTTTTTAAATACTAGTACACTTATAACTGTTAGGCAGCTTGGTTGATTCTCTAGATATCCCACTATTCTTGAATTAGACAATACTAAATTTCACTTGATCTGTTGATTCTCTAGATATCCTAAATTTCACTTGATCTGTTGATTCTCTAGATATCCTACTATACTTGAATGTAACAATACTAAATTTCACTTGATCTGTTGATTCTCTAGATATCCTACTTTACTTGAATGTAACAATACTAAATTTCACTTGATCTTTTTTTTTTCTTTGTAAACAGGAACTGAATTTTGCCAAGTGGTAAATATTTGACGGCTGTTTTAAGAGAGTCAAGAGATTTTCTGGTGCAAATTTAAACAGACAAAGAATGGTTGAAACATTTGGTGGTACTAATCTTCATTATGGTGACATCATTGTTATTGTTGGATATTTTGTATTCGTTCTTTTTGTAGGACTATGGGTAAATGTTTTAACTTTTTTTATGTAGTTAATAATTCTGTAAATTGAATTTTAAAAAAACAAACAAACAAGTAGACTACTTTGTAATACAAAATGATATTGTTCTATAACAGCTGTCTAAAAAAACTATTGCATCTTGATATAATATTACCTTTCTTTTGCATCAGGTACATATGCACTTCAGATGGGCTTTAAAGGGAAAAAAGGAAAAAAAACAAAAAAAAAAAAATACTTTGAAAACAACAGACTTTAGAATGAGGAATATTACCCCATCGTGCCTTTTCAATTTGTAAAACTTATTAATTTGACAAAATGTCTTTTAATTAAGCTCCATGTTATTTTTTTTTACTTTTGTGATTAGCCTATATGAGTAAAACAAGGTTAAAGAAAATTTTAAAGAAGGGGCATTTATTTAAAAAGACCAATGTACATTCAATAACTGGGAAAGCATATTACACACATTGGAAAAAAAAAGATGAAATGATGTCTCTGACACTGTCATAAGTCAGGCATAGCTTCTTCCTCATCATTCTGTTGGTTTCAAGTTGCATGTTCACTGAATAAATTCTAGTTGTTTATTTGGTTTTTTTTTTTATAATAAGCTCAAGTCATGGATTTTTAGTTTTATGACATGTTAATTAAAAAATAACTGCTGTACGATGAACTGTTTTCAGCTACCCGTTACTGTTTACACTTAATACAATGTGCAAACTGCTTGTCATATAATTTCTTTAAATATTTTTATATATACAGTGCTTAAAATAAAGCCCTCCATTTTTTTTACATATATAACCTAATTTTATTCATATAAATGTATAGAGCTAGCAGTGGTGTATCTGGCATCAGTGTCACCCTGTGGGTACTCTGAAAATGCTGCTCCATTGGCCAAACAGCCAAGGATTAAATAACTGACTTAGGCCCTTATACTCAACTACTCGGCACAACTCATCATTAATGTATTATTTACATCTACAGACATCCAGACAGAACCGTGGCAGTGCTGGTGGCTATTTTCTGGCTGGTCGTAACATGCACTGGATCCCGGTAAGATCATGAAACAACAGGAAAAACAAGTTATTTCTTTACATCACCGAATCATATGTTCTTCAACCAGTGTTTCTCATAGTGGATCCTGGCCTAATGGCTGGTCATTAGCTGACTTGATGTGGGTTGTTAATAATTGCTTAACTGAGAATAAATGAAATAAATTTTAGCTTTTTTTCTCTTATCATTTTTTTCTTTCTTAACAACTTGTGGGTCATGAAGATTAAACAGGTTTCTTAGTTGGGCGTGAATCACAAAATTTTGGGAACCACTGTACTACACAATAGACGCACAATTCAATTACTCTTAATGTCCAGATAAAGAAAAAATAAGTATGGTCCACTTACATCTTTGCTGTGTTGCTGAAGGTAGAGGAAGGAGTATTTTTTTTTTCTCAATATATACTACTTACTATTTGGGTCTCTGATAGGGCCTTGGTTGAAGAAACTGAACTATGTAGATGATGACAACATATAAGTTAACTTAAACAGATTAGAGCATTTATATTAAATGGCCTAGGATATAGTTTATTACATTCTGGTGGATATTAACTGACATGCTTATACTGTCTGATATTAGATGGATAATTCACCTGTATGTGAAGTCCCTGTAAGGATGAGATGAAATCTCTTAGACCCTATAAAACACTAATGGGATGGTTTTTGCAATGGCCTTCTTTCATCCCCATCATAACCGATAGTGCAATGGTCATGGCGGCACCAAGGGAGATATAGCGGGAACTTTAACCATGACCTGAATAATCCATCGGTCCTCATCGGAAATCAAACCAGTGACCCTCAGGTCAACAGTCGAGTGCTTAACCACACGACCATCCGTCCCAGCATAAGTAACATGTAAATAGAGCCATTTTTAGGTATTTGGGAACCTTAGGCAGAAACTTCCTGAGATGTTTAGGGCGATTGGAAATTTTACCTGTAAAGGCCCTGTGGGTAAGTAGTGTAGGTCTAAGGTTGATAAATATCTAAGTGGGTTTAGAAAGCTTTTTATGCATCTGTTGAATAAGAAATGAACATAAACATCACATTATTTCTTCAAACATGTATACCGATTTGTATCCATTAGAATTCCTTCCTTTTGTTCTTCTTGAGATAACATTAAATCTATTCTCTCATTAATATAACTAAATATATTCTCTAATAAAAGATAACTAACATACATACTTTTATAATTTTCTTCCATTAGGTATAATTTTTATTGTTTTATCAGTTGGATGTATGATAACTGCCACCAATTCCAGTTTTTAACTTTACTAACACACATATTGATCTACTTCACAGGTTGGAGCATCTCTGTTTGCTAGTAACATCGGAAGTTTACATTTTGTTGGGCTGGCTGGGTCTGGAGCAGCTGCAGGGATCTCTATAGCAAATTATGAACTGAATGTAGGTCATATTAATTTTGATAATATTTTTGAGAGAAATAAAAAAAAAAAAATTTTGCCGGACCAAATTAAAGTAGAGGTGAATTAAACAACAGGCCTACAGATGAAAGTGAAAACAAGTTTGAATTTTGGTGTGGAGCAGTTGTTCCAAGACTAGGTCCCAACATCTTTCATGGAGTCTAAAGATGTTTCATGGTGGGATTATAAAATAGCTATTGTTTCCAAGTCTCACCATTTATTTAAAAGGGTCCTTAAGCCATCTCAAAAATTTAAAGACATCAACACACCAGAAATCCCTAAAGAATCTAAGAACCATTGGTGTAAAGGGTGGGAAAAGGATCTAGTGCATGGAACATAGAGAAAAGAATATACATATATTACACAAGGAAAGAATAATGTACACAGTACACTGACAAGTGTATCCGTAAATTGAGAAGGTAATGAAAGCGAGATTTACAAAGGTTGTTGTAGTTATTTCTTCTTTTGCACATGAATAATTGTTTAGGATTACCTTAAATTAATGAGTTTGAAAATTGTACAATGATAAAAAAAGTAGTAAGCTGTGTTATGATTTCTGCCTTTATGGGCTTCAGAAAGTTTTTCTTTCTCATAAATGTGTTGGTCCCTGGGACAACGTCCTGTAATTTGGTTGATTTTTTACAAAACCTCTTTTTTTATTTCTCAGATAAATTTGATTAAATGCCATTCACATTCTATTGCATAAACACCAGAACCATTTAGTAATGGATTGGATACTTCATTTTATATTTTGTGAGTCATACAGAAGAAAAACTAGACCATATAAACTATTATTACAAATGAACAATCTTGTGCAACCAGTAAAATCATTAATATATATGTATTTTGTGTTCTGTTTTGCAGGCTATGCTGGTTCTTGTATTATTGGCTTATATTTTTCTTCCAGTTTACATTGCTTCAGGGGTAAGATTTAAAAAATAAATTCTTATTTAATCATATTTCATACTATCAGTGTAAACTTTTTCATAATTTTATAGCCAAATAAAAATGCAATTAATCATAAAAAGTCTGTATAAGACACTGTACCTAATTATTGTACAGACAAACCAAGTAAAGATCACTAGCTTCCATCCATAGTTATACATATACAGAAGTATTTAGTGACTTGCATACTGCTTATCTTAAATTTATCCACTTTTATTTCCTTATATTTTCCGGTGTTGTTTTTTACCTAAAACATGTCTTATAAATTTAATTTAACTTTCTAAAAAAAGTTCTTAATGATTTTTTAAAGAATATTTCATAAAGTGCTTATTTTGATTTCAACAGATTTTCACAATGCCTCAGTATTTACAACGCAGATTTGGTGGGAAGAGAATACAAATCTTTCTCTCAGTGTTGACATTATTGATGTATATATTCACTAAAATATCGGTGAGAATTTCCACAACATTTAATGTTTGATATAATGCAAGGTGATCAAGACAACGGAAACTGAGAAAAATTCAGAGACTGTAGATTTGTAGAATTTATTAAGTTTATTCTGGGCTTCCTTTTTTTTTTTGGTCACACAGTAAATACTTAAAACCAATAGAAGTTAATCAGTAAATAGTGACTAAGACTAAATCTTATCTCCCAGCAATGCTTTTTCTTATATAGAAATCTCTAAATTATTCATTGTTTACTTTACTTATTGATATTTAGGTCAATCCCATTCTGCAGATAACACTTTAGTTGGCTGATAATTGGTATTCTTTAATTTCCTTTAACTGACCTTTTTTTTATTTAAATAAGTGAAATTAAAAAAAAAGGGTCATTGACCTACCTGTTCTAATAAATAAATATACATGTATATGCAATATAACAAACATAGAAATAATAATAACTTCTGTTATAGGTTAAAATTATTTAATTTCTATATAAAACACCCCTGAACCTTAGCTGTTGTCTTCACTAAATGAAATTATTAATTTCATCCTCAATAGGCAGACCTGTATGCCGGAACCATCTTTATAGAACAGTCCTTAAATTGGGATATGTATGGAGCAGTTTCTTTGCTTTTGGGTGTAGCTGCTTTGTTTACAATTACAGGTAATTAACTAGTCATGATGATCACAACAGATCTGACATGAGGTCTCTTTAATTGGTCTTTTATATACTTCCAATTCTGTTTGCTGATTATTACATTTCATATAGTATTTATTTGTATTGTCAACTAGTGTCGTATTTATAAATAAATGTTTTATAGAACTCTTTAAAATGAAACAAGATAATATAAAAATATCATCAAATGAGATGCCTAAAAAAAACAGCAGGGACAAGAAAAACAAATTTTTCAAATTAAAACTTTGTAATATCTTGGGCATCTTGCAAGCATTTCTGAATTAAACTACCAAATTCAGCATTTGAATAATTACATCAAATCATTTAAGGTAACAAGAATATTCCAACAGAACTCTAGTGCAAAAGCAGCAAGAAGAAATTTGGACAGTAGATATGTGGGCTAATCCCAATTTTGTCCACATTACAAAGATCATTGTGTTCACTTTAAGCTCATTGAATGGTGGTATTATAAAATAAAATCATCAGAATCGTACACCTAGTTATACATCTGTTTCGAACTATTTAAATTTTCATACTTGTATCAGAATAAGTCTGACACTTTTTTAATTTTCAGGTGGCCTGACTGCAGTCATTTGGACAGATTTCATACAGACAATAATTATGTTGGTTGGTGCTTGTGTCTTAATGATTAGAGGTAATAAATTTTTTTTATCGTCATTGAAAAAAATAAATCTGACATTTTTTATAAACAAAACATATCTCAAGTCTGACTTTGTCAATATTAAAAACCTAAATATAATTTTATTTGGCTTCACTGTAACATAGATTATCTTTTTATGCCCATTTACAATAAATTAGTCATTTAATGCAATTATCTGAAATACATATACATGTAATTACTTTTTTTTATTAAAGTTTTTGTAAAAATGGGGGAAATAACAAATATTAGGAGTATTTCATATTTTTGTTCTGATCTTAGCTCTTTGAAGATTATTCAGTACCTTGTTGGGATTTCTGTAGTTTTTGAGCTAAATACATGTAGGGACTGCTATTCCCATGCCAAACCCTTATAATCTATTTGGTGTTGGGACCTGAGGAGAAAACAAAAAGAAATATCCTGGTGGAGTGCTAGCTCCTTTGCATACTTTTTGAATTCGCCCTAGTTTACAACACCAAACTATTCGCCCTAGTTTACAACACTAAACTATTCGCCCTAGTTTACAACACTAAACTATTCGCCCTAGTTTACAACACTAAACTATTCGCCCTAGTTTACAACACTAAACTATTCGCCCTAGTTTACAACACTAAACTATTCGCCCTAGTTTACAACACTAAACTATTCGCCCTAGTTTACAACACTAAACTATTCGCCCTAGTTTACAACACTAAACTATTCGCCCTAGTTTACAACACTAAACTATTCGCCCTAGTTTACAACACTAAACTATTCACCCTAGTTTACAACACTAAACTATTCGCCCTAGTTTACAACACTAAACTATTTGCCCTAGTTTACAACACTAAACTATTTGCCCTAGTTTACAACTTTAAACTATTAATCATAAAAACTTTATTTCTCAAGATTACCATTACATATTCAGTGGTATGTAGTAACAGAAATTTAACTGTTTCAAAATTGTAAATCTATTTTATTTTCATCTCAGCATTTGTGGAAGTTGGAGGTTTCAATGCCATGGTAGAAAAGTATCCAGAAGCCATACCTGATAGTGCATTGAGGAGCAATAGCACATGCGGGTACCCACGAGAAGATTACATGCATCTGTTAAGAAATCCTGTGTCCAGTGATCTCCCCTGGCCTGGCATTTTGGGCCTGACCATCAATTCAATCTGGTACTGGTGCTCTGATCAGGTAAATAAAAAGTCAAAGTAAATTACTATCTGCATTTATTTATTTTGAAAAAAGTGTGACATTAAAAAAATATATTTGTGCCCAAGAATAATCTTTATGATTATAAGCAAAAAGAGGCTGAGAAAACAAAAACAAAACTGCCTTTATTTGAAATTAAAGTATTTTTATTAATATCACAAAATCTCTCATGAAAAAATTTGACTAATACTTAACTGCTTTTGTCTTAAGGTAATTGTTCAGAGAGCATTGGCAGCCAAAAATTTTACACATGCCAAATCTGGGACACTTTTATGTGGATTTCTTAAAATTCTTCCTCTTTTCATGTTAGTTTTTCCAGGAATGATTGCAAGAATTCTCTTTAAAGGTGACACAATTTTGGTTTTATTAAATTTTAAAAAAATCGATTGAAAACATATTAATCATCGGTTAATTAAATAGCAAAATGTTTATATCTTTTGCAGGCTGAATTTTTGTTATCATTAGTTAAAGCATCAAGGCATAGACATATCATTTGGTTAAAAAAATAATTTTAATAATCGAAAAAATCAAATTTGTTTATTTAGAGAGAAATGACATTTAACTTAGAATTATGATTTTTATTAATTTTATCATTTTAAAGAAACCGTTGGCTGTGCTGATCCTGACACATGCTATAAAATTTGTGGCAGTTCTAGTGGTTGCACCAACATCGCATATCCAACTTTAGTAATCAATCTGTTGCCTGCTGGAGCCAGAGGCATGATGCTGGCTGTCATGTTAGCGGCATTGATGTCATCTTTAACATCAATCTTTAATAGCAGCAGCACAATATTTGCTATGGATGTTTGGACACACATCAGGAAACGAGCTTCAGAGCTTGAGGTTATGATTGTTGGCAGGTATGTTTTTACTCCTTTTATAAATCACATGTTTATGATAAATAAACATAATAATTATGTTAAACAACATCTAAATAAATAGCACTACAGTGCGAGACTGAGGCATTTAAGTATCTATAATCTGACAATCATTTTCACTAATTGAAGAAATTTCATAAACTTGTTAAGACATGTATGAAAACCAAAGAATTTACATCTAAAAAAATATATTTCATTGATGAAACAGAATGATTTGTTGTTTTTTCACTAGTTATCATTTAAATAAAATTACACATTCATTATGGATTCATCATTTGTTTTATTTACAGGGTTTTTGTAATTTTTCTTGTGCTTGTCAGTATTGTATGGATTCCAGTGCTTAAAGCAAGCCAAGGGACACAACTTTATGTCTATGTACAAGAAGTAGCCAGCTTTCTGCAGCCTCCTATTTGTGCAATTTTTGTACTTGGTATATTTTGGGAACGATTAAATGAAAAGGTGACTGTTTCTTTTAAAAGAATATTTTTAGTTCAGTGTCACCTAAAATTAAATTGGTATGATTATTTTCTTATCAATGTACAAATGAAATAATTGTTGTTTCATTTAGGCTGTTAGAAACGTTCATTCCCTAATTCATAATTTTAGTTCCTTTTTATACTTCTCATTGGATTTTTCATTTATTTACAGGGTGCATTTTTTGGTTTACTCATAGGATTTATCACAGGGATAATACGTTTTGCCATTCAGTATTCTTTCAAATCACCAGAGTGTGGCAGTAATAAGCCAGACCCTACACCAGACATTGTGAAAAACTTTCATTATCTTTATTTTTCAATCTTTTTATGTGCATTGACGGCTCTTTCTGCAGCAGTTATCAGTTTGTTAACAAAACCAATAGATTCCAAGTGTGTAAGTAATATAACACATATTAAATTTTTTTTTTGTAACAGGCTAAATTCATCATTAGATTT
This sequence comes from Bulinus truncatus, assembly GCA_021962125.1. Taxonomy (NCBI): domain Eukaryota; kingdom Metazoa; phylum Mollusca; class Gastropoda; family Planorbidae; genus Bulinus; species Bulinus truncatus. The sequence continues at coordinate 472,848 of JAGDYQ010000373.1, forward strand.
TTATATATTTTTTACTTGCTAGTGATTAAGAATCAGTTCTATTTTTTATTTTAGCATACAATTTTTAAATAGCTTTATGTAACAAAAGAAGAAAATTGGTTCAGAGTGCTTTCTTGAGCTCTGAAGTGTTCTTTGTGAAGTGAACAATTCATCTGTTTATGTAGACACATCATATTAAGAAATTGTGTGGTGAACACAATGCCCAGCCACCTTTACTTCCCATGTCACATACCCACTTAAAGCTGGGGGGTACGGGAAATTTCACCATAACCTGAGGTTCTTACAGAGGTCAACAATCGATCACTCTTCACTGCTTGGTCATCTGTCCTCTTTTAACTCTTTCAAATGTAAGATTGATTCCAGTTCTGATGAAGTTCATTATTTTTTACATGTTTTACCATTCTTTTAGCAAATAGTTCCCTTAGCCCTAGCAAGCCATCGGGGCAGATGAAGTGTAGAATTCATCTGTTTCTATAACCTCGGCATATGAAGGGATCGTGTGGTTAGCACAATGCCCAGCCGCCTTTACTTCCCCAACTTAAGTCAGGTACCCATTTAAAGCTGGGTGGACTTGTGGGACTACTTTGCACCAAATTTCACCTGGAAAAATTCCATGGGCCTCACCGAGGATCGAACCCAGGACTCTCAGGTTGACAGTCAAATAACCTATCAACAAATTGACCAGCTTTGTGGAAGGCTGCTCATAGGGAAAAGTTAAATATTAAAATGACACAGATAATAAATATATTTATATATATATATGTGTACATGAAGAAACATTTATATTGTTGTGGTTTTTTCTTTTGTATTATTGCTTTTTACTTCCTAATTATCTTACTTTTAAGTAATATCAACACATTTTTCAATTGAATAAAAAATATGCAATAAAATCAATTGTTGTGAAGTTTCCATGTATTCATAAAAGCACTGAAATATCTTTAAATATTTTAAAACATCAAGTTGTGTATTTCAGCTCCAGAGATTAACTTGGTGCACAAGAAACAGCAATCAGAAAAGACTGAATATAGATGACTGGCATCAGGGTCGGTCCGTCAGTGTTAGAGATGTTGTAGAGGAAGAAATGAACAAAGTATTGGCTAATGGTGAGTCAATATTACATCTTGAGCTATGTATATTTTTTTTCTTTATTTTTGCTCATCAACTGATAAAATTTTATTTTTAAACAATGTGTTTCTCTATTGGATTGTATTTATTCCCACAGATGGTTTAACTAGTATGGCTTTCTCAGAAGATAGTAAAGAAGTCATAGAACTCAGGGGAAATAATAAACAAGAAATAGTTGTAGAAGAAGGTGAGGATGGATATAAAAATGTGTAAGTTCCTTCAAGCCCTCATCGGCTCATTGGGTCAGATGAAGTGTAGAATTCATCAGCTTCAGTAGCCACAGCATACATAAAGATAGTGTGGCTAGTACGACGCCCAGCTGCCATTACGCCCCCAACTTAAAGTCAGGTACCCATTCAAAGCTGATCTGGCTTAGGGAATTTTCACCAGACTATCTGACTCCTCCAAAAAAAAAACGAAGACACACAATACATGATACCATATAAAAAAAAACACTTCATTGTGCACTTTGAATTTGAAATGAGTTAATTTTACTCATGTACTTGTTTTACATTAAAATTTTTAATGATCTTTCATATTATTTTTTAGTAAAAGATTTACTTTAGTTACCTGAAAAAAAATATGTTAATTTCTACCTCAAATCAAATCTAACTTTCTGCACAATGTTTACAGGAAAAGTATCCTGTCCTCGTAATGTCTGTAACTGGATTTGGGGCTGTGATGCTGCTAGTAGAGCACAGCTGGTAAACAAGCAGATAGATGTTTCTGATATGATTTCTATTGATGAACTACCCAAATTTCGCAGACTGACAGCAGTGATGACAGTAGTTTTAATTTCTTCAGCAGTGTTCTTGTATGCATTTTTCCATTAGTATTAAGAGTTAGTTAATATGTGTGACTACACACTTCTTGAATGTTTGTTATTAATAAATAAATAGTTATATGAAAATCTGATGAAATGGTAAAAAGTAATTTTTATATAATTTTTAATTGTATCTTGAATTAAAAGTGTAAACAGAAATTATTTTCTGTAATCATTCTCATTCTTTCTAAATGCATTAATAAATTTCATATAGATTGTTGTACCATAAAAAATGGTTATTTTATAGGTTGATTTTTATCATAATTATGTTTTCAGATTTTTTTAAGAGAAAATATCAAATGCAACCGTCCCGTTTTTTGTTTAAAATCTTTATAAATTCTATTTTTAAAGTTCGATCCTCATATATTAACTAATTTTATGTGTGATTTTTATTATTTTTAAAAAAGCTTTAATGAATCGTGTAATCGCAAAATTTTGGATAGTTTCACCCAATTTAGTGGAACTTTTAAGATCTCTGAAGGTATTATTGCCCACTTATATGAATGTCTTCCTCTTTACTATTATATATTGTTACATTTATTATAAATTGAGCCATTATTATGTATTGCTTATTTCAAAAGAAAGTACCTACCCTGAAAAAAAAAAACATTTTGTGTTTAATTTTAATGTATTAAACTATTATGATAAGGATTTTTTACTTTGTTATTCATAATTTTTAAAATCAGAAATCAGATTTAAAAATATATCAAAAAGCATCATTCATTCATTTATTCATAAGAAGAATTAGGAAAAAAAGGACTTTATTTACATTTATGTGCCTGAATAAATACAATACATTTCTACAGCAGTATTAATATTTAATACAGCAACAATACATATTTTATTTTTACTATATCATGTTACTATTCTCATTGTATACTGTTTATTTCTTATTGTACAAGAAATTACTTATTTAGATCTTTCATTGTTATTCGACTTTTATTTTTTAGATGTCTAGAATTACATTCCACATAATGTATAAATTTACAATATTTGTAAGGGTCATTACATGAAAACTTTTTACCAGACAAGGTTAATGAAAACCAGTGGATGGATATTATGGAGTAAAATCTTCCCCTGTTTTATTAAAAGAAATTTACATTGAGTTATTATGTGAAAATTGAAATGTATTTATTTGAATCATTCATTCATTTTATATCTGCTTTAAATGTTACCTTGACTAGAATTAAATTATTATTAAATGTATGTGTATGTTTTGATAAATAAATCTTTTGAATAACATCATCATTTTTAAAGTTACTGCTGCTACTATAATTTATAAAGTACAAATTTTTGCATCATGCAGTGGATCTCTATCTTTTTGATGTCTTCATCATCAAAAGGGGCCGTCCATAAAGTAGGTCACGCTATTTTTGACCCCCCCCCCCACCCTGCCACAAATCTCTGCACCCCTTCGCCCTAAAGTACGTCACACTTTCGAATTTTAATGAACAACCAGTTAAAATTTAATTGAAAACCTAAAACGCACTTCACTATTAAACTGCCTTAAAATATAAATATTTAAAGAACTATTAGATTATTATATGACTTTACTGGAAGAATAATTGTCAATGGTTGTCACAGTTATTTTTTGAAACAGAACTCAATTGAATTTGAAAAAAAAAAAATTGCAAAAATTAGACTTGACAATTATATAATAATTATCATTTATCTGCTACCTTTTCATTTACAATGGGTGAGGTGAACTTTGAGATAATTTTCCGATTATGCATTATATTGACACAGGATAAGAAATAGATTAGCGAAACTTGACCTTAACCAGTGATTAAATAATAAAAATGGAAGCAAAACAATGCAACTAAAAAAGGACAAGATTGACAAATTATGTGAGCAGCTCTGGTGCTATATTGAATATGTTTATAGTGGGCCTGTGAATTGTTTAACTAAAAAAAAATATTCACTAGACATCATCCATCCATGGTGGAGTGAAGTGTTCATCCATGGTTACGACTGACATAAATCTTTCCCCATCATCGTTTCCTGGAAGAATAATTGCAGACGTATCAACTTCATCATCATCTAGCCACTCAACATCCTATGAATGTGCATTTTCCTTTCTGCCAATAATTACCATGAGTTATCTTTGCCTTTTAGCAGCGATTCTCAAAGGACGGAGGCGTTTTATATGAATTGATTCTGGAAGATTTTGGGTTGGCACATTATCCTGCGCCCGAGCTCTGTATTGTCCTGTATGTTTATCAACATTGTTTGTGAGGCAAAGTATAAGTGACACACTTTGCAAATTCGATCATGTAAGCTGGTCTGCAAAGATGGACGTTAAAGATCATATGTTGTACTTTTAAAACTCCTGTCGATCTTGGTATAATGTCATCAAATTTGAGAGTTTGTGCCACAAACGATGAATAAAATTTATGAGCATCAGACATCTGCTCTTTCTGAAGCTCTGAGTCCATCAGTTCAGGGCCGTTTTAAGGTCATCGTAGGCCCTAGGCACTTTCAAAGTCGTAAGCCCTCCCCCCATCTTAATTTTAAATATTTTTCAACAATGCACCCGCACTTATTTGCTATTTGAAATCTAAATAAACTTTTGAGGACGTCATATGTGACTTTGCTAAGATAAAGAGCCGAAAAGTTAACATACTGTAATTTACAGATCTGCAGCATGACATGCTCATCTCACACGGTTATATATATATATAGTTACTTTAATACAAACATTATTAAATTTTATTGGCATTCTGAACTTGTTTTTACTTTATGTTCTGGCTTACGTAGGCCCTTGAAAAGTCCATATGCCCTAGGCACAGTGCCTACTATGCCTAGTTGATAAATGATAAAGCGGCTTTGCATCAGTTGTTTGGTTGATTGGCATTGGAGGAGGAAAGAATCTCAAAGGTAAAATGTTGAAATATGAACTCCTCACTGGCATGAGGAATTGTGAACAACACATTGAAAAGATATGCATTTCATGTTATTTTGACATAAAACTAATTTAAGTGCTTCACAAAATTTATGAAAATTATTTATAAAACTATTAAGTTTTACTAAAAAAAATAAAAATTTAAATTAGAAATAAAATAAAAAAAATATATAAAAAATGTGACGTCACACTTGGCCTGACCCCCCCCCATCCCTCCCCCCTGTCACAAACGGTCACACTTTCTTACACCCCCTCCCTTCCCCCCCCCCCCTCTGGAGCGTGACGTACTTTATGGACGGCCCCTAAGCCGCTTAATAAGTTTTGTCGGAGGGGAGAACTTCAGGGATATCTCAGTGGAACTCTAAACTTTGACTTGTATTTCCATTGAACACTTAACAATACAGCACGGGAGGGGGGGGGGAATACCTTTTTAAATCCCTCCGCTTAAAAAAGAAGAAAACGTGGAAAAAATAAAGAAAAAGTAACTAAAATGAGAAGGCGCCCCCTTGCAGGGTATTGGTGCCCCGCCCCCCTGCTTACTTTGACCTGTCTACGGGCCTGTACCTTTGTTCTTTTACAATAATTTTAAAATTCAATATTTATTTTTGTATGTGTAATCAGAAAAGTTTAAATTTAGTTTACATGAAATTTAGTCTGTTAGTGAATGGTCTCTTCATTTAAAAAAAAAAAATTCTTTTGACAAAATTAAAATTAACATTTTTACACATTGATTTTTTAAAGGAAGACTTAACATCTGCATCAAACTGAAAGCGATGAAGAAAGACATAAATTTAATAAGAAAATGAACTAAAAGAAACAATTTGTGCTGACAAGTATATACATGGTTTAAAAAGACCTTCCTGATAGAATTGATAAACGATAAAAAATGTTTTAATCGCTTGTAAAAACAAATTCTTTTCAGTAAATAAAGATATTTTGAGTAGATTATTTTTTCAACTATAAAAAAAAATGTAAAATTTTTCCAAATGTTAATGTTGAATTATCTTTTTAAATATGTGCATGTCAGTTTTTAAATGCAGTTATTTTTATTCGGGAAAGGTAAGGAAATATTTTGTTTTAAATAGTTGTGATGGTAAGAGATTGACAAACGGATATATTTATGTGTTAGAAGATTTCAAAGGAATGAATCGTCAAATTTCTTCATTACTGTGTGTGCGCGTGTTTGATTACTAAATATGAGCACACCTGTCGATACCACAAAGGTCAGGATGACACGTCACACCTTTTACTCACCCTTATGAAATACTTTTTTTCCGTGACAGAAAGCAGATGGAAATTCCTGATGTCTGTATCCATCAAGGGGACTGAAGAGGGCGGTGGTGGAAATAACGTTGATACAAATAACGACAGGGTATGAAAGGTAATCACCCCATTACATTTATCAATATATATGCAGGGAGAGAGAGGGGGAACAACTCACCTGGAAACTGTAGACCTAGTTATCTCCCCTACTTATCTCACAACCGCAACTCTGGCCAACATATTAATGTCAAGGCGAAAAAGTCAATCCTTTCTTTATTTTTAACGGACCTCTCTCTCTCTCTCTCTCTCTCTCTCTCTCTCTCTCTCTCTCTCTCTCTGCTCTCTCTCTCTCCCTCCCCATATTCTTTTTTGTAACACCCCCCCTCTCTCCATCCACACTTCCTCACATTTTTCGTTTGTAACTCTCTCTCTCCCCCCTCTCTCTCTCCACACTTCCCCACATTCTTTTTTGTAACACTCTCTCGCTTTCCCACATTGTTGTTTCTACCAAATCGGTAAATGATTGTAAGACAGTGTAATACAGGCCGGAGACAAGCTGGCTAATTTAAATCCCATGATGGGCAGGGTTAAAACAAGACCCTAGGCCCTTTAGCTGCTATGCGACTCAAAACAGCAGCATAACATTTGGCCGTACTCACTACATGTACTGATTAGTAGGAATATAAGCAGTAATAATCTGTACCGGATATGGCCACATGTGTACCCTTTCCTCCCCCACCCGGCCTAAGGACATAAAAAATCAATTGTACAGTAACGGAACCAAAATGTGTATAATTTATAGATGACTTTTTGGCCAAAGTATTTTACATAGATTTGTAATGACCGGGGCCCGATGGGCCCACAGGTCGCCGAGCCTTCAATTGCCCAATAACAAAGTTATCCTCATTATGAGCTCTTTATATAATGAAGGCAAAAAAGAAAAGAGAATTACTTTCTTAGGTTATTACATTCTTAGGTTTTTAGATTCTTACGTCATTACATTCTTATGTTATTCTTAAGTTATTACATTCCTAGCTTATTACATCTTTGCTATTAAATTCTTAGATTATTTATTGCTTAGATTAAATTTTTAGATTATTTATTTGTTATTATATACTTCTTTTTTGGAAAGTATATGTGTGTGTGTGTGTCTCTGTGGGTTGGTGTGGAGGGGGGTTATGAAACTTGTTATGTTAAGTATTTTATATATATATTATAGAGAGAGAGAGAGAGGGAGAGAGAGAGAGCATATTAAAAGAATAATGCACGAAAAACGATTGTGCTACTTTGATAGAATCTTAAAAGTCATATTGAAAGGTCAAATGTGTGTCCAGTTAAGAAGGTTTAAGAATCTTTTCCTTTTTTTTTTGGTCTGTGTTCTTGGTGTGAAGCGAGATAAAGCAGAACAAGAGTTGAGAAATATTTCCTTAATCTAACACCAGTCGGCCTGGGTTTCCTTCTGTTTCTTGGGAAGAAAGGATGTTACGAAATTGATACAAGGACTTTGTGTGCATGTGTTTTGTGTGTTCTTTTGTACATGTGTGGGTAGTAGCAAGTGTGTGTGTGTGTGTGTGTGTGTGTGCTTTGAGCATAGAGTTAAAAGTTAGTAAACATGTGGACCATATTCATTTCCATTGGATGTTTTATTCATGGAACGTGCAGATATTTAATACGTTCACTCCGTAAGTACAGATAGTTTGTTTTGTTTTTTTTTTAAACCGAATTGAAGATTTAAATCCATGCACAGATAATTTATTCAGTGGATGTGAGGCTTTTTTGAATTCTGAGCACGATCTGCGCTGAGATCAAACAGGGCCGTATTAAAGTCGGCTGAGGCCTCCAGGTGTAGAAATAAAATACTAATTAGGTGCATACTCAGTTAATCTCAGGTCATTGTGGGCCGTAGGCAGAAACTTTCAGAGATATTTGGGGGTTATGGAGTACATTACATCGCGGCTCTCTATGCAAAAGATTTAATATAAATTGATGATGGAAGGGGGCCATTTGGCAGTAGGGGGGTATTAGGCGGTCGTTTAGATTTGCCCGTACATAAGAACAGCCGTGGGTGTCTACTCTTATTAAGAAGGGACAAATAAGAATCTATTATCACTTTATCAGGTTCATAGAGGCGACGGGTGGTAGTGCTGTAAAGGGCTTGGCTATTGACACGAGGGACGCTCTGGTCTAAGTTATTGTTATGTGTATTACAGTTTTATATAACGAGTCTCTATTATAAGGACTTGTAATAATACATATATATATATATATATATATATATATATATATATATATATATATATATATATATATATATATATATAATAGCAATGTGGGTTCTGCGTTAAATCGAAAGTAAAGAATTAATATAACAGTATTCCAGTTTAAAATCGTCAAACGTAAACAATAGTTATAAAAATCGTGAAAAAATAGGATCTGCCCGAATACAAAAATAACCTAGCCTACTAAGGGAATATTACTCTATGCAAAGTTTTGCAGGTTACAGCTAGTCTATATATAATATAACAACAAACGTATGATTAGTTTAT